>JAWWMP010000116.1:85933954-85951016 GCA_035047865.1 Dendrocincla tyrannina | reverse complement strand
AGATATCTATGTTGGCCAAGAAATATTCCCTCTCCTTTGAATTTAGAAAACAGAACTTTAATTAGGGAAAAATATATATAAAGAAAAAGATAACAGTTCTTAACCACTATATATATATACATATATATATATCCAGAAAAGAACCAAACAACAACAGTTTGTAATAAACCACTCCACCCCCCCAAATAACTAGGCAAAACAGTCAAAAAGGCCTTTTTTGGCTACCCCCAAAAGGGGAAATGCAATTATATCCACGGACAGCAGGTGGCACTGTGGCACCTCCGCCGCGGGCCACTCTCTCCCAGGGGTTGCAGTTATATTTACGGACAGCAGGTGGTGATGTCGCGCCCAGCCAGCTGGGCTCCCTCAGGGTGGTGGCAGTTGCTTCTCAGGTTGATTCCCGTGAGAAAAATGGGAAGGCAGAAAGCAGCAACAATCCTGTCTCCACAGACACAGGAAACCGGGGCGTTCTCCCTCCTTTTCCTCACGGTAAATTGGTGGTGTTTATAGTTGCTTACGGATGAAAAATGGTCAAGTTAGAGAAGGGAAGAGGAACACCATCCAGGATCCAGTGATGCCGAGATCCGGGGAGTGTGTGTGTCGTCCTCCTTGCTCCGCCGAGAGCTGAGCTCCCTGACCTGTGCAGAAAGCCAGAAATACCAACTCCTTCCCCCTCTCTCCCCTGCTGGGGGAAGATCGAAACAAAGCCCTGGCCAAGGCAGATAATATCAGCATATACATGTCTTTTGTCTCCTTTGTTAAACATCTTTACCGATGCTGGGGCGTTGGCTCCAAGCTATTTGGAAGGAATTCCATCTTAGGTTTGAAACTGTAACAATCTGCTAGTGTTTTGGGAGATGTGCCGCATTCTCTTGTCCCCTTGCTCAGGAAGACCTCTGATGGGAGAGCACCTGTCAGGGAGAGGCTGAATGACACAGTAAACAGGTGCAGGAGGCAGCAAATGTGCATTTGGGCAGCTGACCACCAGATGGTCCTTCCTGTAAAACCATTTGTAGTGAAGTGTGGATAATACTGGCCCTATCACAGAGGCCTGCTGGGTTCCACAAACCCTGTGCAAGGAGAAAAAATGGAATAGTCAGTGCAGGATTTGTGCAGCTACTGTGGTGCTTTGCAGGAAGCCAGAACGCAAAACAGCACAGGAATGCAAAGAAATAATAAGTATTTTCCTTTCACCTCATTATTGAAATAAGGGTCGAGAATGAGATGATCAGTAACTTGCTGTGTAATGGAGAGGAGGGGAGGCAGGACTGGGCTTACCCACTTGAACTGCACCAGACCTGGGCTAAACTGCTGCACAGGCTGGACCCTGAAACCCAGGAAACAGGTCTCTCTCTGGAGTCTTTCCTTCCATTCCTGAATGGCAGGGTCACTGTAACATCTAACTGACCTTTTATTCTATACCTTTCCTTGTTGGAGCAAGTCCTGCAGTGCTGGTCTGCAGGGGTTTCTGCAGTTCAGAAAATCCCAGCTGACCAAGGAAGCCCCACAGCATGTCTATCAGCCGCACCTCATGCACCTCCTTCAGCTAAAATGTTCTAAACCTGTGAATTGGCAGCATGTGGAGGTGAGAGCTTGACCCTTGCTAAGACAAGTGCTTTCACGTCTGGTCATCAGAAGAAAATTGAAAACTTACTGATTTATTTTATACCACAGTAGAAACTTCAATTCTTAGCTCTTTTTTTGCTTTTTCGTCTCTGCATTGATGGGATCCCAGGTTTTCCCCTGTTGCACCAGTGCATGTACTTTTTCCTTCAATTTATGGTAACAAAAAATGGTTATATTTTTTCAGATGGTATTGAAACACAGGACTGTAGGCAGAGCAGCATTAATCATGGTGCTGGCATTATTTTAGCCCACCGTGGCACTGGAAAACGAGTCCATCATTAGCAAATTTGCAGATGACACCAATCTGAGGGGAGTGTCAATGTGCTGGAAGGCAGGAGGACTCTGCAGAGCGACTTGGACAAGCTGGAGAGATGGGTCAGATCCAATGGGATGAGGTTCAACAAGACCAACTGCACTTTGGCCACAACAACCCCCTGCAGCACTACAGGTTGGGGACAGAGTGACTGGAGAGCAGCCAGGCAGAAAGGGACCTGGGGGTTCTGATGGGCAGGAAACTGAACATGAGCCAGCGGTGTGCCCAAGTGGCCAAGAAAGCCAGTGGCATCCTGGCCTGTACGAGGAATAGTGTGGTCAGCAGGATCAGAGAAGTAATTCCTCCTCTGTACTCAGCACTGGTGAGGCTGTACCTCAAGTACTGTGTCCTGTTCTGGGTCACTTAATATAGGAAGGACCTTGAGGTGCTGGAGCAGGTCCAGAGAAAGGCAATGACCCTGGTGAAGAGAATGGAGCACAAGTCCTGTAAGGAGTGGCTGAGAGAGCTGGGATTGTTCTGCCTGGAGAAGAGGAGGCTTGGGGCGACCTTATCGCTCTCTACCTGAAAGGAGGTTGTAGTGAGGTGGGGCTTGGTCTCTTACAGGCAACAAGCAGTAGAAAAAGAGGGCAGAGTCTTAAGCTGCACCAGGGGAGGTTTAGATTAGACATTAGAAAGAAGTTCTTTACAGAAAGTGATTGGGCATTGGAATGGGCTGCCCAGGGAGGTCGTCGAGTCACCATCCCTGGAGGTATTTAAAGAGAGACTGAATGTGTCACTTAGTGCCATGGTCTAGTAGTGTTGGGTCAAAGGTTGGACTTGATGATCTCAAAGGTCTTTTCCAAACTAGTTGATTCTATGATGTTGGTTTGATAACCCTGAACAGAGGAAAGAATGATTTCTTCAGGCCTTTGAGAGAAAACTAATGCATCATGGATCTTGCTTCATCATCTGAGAGAAATGGTAAGGTATGGAATGAGATAATGAGTGGGAATAGGGAAATTTGGCAAGAAATCCCTCTAACATTTTGGGCTTCCTGGTCTATAGGAAATTCTCATACAACTTAATTTGGAAATAGCAACCCAAATTTCACTTTGTAGTCTGCAGAACCCTTTCCATCTGCTGTACTTCCAACAGTCCGATATGTATTTATAAAACTTCAGAAGTGGTCTGGATGTCATACTGCTCCTGGACATACGACGAACTTTTCCCTAAGCCTTTGTTCTTTCCCATTTTTTGTTTTGTTTGCTTTGTTTTGTTTTTTTTAAAGTTGGGCTGCCTCCAAGGAAGTTGCCTTATCAGAAGCAATTTTAGCATGAATATGCTGCTTTCTAATGCTCAAGGACAAAAGGCCTGGGTTTACCATAAATTCTGGGAAGGGTTCGGTGTGCTGGAGAGTCATACTGATGCCTTGGTAATTTATTGACATAGATTGGCATGAAGGGGTGAGTTTTACTCAGTCCATGAGCAGCAGAACACACTGCAGCACATCAGTGGTGGCACACATCAAAAGAAAGTTCTGTGGAAAGCCAGTCAGCCGAGTTTTCTGTGAACAGTAGGAAACCTACAGTGTGGCCCGACTTGTGACTGTCACAGGCCCCTCTCACACATCCTTTCTGCTGCATCTGATCCCAAATTCTTCATCCTTTCCTATTGCCTCGCTCCCAATACTCTCAGCTCTCTTCCCTCCTTCCTTGGCTCCAGACTGGGCAAACCCAGGCAGCTGCAAAGGGTGAGTCATCCTGCTTTCCTGCTGTCCCATGTTCCCACGTAGATGCAGGCTAACCTACAAGCTTGCTTAGCAGCATCCCAACTTTGTCTTCTCAGGGCAGATGGGCTCTGCAGGCTGCTAAGCCCACGCTGTTGTCTGAAGCACCCAAGTGCTCCCAGGCACTGTACAGGTAGCAGTCTGGAATCCTGGCATTTCCTGCCAGGAAATGTACTAGTGAGTACATTTGTACACATGAGTACTAGTCATGTGGTTCTCCTCTCTGGTCAAGATGATGTGTGCTGCTCCTCCCCATGGATGGAAACTGCCTCCCATGCAGAGCTGAAACTGAAAATTATAACTACTTCTAACACATGAATATCTACATACATTTTTATATCCTTATTCACATATATATAGATGTATATAAAAAAACCTAATACAGAATCATTTACAGATTTCATCCCTGTGTAGGAGGTTAGCACTTCATGAAACCATTTCACAATACAACAAAACTTCACAGATAACAATTATAATAAAATATTTTATGTAGTAAAATTACAATTCATAGTGTTTCTTCTGGAGTTTGATCAGTTTTTAGATATTTCATTTTGAAAACTGAAAAGGTTACAGGCAGATCGAGACTGGTGTAAAAAGCAAATACTCATGATTCTGACTCTTCTCCACTACTGAGAAGTTGTTTAACAAATGGCTATTTTCGTGGCCATGAAAGGAATTGTGGTGGGATTACACCGAACTGTAAAAGAACTGATACTGTTTGCTAGAACTATACCCAGAATCCGACTCGACCAGCATCCTTCATCTGACAGAGGTATCTCCCAGTGTTTTGGTGGAAGTTCTCTCATAGTAGACATTGTAGAACATTAGTGAGACAATTTTCTGTTTCAATCTTCCGTTATCTCTTAGTACTCTTATAGTTAAGCTTTTAAGCCTATGTAGTCTTTCAGTACAATTCTCTTTCAGACCCTGTGTTCCTTGAGCAGTCCTACATCTTGTACACAAAGCAAATTGTCTAGACAGAACTAGACAAAAGGTATAAATTAAGTTTGGAAATCATTCAAGGAGCATCTGATCACCTGATCCTTCGAAACTGTTTCTTACAATTGTTTTTTTAATGCTGTGATTAGTTAAGAAAACTTGTAGTGTTTCCTGAGCAGAAAAAGTTAGTCAATAATAAGCATCATTAAAGAAATATAGAGAATAAGTTTAAGATAGTAGAGACCTGAACAACTGCATATTTCTACTGACTTTGATGTATGTGAGATGAAATCCAAGGTGAATAAAGATATATTTTTTCCTCATTGCAAATATTCAACTGGAACCACAAAAAGACATGTTGAATGTTTCTAATTTGTAATAACAACACCATTATGCTTTTAGAGTGATAGGAGAAGAAAATCTGAAGTGCTGGCAGATGCAGTTATATTTCTCCATGGAGAAATCTCTCTGACTGTATCACTTTTGCTTAGTTCTGTTTTCAAAAATTACACTCATAGGTGAATCCTTGATTTTGCCTATTCATATGGTGTTAAATCCTATTAATATGGTATTTTTATGACTTCTATTTCCACCTGAAATTCTAATATGAACAGTATCTAATTTCTGTGATCTGTATCCTGCCCTCTAATTGCATGTGCAGGAAAAAGAGGATGGAGGACTGTGTCATTCTTGGTTTCTCCCCAGGTATGCACAGTTTGCTGTTTCACTGGCATTAACAAACAATTCCTGGCCAACTATAGCCATATTTCTTGCTCTTTTTATCCAGCTGAGGCTCGTGCAGCGTTTGTACCTCCTGGTGTTTGCTCTTCTACCTGTAGTCTGTGTTGCTGTTCTGCAGTGGTCACAGAACTGATGCAGAATGCTTCCTTTGCATCATCAGTAAACAATGGGAAGAATCTGGAAAATACATGGAGCCTAATATTTGGTAATCAATGTTCTCTCAGTTTGTGGTCAACTCAGAGGGCTGTGTCATATGAACTAAACCACAGCAGTTGTGGCTGAAGTGTGTTTAAGAACAAGAAAAACAAGACTTCAAGAACAATGAAGTTTGTGTGTGTGAATGAATTTATTATAGTTGGCTGATGGTGGAAAATGCCAGCTACTGCATGGAGTAAGGAATCAGGGTCTGCAGAGGAAAATAGTAATTAAAAATGTCTTTGGAAATATCTTGTACACATACCTCTTACTTTTTGAGTAAGAATCAACCTAATTGAGATATATTTACATAGTTTGCCTCTCCAAGAAGTGTACAGGTATTAATACTCTTGGATACCAATCTGAGATATTTTTAAAGGCAAAGAAATGTGGAAACTGTGTGCAGCCTGAGAAAGCATCAGAGCAAAGACAAAGAGCTGAGGTCCTATTCTGCTCTCCAGGCTGCTGGCACTGCTTGTGTGGGTTCTTTGGTACATTAACATGTGTCTGTCCTCTCCCTCAAAGAAGAAATAGGTAGCAGGAGAATTCTGGAAGAATTATTGACCTAAGCCCTTACAGTAAGAAGAAAGGATTATTGGTTACAGCACCAAACCTGACAGAGTTCAGAAAGTGTTTGGACAAAGCTCTCAGGTACATGGTGTGACTCTTGGGGATGGTCCTGTGCAGGGCCAGGAGTCAGATTTGATGATCCTTGTGGGCCCCATCCAACTCAGTATATTCTGTGATTCTGTGATTTTCTTTGCATATACAAGACAATGCAAGCTGAAATACCTGAAGAGAATCAATGATGAACACAAGCATCCTGGCACACCTAACAACTATTTGCACAACTGGAGACATCTGAACAAAATTTAGGGTAACAGTGTTCAGCCAGGTGAAGGTCAACCTGTTTGTGAAAGCAGTGTGCTTCTCAGACTCCCTGGCAGTCAACATCTGTAGGCTATTTCATACAGCTCAGGGGCACAGGTCACAAAAAACTTTGTAACTGTGCTCCACTAAAGACCACACAGGAGAAGAAAAACATGGGAGAAGACCAATAAGATGCATCACTCAGTTAGACTGAAGAGAAAACACACACTGTCTTCAGGCAAGTGACTTGTAAGCGTCAGCTAGCATCCCTGGTTTTAACACATTAAACCATGTGTGTTACATTCAGACTGTCTACAGTGTGCGACCACTTTGTCAGTTCCTACATGCAGAAAAAGAATGCCCGTTTGTGACCAGAATAAAACTTCTTGGAAGCAGCAATCTCATCAGTGCTCATGCAAAGCCTTAGGCTCTTTTAGCCACTTTAAAGTGGTTCTTTTCTATAACACTCAATAGTTTTTCTCAGTTTTTACCCTTCCTGGAGATTCCTCCCCCGCCCAAAGCTTCATTATCATTAAAATCAGGTTATTTGAAGAAGGAGAAATCCCACTTCTTCTTAATTTCAATTTATTATCAAATTATGTTTTTGTAATAACTATTTTTTTGTAGTGTCTATGCTATAAGTACAATTTAAACAAATTGCATCTGCGGGCATTGTTTATCTTTGAAAATTTAAAGGGAAAGGGTTGGACTCCTCACAGCAATCATTCACTAATAACAAAGGCTCAAATTCTCCCAACCAAGTAGATTTCATTTGATATATTTTTAAATGTGTTCTTCCATCCATATTTGTATTGACAAAAGTAAAAATACTTTAAAAAAACTTGCTCTCTCTCTTTTATTTACTAAAACAGAGCTTTTCCATAAGCAGAAAATTTGACCTTTGGGTTCTGACCACAGATGAAAAATGGCAGCTTTAGGACTAAAACAGAAAGCTGCACCTCCACCTATATAAGCCCCACAGCTAAATCAAAGCATGTAGAGCACCCATTACATGAATTTTCAAGCCAAACTGGGACCCACCAACTGGGCACCTCTCAGCTGGAGACCAGCTGTGCAGGCTCTGCAGTCTTCACCCTTGTTTTCTGAGTGCCAAGAACTTTTGAGAAGAGTCTTCAACTTAAGAGATACAAAATCTATGACATGGGGGATTCAATCTCAGCCAGAAATGGGATCAGAAGTAGGGAAACTGCTTATCTTCCAATTCTGCTCCCCTGATGCATATTCTTGAAGCTGCAATTCCAGGATGAGTCATGCCAGAAACTCTCCTGTAGCTGAGACAGCTTGAGGCTGTAAAGGGTCAACAGAATGAGGCAGCTGCTCTCAAGTGCAGGAAGTGTTTTCTTGAACTTCAAACTCCATGCCATCTTCTAAAAATAAATACAAAGATATTTCCGGAAGAACAAATGAGCACAAAGCAAATATCTTCCCCTTAATCTAAGTACTCCAGGGATGCAGGATTTCATAATAAAATGTTCTTTAGCAGCACTTCAGCTCACATTGAAAGAAGATCAGTACATTATCTTCTGCTTATTGATGGGGAAACTAAGCCCATGGATGTGGAATGACTTGGCCAAAACCAGACCTGGATCTACCTGTATTGGATTAGACCCATTTGATCAGACAGAAATGCTATCTCTGACTCCAGCCATCAAACATCCCACAGGAAAGTACAAGAAAACCCACATTACATGCATTGACAAATCTGCCTGTTTGCATTATTGTGTGATGCAAAGGGAGGTTGATGCAGTTGCTGAGGTAAATCTTTAGTCAAAAAAAAAGCCATAGGAAATTATTTTTTCTTTCCCTTTATATGATACAAGTAGGTTATGGAAATGTGTGCTAGGAAAAGAAAAAGATGATAAAGCTCAGATCTGTAGTTTTAAATTACACTGTCAATGTCATGCAACCTACCCTGAAATTAGAGATCCACTTAAAGAGCTTAGTTAAATCTGTCATGTCTCTGAATGCTGCAACTCGAAGGACATGAAGCCTTGTCTTTAACTGTTGAAACGCAAACTGAGAAAATCATAGAGAATATAAAGAACTTGGATAAATTTTAGTACTGGTGTGACATCCAGAGAAATTTGCTGCTTGGTTATCTGAGGCACAGGCAGTGAGATTCAGCTGAAACCACAGAAAGCTATGTATTGTGTGCATTGTTTTGACTGACGGGACTTCAGAATCATCAGGGAGACAGAAAAAATCACTGCAGATCTTGAGAGATTTCATGGAAAGCAGCCCAAAACCAGAAATGGAACTAAATATTTATTAACCTCTAAGTGTAATCAAACTAAAAACCACCTCCCATGGAAATAGCAGAGGAAGACACATGTCCAACAATACCTTCCATCAGATGCAATTTAAATAAATTTTTTTCATTTTTCCATTGGTTGAAAGTCATACTATCATTGTTAAGTCTCCCCTGAGCGAGTTGAAGGGGTTCAGCAGTCTATCTTAGTACTCGATTAGGATCTCTACTGAATAGTGTGTCAGAAGGATGACATTTAGCTGTGTGATTATCAGAATGTAAGAACAGTTGTAGTTTGGTAAGATCTCAGGTTTGTTAGAACTATAAATTGAAAATAATTGACATCACTTAAAATATACTACCATTTTATTTTAACCTTAACTACTGTTAATTCACTTATTAAGAGCCTTCTGCTAAGGCTAACCACTTGTATTGCATAATAAAGAGAATACCAAAAGTAATATCTGGCATTAAAGAGCTGTCATGAACATGAATGCTCTGTGCATGAATATTAAAGGCAATTCCTATCAGACTATGATAGTAAGAATGTGTAGAGATAATGACTGACCTTGGGCGTGTCATTTAAACTGAAGATTCAGAGCAGAGATGACCTGACATCATCAGAGTTGTAAGGACAACATTGCTTATTACAAATTATCCTTTAGAGAGCAAGTAATTATGTCCTGCCCAGCACTAGACTATTATTAAATGTACATTGTTAACACAAAAACATTTTAAATAGAGCTCCAAGTCTAAATTACCCTGACACAGGGAGTATTCAGGTGTTACATGGGACACCTTATTTCAACAATTGGCATGTTCCAGGTCACTCTTGCTACGATCTGATTAAGAAGGGCCCCTTCTGCACAGCACCCAAGAAATGAGCATGGTCTAGAAATGTACTAAAGCTCTTGGTTTAAAGCAGGAGTTGTGAGTACATGGCATAAAGTTTTCCTTGCCTTTCCTGCAATAGGAAAGGTACATACCACTCCACACCACAGGCTGGGAGCTGCACTTGCTGAGGAACAGAAATGGTTGGTTCTGCTGCTTCATGCACTCACATCTGTCTTACATTCTGTGTTACAGAATCGGGTACTGACATTTAAAAAAAAAAAAGTAGTGCTTGTTAAATGATGATCCTTGTTACTATACTCAACAACACATATAAGATACACCTTTTCTTTTTTTTAGCTTAGAGTATCTCTGCTTGCTTCATTATTAATTGTTTTATAGTACTCAGTAAAATCTCCATATTTTTAGGAGACAAATCTCTCTCCCAAAGACTTGCAGCGCATGCTGGAACTCTGCATGGGAGTAAAGCCTGAAAATAAACCATGTTTCTGCACTTCAAAGGTCCTAGAATAATCTGGCAGACAAGTGACATTAAAGAACACAAAATGAAGATTCACAAGCAAGAAATGAGTTATGGAAAGTAGATCTTTATCTTGAACTCAAACAAATACACATTGTGTAGATCATTTTTAGAAGTGAGACATCGGGCTTGTCTTGGAATCTCTAATAGTCTTTTTTATTACTACAAACTCTCTCTAAATCTGCCCTGCCAATTTTATAAGATCAATCTTTTCCACCTTCTCTCTGTAACTTCTTCACCCATTACCTAGCTAGACTTTTTGTTCTATAACCTCCTTCTTTCACTTCCTAAATAAAATGCCATTTCATATTCAGTAAATTAAACACATGCCTTTCAATGTATTTCTCAGTACACTTTTCTTCCAGAAAAAGAAATATGGTTTCGAGATAAAACATGGGAATGAAATAAACACAGAAGCAATGTGCCTTTGGGGAGTAAGAAAACACTCCAGGGCTGATTATATTTGCCAGAACACTGAACATGGACTCCTCAGATTGATTAAGTCTGTCATAACAACGAATCATTAAGCCATAAAAGAGAAAATTCAATATTCTTTCTAAAGATAGAAGCCTATTTTAAAACAATCAAAATACTACTGCATTTAGAAAATCCCTGTTGCTTTTCTGTACTAGTATTTTGAACAGGACTTTGATGTCAAAGATGCTGTAGTAGCAAAAGCACAGACATTGCAATGGCGATTTTTCTTTTTCACATGACATATATATGTCTGGGCCTGTGTCAGTAAAGACAAACATGGCAGGTGAGGAGTAACCAGCGCCATACAGTACAACAAGGAAAGGAAAGAGCTGAGGAGCAAAGGACCAACATGGATTCTGCATGGAATAAAAAACTGCTGAAAAGCAGTTACAAGGGGGTTTCCGTAAAAACTTCCCTATTCCATGGAAACTTGATCTGATCTGGAGAGAATTCCAGAGTCAGCCTAAAGCAAGGCAGTAAAAAGTTGAAGCAAACTAGCGAGCTGGAGCGAATCCCAGTCAGATGCCTGTGCAGAGATTTCCCGTTCTCCTGCACATGCTGCCTAGGGCCACACAGCTCTTCAAGAGCTGCAAATTCTTGGAGCCAGAGCTCATGCTCTCCTGACATCACATTTCCTGTGCAGTATAGCTGCAAGTTTTGTACAAAAAAAATAAGGAAAAGATCATATTAGCCATCATTGTCTTCATGCTTCAAGAGGCAGCCACATAGGACATTTTTTTACCTGCCAGATGTAGCCACTGCCCTGGGAACGTATCCAAGTATATTTCTCCTCAAGTGATAGATCACAGAAGGGCTGAAGGAAAAGATTATTTTTTTCTTTTGTACAGCAAATCACTTTTCTCATTTCTTGAGTATCCAGTGGCTGAAGAAAAACGTTTTCCTGCAGATACAAGCTCAGTTTGTGAGTGCTATGGACGTTCTTTTCTTGATAAAAGACTCACTGCTCTCTAAAAATATCCAGCTTTTGAAGTACAAATGATTCTTCTTCAGCATCTCTGGACTTCAGAGACTCTCAGAAGCCAACATAATTTGCTACAACCCCACCTGCTCAGTCTCCCCCAGTATGAAATTATCTCAAAGGAGAAAAATTAAAACAAAAATATTTAAAATGTTCATCTTCAACTTCTCCACTTTTCTGAGAAAGATCCTACTAAGAAAAAATGGGTAGCATTGGCAGGACCACTACAAACTTTCAAACAGGTAATATATAACATACAATTATTAATCACTCCTCAGCATAATGGATATTGGAAAGACAGAGAGTGATTTATTTACACTCATATTTTAAAAGTAATACAAAAAAGAGAAGGAAAACATAGTGTTAGAGGAAAAAAAACATCTCAAAAGCTATGTTTATATCAATTCTATTTTGTCTACAAGAGTCTGAGTCTTGCAATTCATCAGCTAGTCCTTAACCTGTACTCTCTGCAAGTTCATGACCTTATGGGAGGAAAAAATGGACTATGTGAATCACAGTTCCTATGGTTGAAGAGCTAAAATTAAGATTTGTGAAGATCAAAAACTGTCCTAGCTTTAGTATCTATCCTGTCATTTACCCATCAACATAACATTTTAAGCTTCAAAGACTACCTTTGGCACAGTAGCACATGAAACAATAATGCAGCTCAGCTCTCCCTCTTTGTATTTTCTTTTCATATTTCCCCCCTAATATTTCCAATTTATGATTTTGCAATTGATTTCACATCTGATTATTGCTCTTCTTCTTGGCTAGATATCAAGGACTACTGATACCTAAGGCTGGTAGTCTAATCCTCAAACCCTGACTGAGCCAAATGCATGAGTCACAAAGTTCCATCTAACAGTCTCTCTGTTCAGAAAGCCCAATCTTAAAATGAGATTAATTGAAAAGACTCAGACTGAAACATACAAATAGCCTTAAATAGCTGAAAACACACTGTGAGTTTGGAAAGTGCAAAGCATTTAAGATCTCTTCCATGCTTCCATTTGAACCATATGGAGCTTTCATTTCCTTATATTCTACACCTACACTATAATTCACACAAGAATATAGTGGCCAAATACATGCACTAGTTTAAAACATAATTGTATGTATGCATATTAGCTCTACAGTAGGGTATTTTTTCCCTGAGCTTACACAATTATGACTGACAGCAAAGGTCATTGAAATGTATTTAGTCATCTGCATACATCTATTTAATTTACAATTTCCCCCTCAGGTATTAATTTGTATTTACAATTAAAATGCAGATTTCCTAGTAACTCTCAAGAAAACAAGACTGTTCGTAAAGCATCATCATGTGCTGGGATCCCACTTTCATGAAAGACGGAGATCCCTTTCTAGTTTTAAGAATTTCTATCTTAATTTTCAGAAGTGCAATCACATCTTTCAGTGTATTTCAAATGCCTAGCAGCTATAGAAATTAGATTGCCTTATCTGGATGTCATAATGTCAATAATTCATCTAACACCGGGTCCTCGTTCTCTGCATGGAAGTAAAGAAAAACCAAGAAACAGGGAAAAATTTACTACCTTTAACAGCTCATCTCTCCAGTCAAGTTGCTGGACAGAAACAAGCCTCACCTATAAATACCAGTCCTTAAATACTTTTTAACCATCTTAGGAGTGACACTATTTTTGTTTGCTTCATTGGCCAAGCAGTAAGGGCTCAAACTGTAAGAAAACATGACTCATGCCACTCCAGGGGGACCCTGCAGTGCTTCTTGACCAGAATTCCCATTGCAGTGACCACACAAGGCTGTCAAACGTGAATACCCATTTTATGGATGGTGAGATATAATCTTGCTATTCCTGTGTAAACGGTGTATTCGACTATTATTTAGACAGTCTTGTCCCCAACAACTTTTGCATCACATAAAGATTCTTTTTTATAGCATCAATACATTCTGTCCAGTATAAGTTTTGTAAAGCATAAATGAATGTATTATGATCAAATATACGTGCAGTTTGTATATGAACATTAAAAAGGTTTATCAAAGCAGAATTAAAACTGAGCTTTGAAAACCAAACTTCCTGATTTTCAAAGGCTGCAGTTTGTTGTATTTTGTGGGTTTGTTTTGGTTTTTATTATAGAAAATACTGCAATTTTTTAACACTTGGTTGAATTTTTTTGTGGGGCTGTATTTTTTTTAAGCAAACTAAAAAAAAATGAGGAAAGCCTTGGTATAGTTGTAGACTCCCTGATACAGGGAGTTATGTAATGTGATGTTACCATGGCTTCCTCCTTTTTTTTTTTGTTTGGTTTGGTTTTGGGGTTTTTGTGGGGTTTTTTATAAAAAAAAATTCCTGGCAGGAATTTTCCTTCAAAAAGTACATTGCTCAGAAATTTTCATTAATTGAAAACAATGCTGAGAATCCATTTATTAAATGCCTATCTTTTGCCCACTCAGGTACGAGATGGTCACCCTCTCTACCCTTTATGGTCAATTAGGAGACACAAATGATCAAAAAAGTCATTCACCTCCTTCTAGCACAGGCATTTCCAGATGACAATTCAGGTCATCCCAGTCAAACACCTGCCTGAAAACACCACCAACCACCTCCAGGAATGTGTGTTTCTCTCCACTGGCCACCAAGGATAAACAGAGTGACGGGCTCAGAGCTCAAGATTTTCTTAAATATGTGACAGAAATTGCATCTAAAGTGTTTGCTGAAACACAGTGGTTACAGGTACAGGTTCTGCCATTCCCTGTCAGCCAAGGACCTCAGGTACCACATTACCCCAGACTGCAGCCTGGGGAGCCAAGATGGAAGACTCTGTTCCCAGGAAGTTTGATATAAAAATATATATTTTTTTTAATAGCATGAAAATTTCTGAAGCACCAAGGTTTCTTATGAATCAGAAATTCAAGAACTCTAACTGAAACCCTATTTATTTCTGGGCTTTGATAAGGCATTAGAAAAATGCAGCTATTTTGACACCTGGTTTCAATCCAGTTAATAACTTTGCACCTGATACATTCTTCCCCATTAAGTCAAATTTATGCTAATACTGTCCTGATTAGCAAATACTATTTAAAGCTGTTTTATGGGATGATTTCTGAATAAGGCAGGTGTCTAGATTCAGTGAATTTCAGCTATCAGATTATAAAGCAACATGAACAAGTTATCTACAGGCATCCCTACAAAGCAGCGGAATAGCCTACAGGATGACAAGTAGTGGCAGTTAGGGAGAGATCTCTCTCATGCTGGATAAACCTTTGCTTTTACTGAACGCAACACAATCTCTAGCATTGGAAACTGCAGAACTTAACTGCAGAACAGTGTTTAAGTTACTTTATGGAAAATTCACTTAGCCACATGAAACTCACTCAGTTCTGAAGATACAGGTCTTGAAACACAGAGTATGTACTTAAACAATTTCAAAACTGGATTGCATGGGCTGTGCTCTGCAGGGCTTAATGAAAGGTGAAGCAGAGGGCACAGAGCTGACAGGCTCAGCACGACAACTGCGTATCTTCTTCTGAAGGAGTGACATCTCTGGCCTCTCTGCACTACATGTCATGGCATGGTGTGGACAGACCTTAATTTATCCTGTAAATCATACTGTGTCATGAAAGACATCTTTTCTTCCTTTTTTCTCCCTCTGAAAAATGCTTCAGGCAATAACTTCACATGGACAACACTCGGCTTCTCTTTAGGATCTAGAAAAAGCAGCAAAGGCACAGAAGAGATACATTTTTGTCATCCTTCAATTCATTTGAGCTCTGAGGGAAACACCTAATAATGTATTTACAGCATGCTGTTTTCAAAGCTCTATCTATTAAAATATTAATAACCTGTTCATCTCAGCCCCACAGTGATTTCATGTTTCTAATATGTTACAGAAGCAGAAGTATTTAAAAGCAAAGGATAGTTTTCAGAGCTGAACACAAAAAGCACGTCTCCATGCTCGATAGTTGGAAGAGAATATCCTGTATCCATCAAGATATCTAGTTTTAAGGCACTTAGGGCAAAAGTGCACACCAAAAAATACAGTTAGTCTGCACTTGTGTATTTTTTTCTGGCAGTATGGAACAGAGTTTCAGACTACATGTAACTTACAGGTCAAGTCTGTCACATACAAAAGCAACTACTATTTTCTTCCGAAATGGCAGCGCTGCTGCTTACCAAGCGTATGAGAGGCAAGTTAATCTCATTTTCTCTCAGGGAATTCCTACCCACTGCTCTTGCTCTGAAGCCTGGGATAACAGTAAGGAGTAGAGGCTGCCCTTCTAGCTGAAACTAGTTTTCTCTACCAAAAAAAAAAAAAAATCCAATCATGAAAACCACTTTGGGCTAGAAAACAGTTGTATTCACGTAGGTAAAGTATTCATCTAGAAAAAGGTGGTCCAGTTTAATATCATTCTTAAGCAGCCAGGACTACTGTTCCAAATAATCAAGCCCCTAGGCAAGGGATTCATGGCGAATATCAGGGTACAGTAATGTTTGTGTTACACACCTTCTGGTGCAGCAAATCTGGGTTTAGGCACTGCAGTAAGGCACTGAGAGCTCAACTTTGTTGTGCCATTCAGTATTTCTGAGTTTAGCCCTTAATGCCTGCTCCAAATAGGATGCTAAACCCTCTTTTGGAATCATGTGTCTATACCACATCCTCATGTTGCAACCTCATACCCAGTAGCTCACTGGCCAGGACACTCTCCCAGGCCATGGGCGGATCTTAACTCTGTTTGAGGGAGATCTAAGCACATTTTTGCACGTTGGGTTAGCCAAGAGTAACTTGATGTGCATTATTCTCAGTGTTTTCTGTTGTAATTCTTCCAGATCTAGGGGATATTTAGTTCACCATTGGATCTGAGAAAAAGAAAGATGTGGAGAATGATTCAGTAATTTAATGGCTGAGAGAGAAAAGGCCTGAATCTCCATCTGCCTCACTTAAGTATTTTATAGGCTATATATAGGTTTCAGCTCTTTCCGGAAAGGTTGAATTAGAGGCAAAAAGACTATAACAAGCTAGAATTGATCTGACAAAAAGGATGTTACTGGTGAACAGACTGAAGAGTACTCAGCAGAGGGCCCTGATACAAAATGGAGAATGGACAATAAAGACATGGTACTTAAGAGGGTCAGAGCGTAGAGGTGCAGCCTTGGTCCCAGAAAACCTGCTTGGGCTACGCGTTCTGCAGGCACTTTGTGTCCCCCTCACGGAGCATCCTCAGGGCCCGGCCCTGCCCTCCTCAGTGCACCTCACCGCCTCAGGGCGACGACGAGAGCCCCACTCGCCCTCCCCGCCGTAAGGTCTCTGCTGCCCATAGTCCTTTATTTCAGACACCAACGTGTACCGCCGGAGGGAGTTCAGAGGGCACGCTGAGGCTCCTGGCAGGCCCGTTCAGTCCAGAGCCTGGAAGAGCTTTTGTTTCCCGCCGCGGACACGCGGGGTGTGCCAGTCCCGCGGACACCGGCTGGGCCCTGCCCGCACGCCTCGGGGTATTCCCGCCGCCGGCTGTGCCCCTGGAGCGGCCTGCCTCCCGGGATACCCCGCAGCCCCCCGGGATTCCCCGCAGCCCAAGGTGC
>JAWWMP010000116.1:85881386-85931007 GCA_035047865.1 Dendrocincla tyrannina | reverse complement strand
GGGAGGGAGAGTTGTGTGAAGCGGCTGAGATGCCTACAGTATACCCTGAAGTCTGTATTTCTGTGTACTTCAAGAAGACATAACTCAGAAAAAACCCCATGACCAACTGTTTAGTTGACGATCAAGCTTGTCATGAGCATGTAATGCCACTGTTGAACTCTTCCTTGTTATATTAGTCTTTGTTGAAACTCTCTGTTAACCAAATAAGAGTTAAAAACAGCCAGCTGCAGCTTTTTCAATCACATTTAGTCCATGGTGTTTGAGTGCTCATGACTTGCTGCTGTCTGGCAAAGCTGTAGTTTTGCTAGTCCTGGAATGCGGTGCTGTCTGAGGCAGCAGCTATTAACATGGCTCTGTTAGCTAACCAGAGTCTGTCAGCTGTTTGTGTGACTGTCATAGTCTCCTTCACCTTTTGCAACACTAACAGCATCCCTTTCATCTCTGGTCATGTTTATCATCAGTCTGGAGTTGCCAGTTCCCCTAGGGAGTCTCTTCATGCTGGAGTCTACAGACATGAACCTGAAACCATTCATGACAAAATATTTAGGACTTCTGTCAGTCCTAGTTCATGTTTTGTAAAAAGTATGTTTTCCTTTTGTTAGGGAAATTCATTTTTTTTTCTTTGAAATGTGGTCTGGTTTAGTTTGTTACTGTCCTCTCTTGTGTGAGGTTTTCTCAGTTGTCTGTCATTCTCCTTTCTCTTGGTTAGTAGGATCCCTTGAGTTCTGTTTTTTCACTTTCTCCTTGTTCACCTAATTATGGAGTAACACTGTCTTCATGATTATCTCTGGTTGTGTTAACTGAGTTGTAGTTGTGTCTTGGGTCTTACTCTGACATTACTTAAGACCCATTATTTTCAGTATGGTCTTTTCAGGTAGCTGTCAGTTCAGCATGGGTTCTTAACCAAAGCTGAGAGGCTGTCATCCTTAATTCCTGTCTCTCACCCTAGTTATTACAGTCTCTCTTAAACCTGAGGTATTATGTTTACCCTAGGCTTCTGTCCAGATAGTTGCATCCAACAGTTATTGAAATTTTTCTGATTATACTTGCATATCTCTTTTAACTGCTATGCCTTGAGGATCTAGGAGTTCTTAAGTAGCTCGATATAACTTAAAATCTTATAAATGTCCTCTTGACCGTAAAAAATTTAATGTGATCCTGTTGGCATATTTATCTTTCATTGCTTTCATTGTATCTACAGTAATGCCACTGTTGAACTCTTCCTTCATATCATTAAGGCTTCTCTGCTGGCTTGTTCTTTTTACATTGAAAAGGTGATCATCATAACTTACTACCATCCTATCGCTCCTAAGTTACTGAGTTAGCTCTCCTTGCTCTCAGGTATAGGACCACCATCTGCATTGCCTGCCAGGAAATTTGAAGCATGCACCTTTCCTTTATTATCCCATGCATGCTCTGTGTAAGAATTCAAAAAGCAGCTACTTGATCTTCCTCAAAATTATCTTGCTGTCATTTGTAGTGGTCTTTTATAGAGAGCAAACCAATCCTTTGGTTTCTGATCTACTTTTTCAAGTATGTGGTATGCAGATACATTAGGTGGCTTTGGAAGGTGGAGAAAACAGCTGAGGACACACCTGCCAGAGTAGTGTTAAGTAATAATTGGGATTGCTAACTCTGGCAACACATTTTGGGAAGTGGTTTTTATTCTTATTTGCCTTTTGGCTGTTAAAATGGTTGCTGTGAATCTGATTGTCACTGCTAAAATGTGCTGGAAACTACCTGTTGTAGTGCCATATGATAGTTGCCATATGTCACCTTCAAACTGTAAATCTTGCAGCTGTCAGAAAGAGTAGGTGACACCTCTATGGGGAAGAAGCCTAAAAATCAAAGATTCTGGAACTGTCTTTGCAATCACTGAGACTTTTGGAAGAATGAAGAGGTCATGATGACATTTGACAAGGCAATGCTTGTCTGTGTACTGCCTGTTCTTTACATCCCTGTCTGAACAGCCATCTGCATAAGTCAGGAAATGTCTTCCCAGTGTTCACTGCTGGGAAGTAGTTACACTACTGTTTCTGGTATTTGTAGGAAATGACAGGGTATGTTGGCAGTAGCTTAAGTCACCCTGAAGTTTTGAAAGAGAGGCAACTGAAATTCCTTTGTGATCCTTTTGTTTGTATAACTAAGTACAACTAGCAGGAATTGGGAGGATCTAGGAGAAGGAATTAGATAGCCAAATCTGTAGCTATATCAGGTGTGTAAACTATGCTGAAAGCTGTTGTAAAGCATGTGAATTTTTCTTCCCTTTCACTGTAGAGGAAGGGTAATTAATTTTTTTATTGTTGTTTCAATACTGGTACTTGAACCCCTTAAGCAATAATACCTCTTGGAGATCCATCAAATTAAGCCAAAATAAAAAAACCTGTTAACATCAGAGTCTGAGACTCTTTGACTATAGGGGGTATAATTTGCTATTTCTGTGGAGTTAGTCCCTATTTATATCAGAAGTCTCTTAGGTTTGTGTTGGTTTTGCGGGGCAGTAAGGCTGGTGTTATTTGGATGCTGCTATTAAACAATATTGAATCAAGTACATAGAAGTTGAAGTGTATGATGAAACACTAAAGGAGATGCTTTTTTCTTAGAAGGGGACAAGATATTCACCAGAATCAAAAGTCTGTCCACCTAAGCAAGCAGGCCTGTGAATTGGAGACAATTAGTCTTGGTCAACTGTGACTGTCTCTGCAAATGTGGAGCGTAAGACTGATTACTGTCCCTAATGATTTTTGAAACCAGCGTGAACAGTTCTGACATACCTTTTCTGTTTGTTATGCTTGTATGTGGATGCATTTGTCTTTACTACAAATGGCTTGACTACTGAAGTCTGCTTGTAAATTCATCTCCCTGTCAAGAGGGCAATAACTTCTATTGTCAACTGCTTTACAATTTTTTAAAACTGTGACCAAGGGAAAATAACATAATTGGAAGCTTGCAGACCTCAGTATAAACAATTGTAGATACTTTGGGCCTTCGGAAAAGGTGAATAAACTTCTGTGTCAGAGGAAGTGTTCTGTTTTTTTGTTGTTGTTTGTTTGTTGGGTTTTTTCCATTTTTTTTTCTAATGTTTAATTACTCCATGACTGGTAGTGCTTGAAGCATGTTTAAATGTTCTGGTACCACAGTCATAGTACAAAGAGGCACACTGACACTGTTGCTTGTTCAATTAGATTAAAATTGGTCTACTTTGGTTATAATATTAATGAAAATACTTTACAGTATTTATAGTTGTACTGTGCAGTCATTGAATATATGTGACTGAAGACTTGGTCTTTTCTGTCTGAAGAGTAACAGGTACAGGCTCTTAGGGGGGTGGGGAGAGACTGGACAGGAACTACTGCCCTACCAATATTTGTGTAGCTAGAACAGTTGTTACACTTCTGGCTTAAAGTAAACCTAATTTTAACTTCTTAACAACTGGCCAATCCCAAACAGAAGTGGGGGAACAAAAAGTCTAGTTTAAATAAGTGGGTAAACTAGCTATCAGAAGAAATCTGGAATATTCCAGGTATTTTTGCAGCTGTTATGACTTTTTTTTTTTGACAATTTAAGTGTTGCATGGGATCTCTTCTCTGTCTGCAAGACTAACTTAAATATTTGTGTATGATCATAGCTTTTTGTGGAGCTGCTTTTGCTGTTCACTTGTTTGGTGTCTGGTCTTTTACAGTGATAATCTTGCCAATATACTTTAATAGGTAGTGTACTTCTTCCTCAAGATTTAGCATAAAGCAGATGGATAACTCTTACAGCCCGTTGCGCTCAGCCTGTGCAAGGCTTCAGCTTTTGCCTCTTACAGTGTAAGACAGCTTTGGGGCAGTTCATCAACAGAGCTCACGCTGGGACAAGGCCAGGCTGCTGTACCTCCTCAGGTGAAGATATTCCCTGTCTTCATCCTAAGGTGGAGAAACCCTTGAAGTAGGACACTAGGGGCGATGGAAGACAGTTGGATTATGTTGGAGGTCAGTTCCACACATGCCCACTGCAACTTCTAGCTCTATATTGAAGTTCAAACACAAAGTAATAACTGACCAGTAGGTTAGTGCTCTGTGGATATTCTGTACCAGTGACCACAGTTGCAAATATCAGGCCACTTGGATCAAGAAGTTGCTAGTACTGCTTTGTGTGTTTCTGGTGCAAAGTTGGTATAGCTGCTGGGAGATCAGGGTGGTAAAGATCATGTGAGTGTAACAGGCTGGAATATGAAGTCACAGATGTAACAACTGGAAGCTTCTAGCTCTCCAGTGAGGTTTTGCAATATCCTTCCTTAAGGAATAATGAAGACAAACCACTTTGATTCAGGGTGGGTCTTACTTAAAACTTTGCACCTGGAGTGATCTATGCTGACTTTAATAATAGTAAGGAGTTGTATCACTAGAAATTCTAGTGATCATCTGGTACTTACACTGTTATTTTTCTGGCCTCTTTGTGAAAGATGGTGCCTTCAAAGACCTTAGGGGATCTGATACTCCCTTCAGTCTCTCTTTATACTGTATAACCAGTATTTTTTTCCTGATTCCCTGCTTGCTACTAAATAAAACTACCTCAGTGTTCTGTTTTTGTTGCGTATGCTCCTATCTGTTGCTCACACTGGCTGGATGAGCCTGAAGTCAGGAATTAGTTACTGTTGCAGCCCTGAGAGTGATAGTTGTCTTCCCCAAACGAAGAGTTCTTGAAAGACACCTCACTTGCTGGGAGAATATTATGGCAGTTTTAGCTTAGAACTTAGAGAACTTAGTAAGTGGGTTGGGTGTTGCAGTGTTGGGTGACTCTGATGGTGCCTGTAAGGAAGGGATTTGTTTCTCTCTCTTGACTTTTATAAAGCAGAAAAATATACTCAAATCCCAGGAAATCTGCTTAGCTTGTGATAGAAAAGGGGGTTTTTTTTGGAACGTCTGAAGGCTGTATACCCAAGTCCTTAAAATTGTGTTTGTGGGTGCAATCTCCATTCTTCAGCAGTTAACTGAACTTGATTAGGTGAGACCCAAAGCAGCATGATGGAGCTTTGAATTTAGCGTTGCTTTGGTGTGAGGCTGGACTATATGACCTCTGGAGGTCCCTTTCAACCTAGTTATTTCTGTGACTACTAATAAAAATTTGGTTCCTTTTTTTTTTTGTTGTATAGCAAATTTTAGTATTTGAGGTGTGTTATACCAATGCAGAAATCCTTACATGCTTAGTTTGCTGCTCTACATTCAGAAGTCATAGGCAATCTAAGCTGTTTCTCTTGTCCCACCAGAAACTTCTTGAAAAGTGATTATTAGTATTGATAAGACTGTTCTTACCTTTTGGAGTGCAAAACACCTCAGTCCTTTTGGTCAGGGCTACAGGTGTGTCTCCTAGTGGTACCTAAGCAGTGGTTCTGCCACTGTTTAGTGACATGAAAAAGCTGCCCCTGCAGGATGCTGCTTACACCAACTGGTCTTTGCTTTGTTCTTAAATTTCCTGTGCTTGTGAATCTGCCCTCTTTGATCTGGATGCTGTAAAGGAAAAGCAACTGTGCTGCAGCTTTAAGAGGTCTTTCTACATGATATAGAGGAAGCAATTAGATATATCCAGGTGATAAGCAGACTTTTAGGGAGGTACCTTTTCCTGGAGAGGTGACTCCCTCTTTAATGTATGTGCCCTATAGGATTTAAGAGTCAGTTATCAGGCATTACTCAGGGAGTAGTCAGCAGTTGATTTATCTCAGGTGTCACATTGTCCTAGACTAGCTCTGTAAGGCTCATTTGAGTGTGATTCAGCTTTACGTTAGGAACTTAGATGCTTCGTATAGTTCTCTTGTGGCTACAGCTAAATTCTCAAAGATAAAAATTACTTTTCCTTCTGAACAGGTAAAGTTTTTTGGTCATATCTTATTCTTATGTTGAGGTTCTTAAAGAGTTATCCTGTGAAACCCATGGCTAGTTGAATCCAGGTTCACTGTCCTGTCAATAAGTTGGTTTTAGATATTATGGAAGAGTCAAAATGAGTTAAAACTGAGCCATGTTTTATATTGGTGTTTCAGATTGGGATAGCTCACAAAACTGGAGGACAGCAATGCATAAGTACAGGTGCTTAGGAAAGGCAAGCTGGGATGGTGATAAAGGGGAACTGCCATTCACTATGAGAGCAGTGGTACTGCCTGTAGCTTTGCCTAGAAATGATTAATGAGCTGGTGGAGAAGTTATGGGTCAGGATTAGAGGCCAGACCATCATGGGTGATTGTGTATGTATCTGCGTCACACTGGATCGGGAAAGATGTGGTAACAAGGATTTCCTCAAACAACTCAAGCCTAAACTTTGCAGGCGTTGATGCTCACGGGAGTCTTGAAACAGCCTGATTATTTTCTGGAGGAACAGCACAGCAGGGAATAAGTAGTCAAGGGGACTTCTGGAAAGCATTGATGATCGTGTCTCAATACAAGTAGTTGAGGACTTGTTACTTACAAACAAGGAAGGACGGGTTGAGTATGTAAAGGTTAGGAGTAGTCTTGGCTGCAGTGATCATGAAAGAGCAGAGTTCAGGATCTGAAGAGGAGACAGCCAAGCAAAGAGTAGGATTACAGCTGTGGTCTTTAGGAAGGAAGGTTTTGTTCTGTTGAGGGATTTTCTTGTAAGAATCACATGGAAGATGGTTTTGAATATAGAGATCCAGGAGAGCTGATTTACTACTTTAAGCTCTAATGCAGTATATTCTAGTGAATAGAAAATTGCACAAAGGCAACAGGGGGCCTTCTTAAATGAACAAGCAGCTTCTGACAAAGCTTGGGCATGGAAAGGAAGCATATACGAGATGGAAGCAGAGACAAGTGGCGTGGGGGGATGTGCTGCCACTCAGAGCAGAAAGGTGGACAGGTGGAAGAAATGGGCCAGTGGGAACTCTGAGGTTCAACAAAGCAAAATGCAAAGCCCTGCCTCTAGAGAGGGGGTGCTGGAGGTGCAGAAGAGATGCTATGGGTCAAAAAATGGTCACAAGCCAGCAGTGCGCCCTTGCCACAAAGAAGGCAAACATCTGAGACTGAATTTCAGGGAGGCTGTGGTCACAGCAACTGGAGGGAAATGGTCCTTCTTTCCTCAGCACTAGTGAGACTGCGTATGTAGTGCATGTGTCCAGTTCTGGGCTCCACAGTACAAAGAAACAGGGACAGACTGCAGCAAATCCAGCAAAGGGGAACAAAGGGGAAGAGGTTTCGTGTTTGACAACCAAGGGAAGGCTGAGAGAGCTGGGATGGTTTAGCCTGGAGGAGCGAAGGCTGCTGGGGAGGTCTTGTTGATGTATTCAAATACTGGTGACAGTGTAAAGATGATGGAGGCAGGCTTGTCTGTCTGTGATATCCAGTGATAAGACCAAGAGGCAGTGAACACAAATTGAAACACAAGAAATCCCACTGAAACATAAGAATAAGCTTTTTTTTATTTTATTCTGGGAGATGTTGAATATTGGAGCAACTTGCTTGGAGAGGCTGTGGAGTATCCATTCCTGGAGATACTGAAAATCTGATTGGGAACAGCCCTTAGCAACCTGCTGTATTATCTGTTCTCTGTGAGTGTGGGGTCCCTTTCAGCCTCAGATCCTTCAGATCCAATTCAGTTGTTGCATCACTTTACAAGCTGGTATGGAGTCCATGCAGATACCATGTAATTTATTTCTTTTTCTCCCCAGTGCAAGTATCAGCCTACATATATTTAAAAGTAGGTTTTTTGTTTAAAGTTGAAGTCCTTTATGAGAAAGAGAAAAGTGATTAAACAGCAGTAAATATAGGCTGTAGTAGGGCCTTAACACTTCAAGAAATATAGGAATCTCACTGTGATTTGTGCATCCAGAGATAAAAAATCTAGCTATCTGAAGTAAGTGGGAATTGAGATAGAACAGTAGAAGAGTTACTGATATATTGTGTTTTACTGAAGTTCTGTTCAAGTCCAGCTAGGAGAATACCTTCACAATTTAAACTGCCTTGTAGAGCTGATAGAAAGTTGCTCAGAGCTGTGTCCCTTGTGCCAGAAATTTCCCTGGATCTTAAAACTGCTGGTTTGAACTCTGTATTACAACAAAAAAATTACGTCCCTTGGAAGGCTGAGGCAAAAGGGAAGCTACTACAGATTCCTGTTTTGTTTCCATTCTGGCCTCTCATCTCACTAATATTTGAGAGCTTGAGCAATATGACTCTCAACATTTTTCTCTGCAATGGCTTCACAAAAAGCCATTTAAACAAAACTGCATTATTTTCTTTGTGATAACTTGGCATATTTAAGATTTTAATGGATACCTATTTGCATTCATCTTTGTTTACAGGAAACTTATTATATGATATAGTGCTAACTCCTGCTTATCTTCCACTGTCTTGTCTTGATCATTTTTTACTTTCTATTAGGTGATAAACTTGTATTATCTGTGTACATACTGTCTAGAAGCTTCTTCTTGGTGCTATGAAGCATGTTTATCAAGAGAACCTGAGTTCCTGTTTTGTTTCCTTCTTGTCCAAAATACTAATGATACTAAGATACTAATGATACTAATAATACTAAGAGATTTGTGTTCCTCTGACCAGAGAAGCCAGATGCTTTTCTGTTCTGAGGAAAAGATCTGGAGAGGAGAAAGAATTTAGAGGTTCAGAGAACACCCTCATGTTCCAAGTCTGTGGTAGATGTAGATGCAGAGAGCACTAATTCTGTAGCTGATGGAAATGGTGGCAAGTTTTATGGAGGAAGTGAGAATTGCAGAGGCCAGTGTTCTGCCTATCTCTGGAACCTCAATTGCCCCTTTCCTCTCTTGGGGAGAGGTGATTGCTTCTGGTAGACCACAGAGAAAAAAGAGGCAGAGATTGTAGCTCAGTCCCTTTCTGAGTGGAGCTGTGAAAAGCCATGTGTGGTATTTAGCGGCAATGTTGCTAAGCAACTAACTTTGCAGTTGTGGTTTGGTAAAAGAGCAATTCTGTTTCTCGAAGCTGTGCCTGGCTATGATTTTGTGTTAAAATAGATTGATTAAGAGTGGGGAACTGTCTCTGTTGCATGGATGAGAAAAGGAATGTGATATTCCACATTTGGCTATCAATTGCTACACTCTTGTGTTCCCTCCTCCTTTTTAAGCAGAAGGGAACAAGGATCTAATGCATTTTTACTGAAGTGTTTGAATGAAAATAAAGTGTCATAGTACAGGCTTTCACTGATAGGATTAAAGGCAGCAGTAGTCTTACAGGAATTTCTGCAAAAGAAGATGGAAGTGATTCACCATATAACCTGGTATTCTTGAATGCAGCTGAACTTGCAGGTGGATTCCAAATGTGTCAGTGAGTGGCAATTGGGACTGAGTGATCATTTTAAAAATGCTGCTTGTAATGTGTGCTCAAGTAATTTCGGGTTAAGTTTGTGATTCATAACAATTTATAGAAACAACCAGTGTATTGACAAGCAGTGATGCTTTTATAATATAGGGTCTGATTTTCCCATTAAATTATGTCTCTGTGGGATACTTGTTCAGTTGCTTGCTATCTGCAGAATAACAAAAATATCCCTTTAAACATGGAAAATGACACACTTCATGTTCACCCTCTACATATTCAACAGAGGTATGCTTGTGCATTTGAACTCCCTTCCTAAGCAGGGGATAAACCAAAGAGACATGCCAGTAAGACACCAAGTGTAGGCTTTTTGGTTTTTATTCTCATTGCCAAAGGGATACCTGAGTTATTCTCCACTTCAAATATTGAACTGCTGCATTGGGTTTGCCTGGGCAGGGTTAACTTTCATAGCAGCCTTCATCGTGCTGTGCTTTGCAGCTAGAAGGGTGTTGACGGCACCAGTGTTTCAGCTGTTGCTGAGCAGTGCAAGTGCAGCATCCGGGCTGTCTCTCCAGTCTTCCCCCAAGGCCACTAGACTGGAGGTGGGCAAGAGTTTGGGAGGGCACATAACCAGAATAGCTGACCCAAATCAGCCTAAGGGATGTGCTATAACAAGTGAAGCAATAAAAGCTAAGAGACAGGGGGGTGTGGGGAGCATTTGTTGTTGTCTTCTTTGTACTGAGGTCTTGCTTCCTAGAAAGTAGATATCACTTGCTGATAGGAGCATAAATATTCTTCTTCTTTCTTCTGCACCTGGCCTTTGCTTTTCTTTATTAAACTGCCTTTATCTTGACCCAGGAGTCTTTTTCTCCTCCTTGGCTGGTGTGCCATGGCCAGCCGATGTTAATCTACTACAATTGCTGAGGGTTTCTTATGTGTTCTGAGTAGAAAGTAACTGTCATTCCCATTAATAAAGACTGAAGCCTTGGTTTGCTTTTCTGGGTGTTCTGTAGCGTGTAGCAAGCAGCTTCTGAAAGAAGTGATTCTAACTGCCCCTTCACACTTGTTCACTGCAATTTCCATGGAGTTTGGGTGTTCATGGTGTCCCTTCTTAAAAAAGGCTGCTCCAAAAGTGTATTTATGAAGCAGAAAGATTCTGTCAAGTGTATGGTCTTAAATGAGACTTGAAAACCCCCCAGTAGATCCAAGATCACATGCTTGAGATTCCTGCAAAGCTTTGAGAGTAAATTTTGAGAATTGATGTTTCTCAAGCAACCTTAATCCTACTTTGAACCCATACTCACAGTTCTATATTCCAGACTAAATGTAGCTGACTACTTTGGGATTGTATTTCAAGTCTCTTTTGGCACCTGAAGAGAATTATGTTTTGGGGAAAAATATTTTTCAGCGACAGCTACAGGAGATCACTTTAGAAAAAACTGTACACAAAAAAGTCTATGAACTTGATTGCTGTTTTTTCAAAACACAAATCTAGTTAAAATAGCTGTGAAGAACACTATTTAAAAATAAATTTGTTTTTTTGCTTTCCTGTGGTCTCTTTTTAATACCCTGCAGTCCACAGAAATATTGTTATAGTAAAACTTGGGGATCATCCAAAACTAGAGTTGCATTTGTGTGGTTGTTCCTACCAATATATTAGTGTTTGAGGATGGGCAGATAGGCTCTCTGTAGGTAAGAGAGGTGAATAGTGCAGCATGAAAGTCTACTTGGTCTGATCTATGTACCTGCAGAGGAAGTGAGGGAAGGCAGTATGTAGATGAGGAATGTAGGTGAATAGGTCTCTGCAGTGATTGTAGAAGTTAGGTTGCTTTGTAATCCCTGCCAGTGGGATGGCAGAGGGAGGCAGAAGGGTAAGAGTGAGAAAACTCATGGGCTGGGATAAAGGCAGTTTAATAGGTAAAGCAAAAGCTGCACCCACAAGCAAAGCAAAACAAGGAATTCATTCACTATTTAACATCGGTAGGTGGGTGTTCAGCCATCTCCAGGAAAGCAGGACTTCATCACATGTAACAATTATGTACAAAGACAAGTACCATCACTCCAAATGTCCTCCCTTTCTCCTTACTCCAACTTTTATTGCTGACCATGGGATCATGAATGGGATGTCCCTTTGGTCTGTTTGGGGTCAGCTCTGTCTCTTCTGGGCCTCTTACCCATCCTCAGCTTCTTCACTGGCAGGGCAGTCTGAAAAGCAGAAAAGGCCTTCATTCATGTTGTGCAAGCCCTGCCCAGCATTAGGTAAAAAACAGTGGTGTGTTTGGATCTGGTTGCAGATCCAAAACAGAGCACCAGAGGGGCTGCTGTGAGGAAAATAACCTCCATCTCAGCACAAACCTGTGTAGCAGAGAGGATTGGTACAAGAAACTATCTGACCAATGTCTGTAGATGGTTTCAGTGTATTTTTACAGTCTAGAGCCTGAAATTTGATGGTCTGCTTTGATTGCTCTTGACTTGAATGGGTGCACTCTTTGCTAGGGGTGAACTGGCTGTGTGGCCAGGCCCAGAGTGTGGAGATGAATGGAGTTCCATTCAGCTGGCAGCTTGTAACCAGTGGTGTTCCCCAGGACTCAGCAGTGAGGCCAGTCCTGTCCAATATCTTTATCTATGTTCTGAAAGAGGGAAGCAAGTGCACTCTGTCAGTTGCAAATGACACCAAATTGGGTGGTAGTGTTGATCTGCTGGAGGGTAGGAGGGCTCTGCAGAGGGCTCTGGGTAGGCTGGGTTGATGGGCCAAGGCCAATGGTATGAAGATGAATCATGCAAAGTGCCGGGTCCTGCTCTAGGTTCACAACAACCCCATGCAGAGCTACAGCCTGGGGGAAGAGTGGCTGGAAAGCGACCCAGCAGGAAGAGACTTGGGAGTGCTGTTGACATCTGGCTGTTGAAAGACATTGAGATGCTGGAGCATGTCCAGAGAAGGGCAGTGGAGCTGGTGAAGGGTCTGGAGCACAAGGCTTACAAGAAGTGGCAGAGGGAACTCGGATTGTTTAGCCTGGAGCAAAGAAGGCCATGGGGACATGTTATTGCTCTCTACAGCTGCCTGAAAGGAGTTGGCCTCTTCTCCTGGATAACAAGTGACAGGGCAAGAGGAAATGGCCTCAAGCTGTGCCAGCGGAGGTTTAGATTGGATATTAGGAAAAATTTCTTTACTGAAAGGTTGGTCAGGCGTTGAAACAAACTGCTCAGTTACAGTGCCTGAAGGGTTGAATCATCATCCCTGGAAGTGTTCAAAAACATGTAGATGTGGCACTTGGCCGTATTAGGTTAATGGTTGAACTTTATGATCTTAGAGGTCTTTTCCAACCTTGATGACTCTGATTCTGTGGTCCTTGTATAGAGACTTCGATCTCTGCATCTTTCTAATACATAGGCTCATGTTGGAGAGATTATGGGGATGTATTTATCTACTTTGTTATGTACAGGAGAGTGCATCTGTGGAGTCACTGAGGACTGCACAGAGGTTGTACAGTTTTTTGGAGTATTTACTTAAAAATCTGTTCAGTTATATTTGAGGAAAAATGGTAAAGGGAGGATGATTAGTGCAATTATTAGATAATTTCTCTCTGATAGAAAAAGGTAACCTTTATTCTTGTTTATGGCAAACAGGCTATATTATAAACCTGTCTTGCAAACGTCTTATTTCTGAGGTTTTTGTCATAGTTAAAGGAAGAACTTCAATTGCTGGCTAAAATGTTTTTGCAACAGATGCTTGTATAACCTGTATCCTTTGCCTGGCTATGTAGGGAGGTTGCTATGTCTTAACAGAGTAGCATAGATTTACACTTTTTTTTTACTTCTCGGTGATGCTTTTGCTTAATGCTTAGCTATCAGGTTATGAAAACATTTTGTAAGAGCTCACCATTTCCCATTTGCCTTTCATTTCTGCATATAAAAGAACTGTAAGTTGTACACTTAAACCAGTAAGCCTTTCAGCAATTCCTTGCTGACAAGGAAAAAATTGCAGTCAAGATCAGCTGCAGAAGTTTCCTGCTAATGCTGTAATATGCTGCATAACCTTGTCTTTTTCAGAAAGTACCAAATGCTGCTAACAGGAAATGACATCTTGCACACCTTATTCTTGCAGTCTGAACTCTGACACAGGCAGTCTTTCTTTTTACCAGTGAACAGGCAGGATAAAATTGGAGTGCTACACCTTAGCCAGATTGAAATTTCATTTCTGAAGCTGTTACGTTATTGAATGTGCCACGGTTGGCACCTCTGTCATCTCTCGTTCTTAGGGCACCGGCTTTACTTTCCAAAGGCTGGTATCCCACACCCTGGTAGGAGTGCTGTCCTATGTCCCATATACTCTGCATGTGCTCCCCATGTACAATCACAGACACGTGCTCTTGTGTAACCAAGCATGGGCATGATAGGTGTGTTTGCCAGCCAAGAATCAGGAGCTGCTCTCTGGCAGTTCTGTAGTTGGTTATGATCCTACTTACCTGGGCAGTGGTAGGATAGATGAAGTCTGTGAAGTACTTCCAAGTCAGGAATACAAACTTTGGGAAATTGTTTTAAAGGAAGTTTCTGTACAAAACTCTGAGTTAAACTGATATTTGCTTCAAAAGTAAGTGTTTTAATGAGGTAGGTGTTCTATTTAAATCCTGTCATCTTAGATGTCAGATGAATAGGAGGCCTTGGTGATGTTTTGGGGAACAAATCCCCAAAAGCCATTCATGATCTCCTTTTTCTTTTAATTTACATGAAGAGCAATCAACTACGTATTTATGTATATAACTTCATGGTGAACTCACAATTTAGCATTTGCATCATATAATCACATAACTTTATTTTGGAAAAGCCAACTTATCTTCTCACAATCATATTCAGTCAAAAAGATTTTTAGTAGCTGACTGTTAATAAGGCCAAAAAAAATTAATTCTTTCAATTTGTCACCTTACAAGACTGCTTGTGCCAAATGGCTGTTAGACAAGAAAAAGGCTGTTCATGTCAAGAATAAATTGACATTTCCTGTATATCTCCAGCAGCTGTAACTAAGCAGTCCTCTGATTTACAAACTGCTCTTTTATAATATTCCAAACTTAATTTTCTCTATAAAGCTTTTGCTGTTTGAATTACTTGGATGTACTCCAGAATTAAAGTAGTTTTGAAGCCTGCTACTTGATTTTGTGGCTTAAACATAGAACTGAAGGAACACTCATGTCACTGTACTTCCTTTCTAGCTGAGGCTTCATACAGCCCTTGAAATTTCTTTGAAGTGCTTTTAGCAATTATTGATGCTACTGAAGCGAGTGGATGAGGGAGCCGAAGGAATAATTGAAACTGGTTGGTACATATTTCTCTCTGACCAAGAGGTGGGACAGGTTGTGCATAAGAGTTTCATTTATGGTAATTCTACACAGCCTCTTTGGATTTGTGAATAGGACTGAATTTAATGGATTTGTTGATGATTTTCATGAAAAGTGGTTATCCACATAGAAAGACAAATTTGAAGGAATTCTGTCCCTGAAACTCTCTACCACTTACCTGACACTGGCTTAAAATAGCCAAGTGATGCTTCTAAGACTTTGTCCTCACACTGTTTTTGCAGTACACCTTGAACCATACGAATCTCAGCTGTTACCTATCTGGGCTCTGGAACAGAACAGTGTGCTTGAATTGTCTGCTGTCAGTGCAACTTTACGCTGTTGAGTTTGATTCTATTTAAAACTACAGAAACAGCCAGTTTCAAACAGTTCTTGTTTGAACTCCTTGCATACTCTGAATGGGGGAAATTTTAAGTTTTCAAATTCTGGCCTTGACCATCCAAACATAGCCATACTAAGCCACTTATAAGAGACTGCTAAAAGCTACCATTTAAGCTACAGTCTTTTGTTGCCTTTGTTTATATAAACCAGTGTTTTGCTGCATACTTTGATATCTGAAAAGCAGACTGAGCTTGCGTGCTTTTCTCGGTCTTGAGTATGGAAGTAAAGCAAGGAAGCTTCTACTGTATAGGAAAAGAAATGATGGGGAGTAGATGTGACACAGGAAAGTGTTTGAGGCTGTTTGTTCTGTTTAATCAGGAACTAATTCAGTGGATCAAGTGACAGATGAATAGTCCCTTATCAGTAGTCTCAAAAGACTTAAGGTTCAAGGACCTTGAAGAACATTTTATTTCATATAATAAAGTTCCTGTACTGTGGTTCTTGCACGATTTCCCTTACTTCAAGATCTTTATTTAAGATCTTTTATTCTTTTGAAGATTTGTTCCTTAATTTGCGAAGTCTCTTTCAGTGGACATGATTAACATTGCAGTTAAGCCTTTTGCATTGTAGGGGGACAGGTGGTGTTTTCTTGTAGGTTTTTTTTTAACTTTCCACCCCAGTAGGATTAGACTGAAAATGGATGATAGTAATTGATTTGTTTTGAGCATTTAATTCACCTTGACTTAATCTCAATCTCTAGTGTGTTATGTTTTTGAGGAGAGAAACCTGGAGGAGTCACTCTAAGTTCTGCCTGGGTTTTTTGTTCTTCCCTCAGTAGCCACTGGAAAAGAAACTGTTTTGTGTTAACTTCTGGTGTTGAATTACATAGAATACAACTGCTGCTTACTTGCTTTCCTTTTCTCTGTATCTGCTATATAAGGGTGCTTGTCTTCTGTTCACCATCTTTATCTGTGTCTCAGCTTGGAGAAATTAGAGGTGTTTCTGGAAAATACTCCTTGCTAACTTGGTTGAAATTTTGAGCAGCAGAACATTTGAGCAGTATGAATTGTGTGTGGGAGTAATGCAAAGATAGAGGGCACTGCACGGGTATGCTTGGATTGATGCAACCACTGAGCCTTTGTCTTTGGCCAAAAAGTGAGCTTTTAGGAACTGGCTATCCACTACTTAGTGTAGATTTTCTTGCAGTTAATTCTCTGTTCCACAAGATGGAGCCAGTTCTTTGGCAAATGAGCTCTCTCAATCAGTAGCAGAGTTTGGGGAAACAAAAGAGAATTAAAGTAACTTCACCATGCTTTATGGTTAAAGGACAGTCAGGGTGCAGGTAAGTGAAAGGAAGAACTGTAGTCTCTCAGAAGTCTTTGAAGATGTTGGCCCAAGATGAGTTTGCTACAGGCTATATTAGAGATGCAAAGCAGTTAGTATTCTGTTATATGTAATACTTGTCTTCCTTCCTTGTAGAATTCTAATTGGTAGCAGCAAATTGTAAAATGAAAACTAAATTAATTTGTGTACCTCTATCATACAAACCTTATTTATAGTTAGTCATGACAAACTTTTTTCATTTAAAACTTTGTCTTAAACTTATTAGTTACCTGACAAATTGGTTTTATGCACACAGTTTAAAGGATACATAATTGTTTGTTGAGATGTAAAACAGTTGCCCTTCCCATTGACAACAACTGTAGGACTGAAAGGCTGTGTGCTTGCTCTTTGTACCCTAGTTCAGACCTCTGCTCTCTGTAAGATATTTAGGAAGAATGGGCAGCACCTGTATTGAGCAAAAGGAGTGTTTCAGTATTAACTGCAGTTACAGTAAGCTGGACTGATGGAGAGAAGGAAACTGAATTATTGTAATTAGGGAAACAACCATCATCACTCTACTACGTAGTGAAATCTGCAGTGATCTTATACTTGCTCCTTTGTGGGTGTCTCCCAGTTAAGTCTTGTCTCCAAGTATTTTTGTTTCCTTTTGTCTCTTTTTAGTTTTTTCTGGTCTCCGTTGCCTTTTGATATTTTACCCCACATGTTTGTGTGACAGGTTTTCCTACTTCTGCTTGGATTCATATACAGTTAGTATATGAGTCTTTCACATTTTTTGTAATGTTGATAAAAGTACCTTTTCCTCAGCATTTTAAAGGAACAGTATCATGCAAGTCTTGTTTTGTACCTGATAAAGTACTGTGCATGTGCTGATGCAAAATAAAACTTGAGCAGATGTAATAAACTTAAATCTTGCAGTTACAAACACCAACGTGCTTTGTCTTGTGTTTGCTTTGGAAATGCAAAGCTGTATGCACACAAAGGTGGTTGTATCGTCTATAACTGCAGTACCAGGGTTTGTCAGCAGTGCTGTGAATTGCTGCAGCTTCTTCAATCAGCTTCTTTCTAACAGAGTGGACTAGAACACATGGTCCTTACTGAGTTCTTGGGGTTGGGGAAGATAGCAATGTACTACGAGTATGTGCACAAACATTAAGAACATGCAAGGTACTAGTCCTGCTTAAATAATAGGAAGGAGAAATCTGGCATCAAAAACCGTATCCTGAAAGAGTCTGGAGGAAAAGTGGGGAAATTTTTGAAAAATGTTGAGACAAAAAGCTTTTGCCTCACCAGAGAATATGTAAAAATTATGCCTTTTTCACAAAATTCGCACTTTGATGTGCATTTTAGAAGGAAAAAATGGCATGTGAAGTTGTGTAAGTTTTCCAGCAATTTAAAAATTGGCTTGAAATCAACTTATATGAAGGCTTTTATCTAAAAATATGTAAATTACTTTCCAGCTCTTTATTGCTTAAGTTTCAAACAGCTGAAGTCAGTTTTTGAAATGTCCTGTTTTATAGCTACTAACTAGTGGTAGATATTTCTGCAAATAGGAAGAGTGTTGATTCTAAACAGTGACTATACTGGTATGGAAGTCTACTGTAATGGGGAAAAAACTCTTTAGGTTTTTTTCTTAAATTCACAAGTTATCTAAAAATTCTAAAATCTGAAAGGTATACCAGGTTACATTGTTTTTTAGTGGCCACATATTTCTTTCATTCTTAGAGCCCAGATAGTCTCTGATGGATTCCTTAAATACTGTGTCACAGCTAGTGCTGTTTCCGTGCATGTGATTGAATTCTGCTTTATATTCACCACTTGATATGCAGTTCCTGAATGTAAAATAATGTAGTAGCCAGCAAGATGGGCTGACCCTGGTGAGCAGCCCAACACCCACTCCACCTCCTGTGTGCTCTGCTCTCCAGTGGAGAGAAAGTAGATGGAGGGTGGAAAGTCTCCTGTCTCAAGATCGTGGCAGTTTAATAAGGAAGGCAAAAGCTGTGCATGCAAATGAAATGAAAAAAGAATTTCATTAAGTAGTTCCCATCAGCAGGTGGATTTCAGCTATGTCATGGAAAGCGGGGTCTCAGCCTGTGTAAGGGTTGGTTGGGAAGGCAGATACTGTAACCACAATTGCCCCTTTTCCTTCTTCATCTTTCCCCCAGCTTTTGTTCCATGAAAGGGTGCAATGCCACATGGTTTGGGATGTCCCTCTGGTCAATGGGGGTCTGATGTCCCTGACCTAGACCCCTTCTGTCCTCTTGTCCGCTCCCTGTGTACTGAGGGGGGATGCGAAGGAAATCCTTGACTTTGTGCAAGCGCTGTTCAGCTGCAGCCAAAGCATTACTGTTGTCAGCACTCTTTTGTTCACAAATCCAAAGCAGGTCTCCATAGGGGCTGCTGTGAAGCAGGTTAACTCCATCCCAGCCAGGCCCAGTGCATTGGGAAATATCACTTGCTATTTTCCATTAAGTATGTAATAGCCAAAACTCCAAATTAACTTTTGTCATAGCTCAAATCCATCTTTGTGTTTAGCTCTTACAGGAAACTTGGACTTGTGCTGTGTTTAAATTCCAAATCAAAATTAATCCCTCCTTTTTATGAAGGCAACTGGATTACAGTTACCAGTAAGACTAACTATGCGCAATAAACCATGTGGGCTTAAAGTCTAACCTAGTTATTTTAAGAGTTACTTAAATTGTGAATGATCTTATGCATTCAAAATATTGTCTCGATTTCTCTGGAAGATAGCACACACCTTCGCAGCCACCTGTTAAGAACTGAACAGGAAATTTAAGTCTGATCAGACTGTATATAGAAATATGGAAAAGAAAGTTCAGAGTGGAAAAAAAAAATCTGATTCTCATCTTGGAAGCAGCAATCTCTTTTAGGATTGCTGAAGTTTTTTCCTTTGTTCAGCCACACCGTGTTTCAGGGACTTCACAGTATCCTAGTAGGTAGTCTAATAGAAATATCAGCCATTTTCAGTTCTATGGCTTTTTTCTTTAACTTTAGTAAAGGATGAAAGAGTGTGAAAATATTTTTAAGCATATGTCTATACCTTAAATTACTGCAGAAATCACTTGAAGTATACTTTTATACTGTAGTGGTGCAGCAAGCTGCTGAAGAGCAGCTCAGCTCTTCTAGTAAAATGTGTATTCAAATGCCTTTCAAAAGAAAAATTACAATTCTTTTAAAAACTTATGTGAAATGTGATGCAAGTATTTAGTTTTAATTTTTGCTGATTGAAGTTGTACTGTATAAGGTTGTTCTTGATAGGTAAGAAAGGATTACTACTGACACATAACGGTTTTTTAAATAGTGTAAAATAGCAGTCATCAAGGTTCATAATGTCCAGTCTTCATTTCTGAAGCTGAGAGTCCATCTTCTTAATTGGGTAGCAAAATACATACATCAGATAAACCAGGCTACTCTCGTAAATTTTTCTGAAGAAAACCAAATGTATCTTTAAGGACCCAACAAGAAGAAACCTGTGAATTTTGATCAGTGCAAAATATTTTCTGTGTATAAAAATAGGCATTATGTCTTCATACAGAATTGACAAAACTGTAAATTGTTTATTAAATCAGTTCAAATTACCTTTTAACGTTTCTCACACAGGAAGGTTTGCACACTAAGCTTTAGTTGACCATTTGGTTAAGTCAAGCACAGTTGGTTTGATGCCCACACAGAAAACATTTCTAACTTCTTTTGCCTAGTGCTTAACTGTGGCTGAAATGGATTTGTGTTAATTAAAACATTTTTCATTTGAAGTGTTTAATATTGCATATTGTCATTAGTCAGAATTAATTCAGAGGTTACAGATGAATATTTTTGTCTGGCCTCAGGTTTGCCTGTTACTCCACTGTTTAATTTGTTCCTTTATTGCTTAAATATTTCTCCAATTTATTTGATAAATAAATACGAATTAATGAAATCTGACCGTCTGGGAAAATACAGAACTGCTCTTTTCCGGGAGAAAACCAGCTATTTCAGAAGTTGTGTTATAATTTTTCCTTTTGTTAACAAAGTTTCAAGTGTAATATTTTAACTCTAAGGGTAATGATCTCTGACATAATTAATTAATTAAGAAAGACTTCAGTTATGTCAACTCCTTCCAGTTTTGTCTCCTTAATGTAGAATGTGCTTCTCTGGGATCTCACAGCTGAGGAAGAAGTTGAAGAATAGGAAACTCATGCGATATGTAGTTGTAAACTCATTTGTGGTAAAAGGTTCATAGTGATTATGTAAACACTGTAGGGGTGAAAATACGGACAGCATATAGAAACTGCCGATAAACACCTGCTGTCCCTATAGTAATGGGATCAAAGTAGGCTTCACTTTTTACTAAGCACATCCATGGGTTATAGTTCAGGGAAAAAACTGGAGAAGCTGTTTGGCACAGAAGACTTCGTGGTATCTTTTTGTTTCTAAACCATGATGGCTGCATTAAGCAATTGCTAAAACTGAGGCACTTGATCTACAATGGAGTGGCTAAGGAGTTTTTTTTATTAAGTTTCTTCTGGTATACTACTTTAGGTGAAACTTGATTAATAGATGAAGGCAAATGGTCTGCAAAACCCTGTCCTGGAGCACTAAAACTTAAAGTAGTATACGTTTTAAGTGGGATCTTCCTGTAATATAAATCTACCAACCATAAGGGCGGGGTGAGTCTTTTGTTCCTGTAGTGTTTTATAGGGGAGAGTTAAAAGGCTGGTTGCTAGTTGTTGAACTATTTAAGACACCTTACAGTCTGACCATTCTTACCTGTTCTAACGAAGTGCCATGTGGGAAACGATGTGTTAGTTTCAGTGAGTAACAGATCTCTTGGCCCTTGAAATGTAATTTTATGATTTTATGCCTGCTGTGGGAAGTAGTTCAGAAATCCTTTCTTTTCTTTCCCCCGCTCTGCTTTGTTTGTGTGTGGTTTTTGCTTCAGTTATGAAAACTGTTATCTCAACCTGCAGGTCTTTTCACCTTCCTTCTCTTTTCTCCCTGTCCTGTAGGAGAGTGAGTGAGCGGTTCTGTGGGTGTTTGGCTGGGGTCAAACCAGCACAGTCCTAAGCTAAGGATCAGGAGAGGGAAGAATAAAATTCTTTTGTAGGTCCCAGGAAAGTGTTCATACAACATACTAATTTTGAAATGCAAACTACTGCAGTTGTATGAGTGATATAGATGCACATCTAACCATACAAAAGTAGAAAATAATTGCTTGAAATGTTTTCCAGCTCTTCAATTTGCTTACTTGCTTTTGATGGCTGTTTATTTAATCTTTGAACTCCTTAGAGCTCAGAACTAAACGGACTTTATAGCAGTGCCTTCAACAGTGGTGGTGTACAGGGCTGGACTAAAATGATATAAATGTCTTTAATTAGAGACTGCATAGTAACTTCAGGTGAAACATCTCAAGTATCACTGTGATAATTCAGGCCAGCATACTTTAACTCTGTCTCAACATGACAGCACAGCTGAGAAATGATGGAAAGGTTTATAAATCAACCTGATTCTGTGAGAAAATCCATCAGTCTGTGAATGACAACTCATACTGTAGTTTAGGAATCAAGGGTACTGAACATACTGAGTTTTCCACCATTCTTAGACATGGATATTTTTGTCAGTTGGTTTTGCAAATCTCTATATAATCATTCTCTAAGAGCTTGCATGTTACTATTGTAGAGTCAGTGCTGTATGAGGTATTAAAGGATTTGTTGCATTAATATAAGATTGCCCTGCACTTAATTTCAAGTTAAGTACAGATGCATGTCTTAAGAAGCTTTTAATTGGAGAAAAAGGAGCAACTTCTACTGATTTCTGCTGATGCTTGCATCTGAGGCATAGCCATAAAGATTATTCAAGATGCAAGCAAAATCTTGTTGTTGCTGCTAAGCCAACTTTCTAAAGTTTGTTTGTTGGGGGTTTTTTGGGGTAGGAAGATGGACACAGCATATGACTTTCTAGCGCAGTCTGACTAGTTAATGTTCTGTGACATTGTTTAGAAGTAGAAAGCTGTGAATAAAATTATTAACAGCAGAAATTATTAAAAGTAATACATACCCTAGAGAAACAGCTATGAGCCTTTATTCAAATTTGTTCATTCACATTGTCAGTATAGAATTATGCCAAAATTTGGAAAATAACTGATTTATTTCCCCATTCCTCTTAGGTCCAAGATGGGCCTCTTGGAACACTGGTGTTTTTATTTGCATCAGATGTGCTGGAATACATCGGAATCTTGGGGTCCATATATCAAGGGTCAAGTCTGTCAACCTGGATCAATGGACACCAGAGCAAATACAGGTAAAATATCTTAAAATATGTTTCCAATTTGGAAGGGATGCCCTGAGTACTTTTGAAAAGATTTGCATTTATCATGATGCCCAACTTAAATGCTTTGTAATCACAGTAGTTCTTAAAGAAGCGTGTCTGATATAATGAGTTTAGGTTCCAAAAGCTCACTCCAGAAATTGCTTTAAGCTATATTTTCTGTATCGTTTTAGATGTATTCTACCTTCCTACAGGGACTTGGAAAGCTACTTCTTTGTTATATCTATAGAAAATGTGTTGTAAGCCTTTTCAGTAGGTGACAGTAAGGTACCGTTCACATATCTGCCTGATTCCTGGTTACGTTGTTTTGGTGTACTAAGCACTGACTTTTCTAGGCATTCTCCAGTCAAGCCTTTTTTTGCTGTCAGACAGATTTTCTTACTCCTCTTCTTCATGGTCTGAAGAGCCGTCCTGAGAGATGAAAGCTTGTGTTTCCCCAGATGGGTTAGGTTACACTGTAAACAGCATCAGTGCTGTTAGCTTTTGTCCAGCAAGCCTTGGCAGGCAGAGCTCCCATACCATGGTAGCATCTCCCAAGACATACAAGAAACAGAGAGATCTCCAAGTTAAGAACTTGTAGTGTCACTTGAGCACACCAATAGCATTATGACTACCTTGGGATTTAAAGTATTGGTGGACATGAACTAACTGTTTTCTACCATTTTTCCTTAGTGCATGCAGGAAATGGGAAATACTAAAGCAAGACTACTCTATGAAGCTAATCTGCCAGAGAACTTCCGAAGACCTCAAACAGATCAGTATCCTTTTTGTTTTAGTTTTCACACTGAAATGATTTTTAACGCAATTTAGTTGTAATGACTGTTTCAAGTAACTGCTACATTTAGAATCTCATTTATTCCTTTGATATTGTTGTATAAGAACGTACAGTGGAAGTTGAGAACAGTTCAGAAAAGGTTCAAATTACTGCAGTTATTGCAAATGTACTTTGTAATGGGTTTTGGCAAGCCCCATTTATTTTTGCTTTCAGAAGAGGTGACTTCATAAATTCCCTGTATGTAGGAAGTCAGAGTGATACTAGAGAGTTCTGGAATATCTTGTCTTTGTCTTGAGTAACTGCCAGTTGAAGTCAGAAGCATTTGATCAGGAAATAATGAGCTGAATGGTAAAGTAAAATAGGCCATTGCATCTTACTCAAGTGAAGTATGGAATTCTTTCTCTAAGTGACTAGCATGGGAATAAATAAAAAACCCTAATCTCTCTGATGGCCACCACTTGTGTTTGTCACCATGTACATGGAAGGAAAGGGTTGGAAGAAAAACTGTCTACCGACAGTAAATAATTTTTCTCAAAAAATACCTTTTTTTTTTTAATTTACCGGGCAATTAGGATAATACATAATGTAATTAACTTAGATTTGTATTTTTTCTTGATTTAGTGAAGTTATTCCATCATAGGATTTGCTTCACCTGATCTTACTGGAACTCTTTTAACTATACCGAGATCCTAAAAGCTACTGTTAAGTGAGCTGTATCTTTCCGCATCTCTCTTTGCCTGATGATGATACAGGCTACAGGTACTGATAAACAGACTTATTTGTAACTGGATCTGGAGATTCTCCTTCTACATCCAAGAGTGATTTTGGTTTTTCTCTTTATTAGATACTATGCTTGATATGCTATGCTGGAAGATTTTTTTTTTAAGGGTTAGATTACTTTTTATAAAATGCACTTGAGCAAAACAGATACATTTTTTCATATTCCAGTAGCTTTTGAATTAAACATAGATCTGCATAAAAAAAAGTAACTGGAACCAGATAGCACTGTCGTGTTCCAGCTGTAATATTCCAGAACTTTATTTCGGCCATAAGACTGAAATACTTTGGCTAAAACTTACTCAAAAACGGATCTTGAAGGTGTATGTTTTATTCTTACTGCAGCTAACTTGAATTCACTGGTGCTATTGCAGGAGAAGCCATAATGCTTTACTCTAAGCTTTTCTTGTCAGATCAGGTGAAAAGTCTAATTTTTCAACTTAAAAGTAATTCTTTTTTTCACATTGTATACCCTGAAATAATTATATACCCTTTTAAACAGTTGTCACCTTCTGAGTGGTGGACTTAGTCAACTGAATATATTTCATTGCCTATGTTTTCTTTATTACAACCACAGTACCAGGACAGGTGATGCCAACATTTTTTGTTTTGTTTCTCAGTTTCCCATAACTTGGCAGCTACTTGCCTACTTGGCAGTCATGACAAGCTGTTGTGTTATGGGTGTTTTTTGCCCTTCCTCTTTGCTCTTTATATCACTACAAAATTAGTTTTGTATGTCATCACTGTTGTGGTTAGGAATATTCTTATGTTAGGGATATTCTTTTGGATGAACTATGAATATGTTTTTCAGGTAATAGTCATTTTTATATACGTTCATCTGTATTAGTGTCTAACTTCCTGTAGCACTATAATATACTTCTATTTTTTGGGGTAGTAGAGGCAGAGAAAAAATGTGTATGTGGGATCTGCCCAAAATCTTTTGCTAAAGGTCCCCATCACATCTGCTTCTTAATCACAAGAGTGACCTTTCTGAACATTTTTTTGTCTTCCCTTATACTTGGCAGGGATGCCGTAGTGTAGAAGATAACTTGGAAGATCATTGTGGGGGTATTTTGTATGGCAACTTTAGCCTCCTGTTGAAAATGTTTTGGGTTTTTTTCAGGAGTAGAGTAAATAATTTTTTGTCTCTTCATTTACTCAATTTTTAACAGTTTTGGCATCTGTGGAGGTTGCTTGACATTCTTTTGTTAACAAGAACACAGTAGGTTATTGATCTAAAGAAACTTAGACATGCACCAAAAATTCACACATACTGAAGGGAGTTTCTTGAATAAGGTGGATATTTTTAAAAAATAAGTCCTATGAAATTTAAATACTTATGATTCTGTGTTAATAATTTTCAAATTAAACCTTCCTAATTGTCTGAAATATCAAGTATGCATTCTGGGTAACTGCTGAAAATAAGGAAATACTTATGCAAAAGACGTAAAATATCTAATTCCAAAATTTGTGCAGTCAAAACTTAGAACACTTGACAATCTGAACATGATGTCTGAAAATGTTAATTGTGGCAAATAGCTAAGACTTTTTATTTCAAGAGAGATTAGGTTGTTTGAGGGTGTTTTATACCAACCAAGTTTTGAATCTTCTCTGTTTACTTCTGTATTAATTATATTTTAATACAGTTATCCAATTGCAGCCCAAAAGCATGGGAAAAAAGTCAAATTCCCTTTATCATCTTTTCCCACTAAATTAATGTAATCCAATTACTACAGTTTGAAAATAAATTTTTTGAGGGAACCTTCTTAAGTATTAGCTACATCTGAAAAACTGTGGGAGCTGCATATTGCACAACTTCCATTTTTCTGTGATTTGATTATATACATTGATTTTTTTGCAAAATGAGAGTATAAAGGATAATGCAATATTAGTACTAAGATAGTTGTACATTCAGTGTGCTCAAGATGCCCTTTAGCATTTAGATGTATTTGGAAAGAGGTAGAAAAGAATGTTTTGGGTTTTGTAGCTTTTATGAAACTGTCTTCAGGTGTCACTGGCATACTGTTTGAAACTAAATGTCACTTTTGATGAAATAATTTGATGCACAGAATGAAGGGACTGAGTGCTCTGAGCTCAGTGTTAATCTTAGGATGTAGTGTGTGGAGCTAAGTAAGGTATCTTTCCCAAATTGCTTTGGAAGTTTAAGAGGCAATGAGGCTGAGCTTCCACAGTTGAAATTTTCAGTACTACAGCCAGGTAGATTATAAATACCAGGTGAAAATGTCCCAGCTGTGGGACACTGAGTTATGCTACGTCTTTTTAATATTGGTTTCTTAAGAGATTTAGCTGATTAATTCTCTGTAGTAAAATGAAGCTCATTTTGGACACTGCAATAGCAATTGTTTTGTGTAAAGTGGTTTGTTCTGCTGTTTTAAAACTACAAAATGAGATGCAAGAATCTCGTGCAGTTTTTGAATTTGAGTAAGCTGTGAACTTTTTAAGTTAATGTTACTATTTATCTGAATGCATATTTTCCTTAAACTAATTACTTCCAGAGCTGTGGAATTTTTCATCAGGGATAAGTATGAAAAGAAGAAGTATTACGATAAAAATGCAATTAATGCCTTCAACGTAAGTAAACAGTTTCACTGAGAATTCTGTCATTTCTTTTTTTTTGAAAGCTACATAAGAGAAATTTAGGAAACATTATATATGTTAAAATGTCTTTTGCAGTCAAAACTTTTTGACACCGAGCTAACTGCTTTCCTCTGTATCACTTGAAAGTTATTCCTAGGTTCTCTAAATTTAACAAACATTGTCTATTACATGTAGAACAGCAGAGTGTTATCCAACAAGTAGCTTGCTTACAACTCTTTGTAATTCTACTTTCCTCTTTCAGTGATGGGTAGTTCTTTAGCAGTACACTTTGTGTCCTCTCTAAGTGTATTTTTCCAATGTATAGGGATAAGATAGGATGACTATTTGTGGTGGCATTGTTTTCCCTCGTTCTCTGTAATCCCTTGATGAGAAATCCTAGTGTGTTTTGAGTCCCTCTTCTGCCGAATTCCAGACTGTTGCTTGCAGTGAGGTGCGCTGTAGCAGCACACAGGCAGTATGGTGAACCAGCTGTTAAATCACGTAGCTGTGTGTTCACTACAGTAAGTTGGTGAATACTTTCCTGGCAAAGCAGTTTAGAGAATGTCAGCTTTTGCTGAAATTCACAGTCTTGTTAGTTTTTGTTTGGTTGGTTTTTGATACATTTGTTTCTAGGACATACAATCTAGTTAATACATTTTTATTTATATAGTTGTATTTATGCTTAAACACACATTCCTCTATACCTACATTATTTACGTATGGCCTAAAATGTAGCTTACTGCTCTGTCTTGATAGGAAGTGAGCTTCAGCAGTGAAGCAAGTACAGGTTAGGCAGAAAGAGTGAGAGTTTATGTGGCCTTTCCCATCTGAGAAGATGGATCTTTGAATGGTGGTTTCATTTTAGAAGGGGAAAAAAAGCAAACCTGGGAACTACAGAAGTGTATTTCATTAAGCATTGTTGAAATGGGGGGAAATTGTTTCACTTAAGAAGTAAAATTCAATTGGGGTTTGAATTACCCTACCAGCAACCCTTCCTTACTTTTATTCCAAAGTGGAAGATAGGAAGAATAGTTTAAAATTATGCTTCTTTTAAAAGTTCAAAAAATTCTCAAGATATTTCTAAACAGAGAAACTTGGTGTCAAATTTAGTAGTTCACTGCTGCCTTAATATGTTTGAAGGAGTAATCAGATTTTGCTTTATCATATTGCAGACTAATATGAATCCCTGTCATAGCAGCAAGGATAGAATCCAGACAAGCTGAAGAGATGCATGTTACTGCTGAGTACTTTCTTCCTATTTGGGCTTTTCTTTCACTGATTAATGTAAATGGCATAATCTCTCTGAGATAGGACCAGAATCCAATTATGAAATATTTTAGTGATAGATGGCTCACGCATATTCACAATCACACCTGGTTTTCTTCAAGGCCACCAAACATCAGGTTTGAGGTAGGCAGTCTGAAATCACTGTTATGGTAAGATCCTGAAAGTACATGATAATAAATTAGCTGAAGTAGAATAGCACCTGCAGTCCTAGTCTGGTGCTTGTATTGGGTTACATTCCTTGGCTCTGACCCTGGCCCAGCTCACATGCTTTTGTGGTGCTGAGGCTGGTACTCACTGATCATCTTTCCTCTGGGCCTGACAAGGAAGAGGAAGAAAAGGCGAAGCTGGGCCTCCATTGTACCTGTATCATACCCTGCTTTTCTGCTCCAGCTACTGTTGGCTGGAAGAGGAGAAGTTACCCTACACTTCCAGCACATGGAGGTCTGTGGGAAGTTTGAGAAGAATGGAGTGAGGAAGGTAGTTCTTTAAGGTACCTCTTCCTATGCCCCTGTGCAGGGAGTGGGAACAGTTTCTGAAGCTTTTGTTTTGCAGTCCTGATGACATCTGAGACACCTTCCTTCTTCCTATCCTGCCAGAATGTGGCTAAGATTCCCTGGAAACTGAGGGGAAACTGTAGAGAAAGGGGGAGTTTCCTCCTTGTAGCCTTCAGCCCCCCCCTCAAGAACCATCTAAGCACTCACTAGTGCAATACTCTCATGAGTAACAGTGAGCGAACAGTTCTTGTGAACTGTTCTGATGGAATGTCAGTTCGACACCAGGGCAGGCTCTTCTAGATTACTTACTTATGCAGAGAGCATCTTGTGTCCTGTTTTTAATTGAAATTCGCGTGATTGGGGTGATGTGAGTTTTTTAGCTTTATCACCTTTGAAACAGAAACACCTGCTCTGATTAGGACCAGTTTAAGTTGGAGATGCATGTCTGTTGTAATTTGGTAAAGTGAATCCCTTCTGGGTGTAAGCAGGTGATACAGAAGTGCACAGACAGGCTTGCTATGCCCTAAGGATCACTTGCCTTAATGTGATAATTTCACTTAGGTGATATTTAAAAATTTAAGGGGCTTTGCCAGGTCTCATCCACTGCTACAAATTGATTGTGGTGAAAGCTTCCTGTAGCATAAAAGTTGTTTTGAATAGACTGTCTTAAAGCATACAGTACAATATTTCTCTTAGCTTAATTTTGACGAGTTCATAAGCTTTTCAAGTTTGTCTAACAGTACATCTGCTTAATATATTCTGTGTGTTGGAGCCCAGCAGTATATGTCAAGGTTCAGTTTTTGGCTGGCAGGATTCATGTATCTTTTGTTAAAAAATTTTTATTCTTATTTATGTGAGATGTTTTGTTTCTGACAAGATCATTCTATTACTAAATTTCGGGGTTACAATTGCACGCTACAATAATAAAATTAGCTAGTGCAGAGACCAGTAGTGCCATCAAACATACAGATGAAAAATATGCAAATATGAAAAATGAAATTATTTTTTTCATGGTTCACTGAAAAGATAAAGCTTTGGGCAAAAAAAAAAGCTTCTGCGATTTTATTGGCTAGTTACATTTTAAATAGAATAATGCTTTTAAGTAGAACTCATATAAAGTAAAATAATCCTGACTAAAAGCAGCTTGACTTTTAAAAAATGTTTAAAATCTATTAAAATGCATAGATCGTAGAGTTTTCTGATCCATCATTTCTGGAAAAATGTGAAATGCATCTTCTGTATCACTGCTCAGGACTAAAAGTGTGGTATGATTTACTTGTCTGTTTTAAGTGGGTTGTCAGTAAACAGTTATCTCCTTTTCACTCAGACTCAGTGCAGGTTTGTGGCTTGTTTATAGAAGAACGTGAAAGGCTGACACCCTGGAATGGTGGTGTGTGTGTGTACATTTTGGTCCTGTTTATCTTTGGTTGCGCTTTTGTGGTTTTGTTTTGTTTGGTACTGGGAAACATTCTGGTGTCAGACTTAATTCTTAACCACAGTCTTGGGGTTTAGCCTTGAGAAAATTCTTCTGAAATGTAGCAGGAATGGTAGCCCCAGGCAGGGAAGCTGTGGTGCTTTGGTTCCCCTTAGAAGATGTAGTCAAGAAATCTGTCAAAGTGCTCACACTATGCTTGTCCCTGCTCTTCATGATACACTTTCACCTGTACTTCAGGTGAGACAAAAAGCAGGAGCTCCAGTTCAGAATAAGCAGTGTAGCTGGCGTAGAAGCCTGGGAAAAAAGTATCAGTGAAAATGATGTATTCATTATTTTTTGCCAACACTGATAGTAGAGTTAAAATAAATATGATATTTTATGGAATATGTGTATGAGTTTTATGGGTAACCTTTCAGGTTTTTTTTTAAATGCTTACACTTTTTTAGATCCTAGTTGGAACAAAAATATTTTTCTAATAATTCGATTTTTTTTAACAGGTAGGTATGTGTTTGCTGCTTATAATGTAAGTCAAGAAGAAAAAAGTTTTAGGAAAGTATCTAACAATGCATTTGTAGAAATACTTCGCTTCCGCAGTAATGGAGTATTGCCATTTTTTTAATTTTTGAATTTAAAGTATTTAGTTCTAAGTTTTATTCTGATCAATGGAAAGAAAAATTTAAATAAATGACGCTATTCATGGAGGAAAACGGGAATTTTTACCCCATGGAAGTATCTTCAGACACATCAGGTCTTTGGAAAACTCCTGTATTTGAAATGATCTGTAAGTGCTTAGATACCATAATAGCGTTGTGATATTGTGACCAAAACGGTGAAGACATCCTTGTAATATTTATAATATTTAGAAAAATGTATCCTTATTATCAAAGTTTACTCCATTTAAGTAGTTTAACCCGTGACAGAGTTTATAATAGTCTGTCAAGCCAGTGTCTGTCATAATTCTCTCTCAGCGTCACGTGGGTATATAGAATCAACACTTCCTTTCTGAGAAAGTAGTTTGTAGTCCTACTGTGGTGAGACCTTGATTTGTCAAGACTTCTGAAAACCAAATGCTTAAGAAACCCCTGTTTCTTGAGCTGACCAGCTGCTCTCCTGTTTTGCTTCAATACAATGTAATTTTGAAACTCTTGGAACTTCATGGGGTTTTATGCTTTTTACGTATGCTTAAATTTAAAAAGAGGAATAATGCAGGTAAAACCACTTGAAGCTGACAGGTTGTTACTTGGGAATATTTGTCCTGAGAAAAACAGATGTGATGTGGTATTGTTTAATGGCAGGAACTGTTTTTGCTCTTTGAATAATGAACTTAGGAGCATCAGTAGCTGTTAGCAAATCAACTTAGGTATGTTCAGCATATTACTCTTGTTCTGGAATTGATTTTCCGCCAAACGCTGTTCTCAGTGTTTAGGTATACATAAGCTATGAATGATGTATGGTGTAGAATCCAATAAAACAATCTTCACATAGTGTGAAACAATTAGGGGAAACAATTAGGGCATCTTTATAAATGGTGCATCTAAGATACAGTAGCAAGAGCAGCTGTGCAATATATTGTGATGTTTGACTTAATTTATCCTTGAAAGCTTGTGAAACTCAAGTGAGAGCCTGCACTGCTTCTGTAGTTAACTACAGTTACCGCACATCAAGTGGTGCGAGGTAATTTTGTATGTTAAAACTGCCCTTCAGGTTATGCAGACATGGAACTGTTCGGGAGTATCATTCCACTTCAGACTTGTACCTCATCATCACTTTCAAGCATAGGCAAATTCTTTTAAGTTCATCATAGGGGTTTTTTCCTACACAATAATCCTAGAACTAATGGGTAAAGCATGCAGAACAGTTCCTCCTCTAGCCATCTTAATTCTGAAGACTATTAAATCTCTTGTTTGCTTTGAGGTCTCATTAAACTCTTAGCTCCTTTAGTTTAGTGTTTCCTGGAGCACCCCTCAGAAGAGCACAGCTTACAATTATAGAAACACCTTTCCCCAAGAATCTGAACTCATATGCTTAAATAAATCACTTGATGGACTTTTTCAGAATAGATGCAGTAAATATAAGTGAGATGAATATGAGCCTTGTTGGAGACATGCTTTGGGGTGTTTTGTTTTTTTTACTGAAGCTGCACAGAGGTTCAGGAATTCAAGTTTGAAGCAATAACATTTTCCAGATTTTTAAAAAACTTAGCACCTTCTCTTTGATGTAAAATAAAACCTGTAAAAAGACAATATTTCTTAAACTATTGAGCATATTTTCATCTAATACAATGACCCTTATGCCATACAAGTAAAGAGGAAAAGCAGTGAGGTCACTGTGCTGAGTCCAGATAAAGGTTAACTATGCAGGTATCATCACAAGCAATCTCTGCGGCTTTTAATAAAAATAATTACATAGGAGAATGCATATAGAAATTGTTTTTTTCAGGGTGGATAGTAAGTCAACCAAATAGATTGCAGATACTTTCAGTCTCAAAAATTATGAACTGGTACAATCTATTCCACTACATGAAGTGGGAATATATTATCAAGTCCCAACAATATTTTAGAGAATAGTAAACAAAGTTTCTATGTTTAAGAAACGGTGTGAATTTTATATGGAGCATAAGTTTCATATGACTCTTAAGTTCACTGCAGGAAAAGAATAATGGGTCTATGTTTTCATGTTTTCCAAAGACACTGTGTATGATTTAAACAAGTATGAGCTTAGGCAGCTGGCTCAAATGTGATGTGCGTTAAGAAATTGTGAAGGAACACTTTCCAGAAAGTTATCTTAAAGGAAATTAAATCCATAATACATTTACTTCAGTAAAGTATGTTATGTACGCACCTTAAGGTGGATAAATTGGGGTATGACACAGTGTGTGAACAGCAAGTTTATATTACCTATCATTCAGAAGCATTCCATCATTGCCACGAAGAGGGGTTACCAGTTACCCTTCCCAATACTGCAGCAACCCTAGTGGGTTTTTTAGTGGTCTGTGAAAAATCTGTGAATGGAGTGATATGAAGTATTTTTAAAATACGGTAATCAAGATAGGCATCAATAGGAAGCACTGAAATACCATACATATGATTTGGAGGCAGGGATAGTGAAAGAGGGATAAATTATTTTCAAGATCATTCTCTTAGAATGAGTTGAATTGTAGAATTACAGAATAGCGTGGGCCGGAAGGGACCCTTGGTCATCATTCAGTTCTCCCTGCTTAAAGCAGGGTCAACTAGAACAGGTTTCTTAGACTATGTAGAATTGAGTTTTGAGTATCTCCAGGGCTGGAGACTTCGCGACCTCCCTGGGAAACCTGTTCTAGTATTCAACCACCTCCACAGTAAAAGAAAATAATTTATTCTTATGTTTCAGTGGAGTTTCCCATGTTTCAGTTTGTGTTCAGTGCCTCTTGGTCCTGTTTCTGCATACCACAGGCAACAGTCCGTTTGTCTTAGTGTTTGTTCCCTGCCCACTCCCTGATGCTCCAGCTTTCTTCTTCAGGCTAAATGATTTGAACTCACTATCTTTTCCTTGTCTGAGCAGTGCTCCAGTCCTTTAATCATCTTATAGTGCCTTTGCTGAATTTGGTTCAGCGTGCACACGTCTCTCTTGTATTTGTGAGCTTGTGATGCTGGCTCATGTCCAACTTGTACACCAGGACCTCCAGGTCCTCTTCTGGAAATCTGCTTTCCAGCCACTTGATACTGAACTTGTACTACTGGTGCATGGGGTTATTATACCAGAAATATTGGTTAACCTGGATGGGGGAAATGGAAGGCACTTCAATAAAAGCTTAAAACCATCTGTTTTGTTTATCCAGTGTCAGCCTTTAATTACGCCATGGTGACTAATATATAAAGGAGAAGATAAATAATAAAAAAAAGTGGACAACAGTAGGTGCAGATGTTCTTGGTTAGAGTTGGAAAAAATATTTTGTACTCAAATCTATTAAATATATCTGTATTTGTCAGAACAGTTCATAAATGCATCTCTGCTTGATGTAAATTTTATGAATGTCTGTAGTTCTGCAAGTACTCAGAACTAAGCTATCTTGTGCATAAGCTCCACCCTATTCCTGTGACAAGGTCACTCTGAAGGGATCGAGGAGTCGTGAGTGTGTTCATAATACTGATGGAAGAGCAGTACCGGCTTCATTGTAAAGCCAACTACTGCTCTGTTTTGAGAAACATGGGACTTTGAACCTTTTTTGTGGGGTGTCCAACATGACAGCACTGAATGGGGGAGTGTCGTGGTTTCACTCAAGCTGGCAACCAGGCCCCATGCAGCCATTTACTCATTCCTCCACCAGCGAGATTGGGAAGAGAACTGGAATGGTAAAAGCCAGTAAACTCATGGGTTGAGAATAAAGAGTTTAGTGGAGAAAGCAAAAGCCGTTAACACAAGCAAGGCAAAACAAGCAATTCATTCACTGCTTCCCGAGGGCAGGCAGGTGTTCAGCCATTTCCAGGAGAGCAGGGTCAAATCACAAGTGACAGTAACTTGGGAAGACCATCACTCTGAACGTCCCTGCCGTGCCCCACTTTATATATTGAGCATGATGTCATATCATATGGAGTATCCCCTTGGTCAGTTTGGGTCATGGTCTGTGTCTCCTCCCAACCTCCCACGGAGCCCCAACTTCCTTGCCAGAGTGGCAGTATGAAAAGCAGAAAAAGCTGTGTCTCTGTGTGAGTACTGCTCAGTAGTAACAAAAACATCTCTTTATTATCAACCCTGTGTTCAGCACAAATCCAGGGCACAGCCCCATACTAACCATTGTGAAGAAAATTAATTCTACCCTAACCAAAACCAGCGCAATGAGACATTTTAGTAATTTTAAAAAAAGCCTTGCCAGGTCGCCTAAAGAACTTCCAAAAGTTCATAGATAAGTGTTATTACTAGTACATTAGCATTCTTATACTGCTTTCAGTATTTAAGAATAGGCCTCTTTCAAAAATGGCAAGCAATTGATTGTGTTTATATGTATCTAATAGCAGTCTATAATTGCTGCTGCTTTAAGATAAATTGATGCTTTTAGTGTTGTCGACATTCATTGGAGATATACAGTGATAAAGTCAGAAGTCTGCTGAAATAAGAAAAACGTATAGCAGCTGAACTTAAAACCTGCCAAATGAAAGCAGAGTAGTCCTCTTCATTTATTTCCCTGTATGTTGTGTGTGCATAAACTGGCCACTCGAGGGCACCTTTGTATTTGGTTTAGCTACAAACTTTGTGAATCGTTTGATAACGCAGTCATTTTTTAATCTCTTGAATCTTCTGCATGCTAGCACCATACATTTCATGTTTAAATGAAAGCTTAGTATAGATTTCTGAAGCTTTAACCTGAATCCTTTTTAATAAAAGGCTAAATAATTGCATGCATTACATCAAGAGCAGGATTTTGGAAAAACTACAAATAAAAGTAAATGAAAACTTTCTTTAGTACCTACATCTTAATGACTGACAGTGTTTGTATCACTGTTATGTATAATCAGAAACATGTTAATACAAACTGAAGTAAAACCATTCTGAGATTTTTTTTTAATATGTTCTATTCTCTGACAACTTCATTTAATGCTTAAGTTTTCTTTCATATACCTTTTCTGCTTGAAATTGTCTTGTGCACAGACTACATCAACATACTGAGCCAACTACTGTTTGTATTGTTGCTTTTACGTGAACTGTTAACTTAGCATGTATTTGGATACAGTACTAAGTAATAATAAATATTATAGAAGTATTTTATGGAGAAAATGGGGACAGGTAACATGTAAGGGGGCAGGGAACTGGACTAATACTGTAAATCTGTAGATTCCTTCTTTACTGTTCTTACATTTTTTGTGCACTAAAGAGTCTCTCACAGGACGTAGGTGAAAATGAAGTCTTACAGTATTATTGCATGTGTATGTAATTTCTTGCTCAGCACTGAAGGTACCAGATGCTTTAAAGACAGTATTGAGCTTTATTATGCAAAGTGGTTATTTTTGCTGTGTTGTCTTTCTGAAAAGGAGTCCCAAGACACAAACAATGTAAAGAGATTCAAAAATTGCTAAAAATCAAATGGCTGCAAGTCTTCTGGTCTGAAACGCGACTGAAATTTTGTTCACATAAGAGAAATGTGGAAGCTTAAGAAACAGTTCCTTACCTTTATTCTCCAGTTTAGGCAGTTCTGAATTAACTTTTTAATCAAAAGTTAACACTACTCTGAAGTTAAATATTGAAATGATGTGTTCAGATGCTAGTTGTCATTCTGCAGCACAGTCAACATTATTCTTTTTCTAGCAGTATGTATGACTGGTTGCAGGGGTCGCCATTGGTTTTGTCTGGTACTTTAAAGTGCCAGTAATCAAGGATGTCTTAGTTGACAACTTTCCTGAGCATAGTGCAAACGCGTTATCAGAATAGAGCAGTGTGCACTTTTTTACTTGAATTCTGGAACATGGCTGGAAATTCCTTTGTGTATTTTGATGTAGAAATTTAGATGGCTGCCAGCCACCACCCCCAGAGATTTCCACCTGCTCTTTCCCAAGAGACCCAAGTGCAGGACCTGGCACTTCACCTTATTGAGTCTGATACAACTGGCCTCGGCCCATCCATTCAGCCTGTCCAGATGTCTCTGCAGAGCCTTCCTGCCCTCCAGCAGATCAACACTCCCTCCCAGCTTGGTGTCATCTGCAGCCTGACTGAGGCTGCACTCAATGTCCTCATCCAGATCATGGTTAAAGATATGAATCAGGACTGGCTTCAGTACTGAGCCCTGGGGAACCCCACTAGTGACCAGCCACCAGCTGGATGTAGCACTCTTCTGCCCGGCCATCCAGCCAGTTTGTCCAGGAAAATGCTCTGGAAAATGGGTCAAAGTCTTTACAAAATTCCAGGTGGGCAGCGTTCACGTTTAGCTTTGTCCAGCCACTCAGTTTTATTGGATTTTTTCATTCAGCTTTCCTTATCTGGCACAGACTGGTAGATAACAAATTTAACATGATGCAGTGGTGATAAAGATGTTCAGAAGCCCGACCTCGTGCTGGTGCTTTCATTATATAAACTTAATCAGTTCTTACACATTGTAATGTGCCTTCTCTTAAAGATTAGCTTCAGTCGTACACCTTTTGTACTCTTGCTTAGTTGAATATTTGCATGTGTGAAGTGTGCTTTCAAGTGCTCTTTTTTGCCGGAAGTGGTTGTAGTGCTGGTGGTTGTCTTTAAACATTCTACTTGGGCATTTCTCAACCTGTACATCCTTTTCACTCTGTCTCCTGCTTATAGCTTGCATGACACCTCTTCATTGGTTCCATGATTCTATTACTTGATTGGTAAAACTATAATAATTGCTTTCAGGCCTTCATAGGATTACCTTCTCTTAGGTTAGGTAATCCCTTAATTTATGAAGATAATATGCAGATTGAGAAGAACTGTTATGAGAGAACAGAAATTGATGCAAACATTGATAGTACTGATTTTCCCCTTAACCCCCAAATGAAATTTGGCTTACCTGGTTTTGTGTGGTGAGCAGCTGTTACCTGCTGTTCACCTGTGAGAGCTACCAAGCTTAAATTCTCCTGGAATCTGAAGCATACAAAAGAAAGAAAGAAAAAAAAAAAAACCAAAACAAAACTCAAAATCCCACTTTAGCAACTTGAAAACATACCTAGGATGTTTCATTATCAGAATTTCACACATTTGGAGTTAATTGAAATTTTAGTAAGGACCATGATGTTAGAGCCCATAGTTCAGGATATTAAATAGTTATGTAATAATTTTTCTGACATTATTTGGTTACAATGTGGTGCAGTCTGAAAAAACAGGATCCCAATGTTCCTATAGCAACAAAATGCTATTGTTTAAGAAATGGCTTCATTGCAGCAGATGTATCCATAACTCTGCTAATAACCTGAGGATTTTAAAACAGTAAATTTAGAAAATAGGGTTCTGTTTCATATTTCTGCAGGTAAAATTCGGTTTTAAAATTAAACCTTATAAATATCTTTCCTGAAGCTCACACCACGTTCTAGCATAGGCGTAGTTTCTAAGTTTGTAAAAATACTAAATATATATATTCTATGAATATTCCAGCTGTAAAAGAAAAGGTATTGGTAGGATTTTCTGTAAGAAATACAGGATATTTAGACATTAGATGGAGTGGGTTCTTTCCTTAGCTTTCAGTTTTCTTTTAGTGCAAGCTACCTTTTTAAAGCTAAGTAAAAACATGTCACCGAAATTGGTTATTTGGTCTAACATAATGATCTGCTCTGTTATAGCTTCATTTATTTCGAATTTTTCCTTCTATATAGTAGAGGTAATACAAGGCAGTGTAGAAGTGTCAACTTTATAGCTCTGAAGATCTTCTACATGTTCAGAATATTTCAGTTGCTTTTTTATAAAAAGGCAATAGAAAGATAATGTTTCCATTAAAGCAATCAACTGTGCATAGAGAAATAGGATAGGAAGATGTATGAAAATACATTTAGAGAAACCTTATTTTGTTGAGCAAGCTATCTGTTGCATATGTAACTTAACACCTTTTGGATAATTCTGGAAGAGCCATGGGGTTAATACCAATTTTACATACCAGTTCCTAGAAAAGAAGTGTGACTTATCTGGGAGGTCAGTCAACCCACTGCTAAGATGCAACTTTATATTAACCCTAAGCTCCTTAAGTACTTGGAGAGCTCTTAGAGAAGAATTAATTAACTTTAATTAATGTATAATTTTCAGAGTTATTTTGCATTCCTCTTAATAAAAGTATTCTGTTACAGTGAACAAGAACAAAGGCACTCTCTTCTCTCCCCCTCCTCTGGGACAGTGTGCCTTCATGCTTCAGGACATTAATATTTCAGTAGTTACACTGGATAAAAATGGAGCAATGGATGAAATCTAATTATTTTTCTTAGGCCTGTGACACGATCTTATCCAGATTCATTTTCCTTATATTTTGTTCTAGTGAATCTCGTTATAAGTCACACTTTACCTACCTGAAAGATTTCCTTTAAAAATTGTGCTCAGGGAAAAAAAATAATAAATACATTGTCTCCTCATTATGTTTCTTCTATGTTGTGTAACCACCACCACCAAAATTATTGAAAAAAAAAGGAATGAAAATCATGACTCTTAGCCGCCTCTGCTCCCTCCCTTCCCAGCTGTTCTTGCTTATTTTCTTTCTCATTTCTTTCCTCTGTTTTGTGCAGATATCATCTTCTGATGCTGCTCAGCCTTTGGCATCCTCTCCTTCTCTGCAAGCTGCTGCTGAGAAGAGCAAAGCAGAGGTATATTGATTTTGGGTGTAACTCTTATCAGGTTCCTGCTTTGCACAAATGTTTACATTTCTATACAATAATGTCATGGAGGTAACTTGAGAATTTGAATTGCTGATAATACTTCACACACTCCTTTCTTGGACTAGCTGAATGAAAAGAGCTGATAACAGCAGGACAGAGCATATGTGTGAATGATACCTCGTGATGTTTTTATGTCAAAATTCTGCTTCTTTGGTTTAGTGTCACAAAACTGGAAAAACCATTTCATTCCCAGCTAACGGGCATGAGTGGTCATTAGCTGTCTCCTCAGGAATAATTTTTGATATCTTTCTTTTTTATATTACTTGCTAGGTTCAGAATCTAAAACATCAGTATTGTTCCAGCCACATAGTTCATTCTCCTTGGGGATAAATGTAGAATTAATTTGACTCATACTCGTTTTAATATCCCTTCTAGCTGCAATATGTATATGTGCTGACATTACATGTTTAGAAGGACCTTTTAAAAACTTAACACACAAACAATTAGTAGATGAGGCATCATTTGTATCAATTTTCAGTGACTGTCACAATTTGCAACAATAATAAAATATATTTTTAGATTGTGGATCCTCAGTGTTAACTCTTTTGGATACTTCACTCTAAATTGAGAATGTATACAGTATATTCAATAATTTATGATCTGAACATAAATCAAGTTTTTTTCCTTCTAAATACAGAAAATATGGACAGATGTTATAAATTATTTGTTTAGCTATTTTTAAAACATTAATTAAAATTTAAATTACAATGTCATGAACTAGACCACAAGCCTTGTTGAATTTGATGTGTTTTTGAACTTGTACCAGGAGCAGACATTTAGAATGAAACTTGCCTTCACTTTCTCTACCCACCTCTATTGATGCTTTCACATTTGAAAGTTCTTCTGTGTAACTAGTATTCCATGTTGTTAGAAATGAAACTTGAAAAAAACTGAATTATTTTTGCTTAAAGACCAATATAAAGCAAATTTCATTTTATTATCTTCATAGTGGTTTTTGACTGCTTTTGCAAGTAATGAAACACTTGAATTGAAGTTCTGGCATCAATACGGCATCTGAGAAATGTTTTTATTTCATCTGAATTCATTTTTATCTAATGGAACTGAGGCAGAAAGCTTGCATATTGAAATTGGGAAGCGTGAAGATGAAGGACTTCTGTGTTTTCAAGTACATGGTGAAAATTAAATGAATGAAAATAAAGTCACTAGGAATCGAGAGAGTTCCTGTAGGCACTGTGAGGCAGAAACACTCAAGGACAGTTTATTTTAAGTCTCCATATATTTACTATGAAGCTTTCAGGGTTTTGGTAAGGGCAAGGAGAGGCATATATTTGTATTTGATCACCTTTATGGAGTGTTTGGCATATGCAACTTTCTGCAAACCCTCCTTGTTCTTGAAGTCCTGAAGATCAAAAGTTTTCAAATACCTTCTCCTCCAGAAGCAAGGTTTCTTTAACAAAATATATTTTAAAAAAATATTGAACTCAAACTGGAAATCAGGACATCCTGAAGGTGATTGCATGCAAAAACTTTAACTCTGCTTTCACTTGAACATATTCATGCAAATTTAAGGTACTCTGTTTGAAAAGTAAGTGTATTGTCAAGACACTTCCAACAACCTTTCTCAGGAGAAAAGTAACCAAATCATGAAATGGTTTGGGTTGGGAGGGACCTTAAAGATCATCTAGTTCCAACTCCTCTGCCTTGGGCAGGGATACCTTCCACTAGACCAGGTTGCTCAGGGCCCCATCCAACCTGCCTTTGAACACTTCCAGGGATGGGGCATCCACAACACCTATGGGCAACCTGTTGCAGTGCCTTACTACCTTTACAGGAAAAAAATTCTTCCTAATATCCAGACTAAACTTACTATCATTCAGTTTAAAACCACTCCTCTTTGTCCTATCACTGTCAGAATAGAGTCCCTGCCCATGTTTTCGATAGCCACCCTCTATGTACCAGAAGACTGCTATAAGGTGTTCCTGGAGTCTTCTTTCTTCTTCTGGTTGGATAACCACAACTCTCTCAGCTTGTCTTCATAGGAGAGATGTTCCAGCCTCTGATCATCTTTGTGGCACTTCTCTGGGTTTGCTTCAGCAGATCTGTGTTCTGATTGTTGGGGGCTCCAGAGCTGAATACCAGAGGAAAGGTCTTAAGAGAGCGGAGTAGAAGGGGTAGAATCACCTCCCTTGAGCTGCTGGTCTCACTTCTTTTGATGCAGTTGTCTAAAATGTGGAAAAGTTTCTACAGGAGAAGAGATTAAGTTTATCTAAATTATTCCACTTGTGAAGGTTGGAATGGAGAGTGGGGACAGAGAATGAAAGACTTTTGGAAAAGTTACTGCTCTGAAAGTGTATTTGTGTGTATATTAGAATTCAGGTTGGTACTAGGATCAGTGAAACAGTAATGGAAGAAAGGCTAAGCTTCATTGAGAGGCATGGCTATGCATTTGTAATCCTAGTTCAATAAGCCTACAAGTCTCAGATTATTATGTGACCACTGCTGTATACTTGTTCTAGTCATACAGACTACTCTTGAACACCTTATACTGCCACAGGTGAGACAGAGTTTTGGCAGGGCCTCTAGTTTGTTTTTGTGTTCCTAGTGTTCACTAAAATCTGAGTTGGTCTCTTATTTCTTTTCGTCAAAACAGACATTCCGAATTCCCCCGCTGCAGTTTCATGACTGTGGTCATTACTTTCTGTTGCTTGTAAGCAGGTGCTTGGTCTGATAGTCTCATTTTCCAGCAACTAAGTGTTTAGATTAATGCATGATGAAATAATTCACATGGTTTAGTGGAACTCGAGTAATGTCAATCCTTTTGGTAAATTTGGTGAAAGTTTTGAGAATTGATTATTGGAAGTTGTAAAGAATGTATTACTTGAGTCCCTCTGTCCCTGGTCCCCCAGCAAAAAATTCCTCTTCATCTTAGTGTTAGAAATATATTAAGTAAATGCCATGTTATAAAGATTTAAAAGTCATATATATTGGATGTTTAAAAAAAATACTTCAATACTGGAGCTACACAGACAGTTACCTAACTTCTCAACCTTCCTCCTAATGTTGGGAAATTTGCTAAACAAGTGTTTTGTGAAACAAACCCTTGTTCAAAGGCATACAAGTCTAATGACTGAAAGAATTTTTAGGAACTACTGTTTCATTGTCTTCATTACAGATGGTAAACCCTTGTTTCATCCATTTTAATGTTCAAATATAGTCACTAGTACTACACTGGAGTTGTACAAGGTAAATGCAGACAGGTTACTAGTCTAAACTGCAGACACTATCAAAGCAACTGCTGACCTAAAAAAGTCCATATCTTCTGCATGTTATTCCTTAACGAATGTTTTATTGGCCCATTTATTCATTCAAAACCAAAGTGAAGAAACTTCTGTAATGTCATTATGATGCATTCAAAGTAAAAAGGGATCTTTTATATTTTCACTTTCTGGTACAGCTTAATGTTTTACGACTCAGCTGGTCAGTCATAGGGCCTAAGGCAACTTTTTACATTCAGGAGTGTTTTTTAAGACTACTAGATTAGCTTTTAAAAATTAGTAACTTTCTTCAGAAAGCTGCATGCAAATTACCTTACTGTAGTTCTTTGGTCAAGATGACTTACATTCCTCCTCATGACAGAGGTTACCAGAGTTAATGGAAGTACTTGTGGATGAGTTTTCTCTTCAGCTCTGCTTAGCTTAGGACAGACAACATTGGTTCTTTTTTTCCTTCTGCTTATAAGGAGAAATGCAAATGAGCAGGTGAAATAGTGAATTTCTTGAATGTCAAAGTTACAGTATTTTTAGTAGTAGTGTTTGAGCAAAATGAGCTTCCCTTCTGAAGCAGAGCAGATAGAAGCGTAAGCTCTGATTTAAATGGGTGGAACTGAAGACGTCTGTTTGTATTCTGTGTGGCTGTATATACTCAATATGTTTGCAAATTGGGTACTATCAAAATGCTTTTTCTTTTTGCAGAAGGAAAAAGAAAAAAAGAAAGAAGAGAAAAAGAAAGAGAGAGAATCAGAAAAACCATCAAAACAATTAACAGTTGAAAAGGTAAGAAGAGTTTGTTTTCTCCAGTTATTTAAAAATTGCACATAGTATTAGACATGTAGAGAGATTTAGGGGGAAAAAAGTAATGTATGTGTATATGAATAGTAATCTGGTTAGTCCACATGAATCACTTACTTGTGCTCTTGCTTGCATACAAAGGTTGGTTGACCATAAGAAAAGGAATGCGTTTAGGGTAAGAGGGAAATTAAAAGTTAAGCTTTGTTAAGGTTTAAGCTCAGACCAAAAACCTTAATTAAGGTTTTTAACTTGTACCATTACTATTCTTGCACAGAAAATTTTCAATTTTATTCAGTCCTGTATTATCATTTAATACTGTCTTTCATAAATGAGTCCATTTTGAACATAAATGTATAATTTATAGCATTTAAGTTATAAGTCTAGATAACTTGAAAATACCCAACTAAATCGTGGCATAAAACATGACAGGCAAACCACTTAAGTTGCTTCTTTATAGAGTTTATGCGAAAGCATAATGAGCAGCCTTATCAATGTAGGTACAATTAAGATTGCAAGTACACCACTGTATAAAGTTAATATTAAACAAAAATTTAAACATTAAATAGAGTAATTTATTTTGCTACAGATATCCTCTCTCAGATGATATGAATCCGTTAGTATATTCTGGTCTGCAGAATGCACTGGAGTCTCCATCTGTCAATTTATTCCCGAACAGTGCAGTGTTACAGTTACGAAAAATGTTGTGTATTCATAGACTATGATTGCAGATGTATTTCTAATTTAGTTTTCAAATAGAGTTTTTTCATTTTGCATGACAAAGCAAGATACAAAAATATATGCATGCTTCAGGGGGGGAAGCCCCTCCCCGGTACAAATATCATTTTTCTGAAATTAGAAAGCAGTTTTGGAATAAGTTAGTGCAAAAGGCAGTTTTGTTATGACAATTTCCGTGGCTTCACTGAGGTAGTGGAAAAGGATATCCTTAGTCATATGGCAAGAGGTTAAAGCAAGTTTATTTGTGACAATAAAAACACTAAAATTGTTGATTATTGAAGTTTTACAAGGGCATTCAGCCAAGTTAAATGTTTTATTTTGGTCCTTATAACAATATACTTCAGTTATAAAGGCTAGAAACGTTGCTGTGTTTTGGAAATCTTAACTTTCTAGAGCCTGAAGGTCTACTTTTGGTCTGGGAGAGAGAGGGTTTCCCTTTGCAAGGATGCTTGAACCTTGTGTGGCTGGTTAGGTGAGGAGAAAAGACAACAGAGCATAGTTACCACTGAGAAATTGTCCTGATAAATAAAAACCAATTCAAATACCACTGACTACATTTACATTTGAAAAGTCATTAGATTACCAGTTAATGATTAAGCAAAAAAAGGAAGTATTTTGATTTTAAATGCTTGTACTACAAAATCTGGAATTTGGTAAATATATCTGTATTAGGTAATAGTGCTGCTGTAGCAGCTGCAAAATGTTTGAGATACTGCAGCATATTTTATTTCATTATTAATGTGTCAGCACTGATTGCTCAAATGGAACTCATCTGTGTGTCATCTTTTTAATTTAAGGGATTTTTCAAGCTTGGGATTTGCAGGCCTTTTAGAGATCATTTATTCAAAATGAACTGCTTTTAGACACAGCCTGTAAACTTTACATATTTTAAAATTGCAGTTGCTGTGTTAAATCCAAAGGAAAGAGACCTGTATCAAATACTTGTTTCTCTTGGAAAGTGCTGGTGAAATAGAGAACCAAAATGTTTTATTTTTATTTGTGGCTGCTTTTGTGGTGTGATTCTGCCTTAGGTTGCTGATAAACATTAGTATTACAGCACTAATGATACACTTCACATCCAAGTAGAGACTGTGTATAGGATATTTATTGCATGTTAAATCAGCAGGAGAGTGCAGGCATCTTGACCATAGTGTCATGTTTTCAACAACCTCATCAAGCAGTAGATGTTTTTTCCCAATTTCCACCTTCCTGGAGGAGGAAATGGAGTACGAGAATTCTTTAGACACTTCATCTGTAAAGTCACTGGTCATCTTTACTGCAGGCATGGTTTATCTCCAGTCTAGGTATTCCAGGGTTGGGAAGTTAATGAATTAAAAATACAAGAACAGGCAGTTGACAGTTCTACCACAATTTTGAGACTTCTTTTAGGTTAAGTTAATTGAAGCAGTGTTTTAGCTGTCCTGTAGAAGAATCAATAAACATGGAAAAAAATTACAGGTCTTAAGTGGGTAAAAAGTTGAATCTGGGGAAAACTTCAGATCCCTTTACGAGTCTCATTCACTACTACAAGTCTTAAGTTCCTAGTGACTGATTTTATCTTCTGAGCTGAAATTTCTAAGCTCCTTAAACAAGAATATGCATCCTAAAAATTTAAAATGTTCACATTGAAATCTCTGTTCTGACCTCTGCTTTATAGAACTGACTAATCTGCTCCTATATCTGTGTCTTTCTGTCGTGACTAACTGATCTTTAGCCTTTAGCAAACTGAATGTCTAGCATGATTTCTGTTGCATTTTCAAATATTGCTGAAACCTCGTAGCATTGATTTAATAAACTTTTGATCCCAATATTGCATTAATGTGTCGGTAATTATGGTGTAAAAGATACTTTGTTGATTATCATGCTTTGATAAGTAAAAAGAATACAAAATCATCTTTTAACTGATTTAACAATTGTGAGTTTTCCTACTGAAATTGCTTTTCTGTAAAGAATCATCATGTGCTTAAAGTGAGTCTTGTGGGAATTTTTTTTTAACAAGCATTTGAATTGGAGATAGTGATTTCAGATATAGAGTAGAATTTTCTCCAGATCAGAGAGATCTACTGCAGAACAATAAGTAGCAAGGATACTTGTTTCACTGTTTGTCTGGGCTGTTCACTTTCTGTGACAAAATTACTGAGTAATTTGTAATATAACAGGATCTTACTGTGTCAGCTACTGACTGAGTCTAGTCCAGTGATTAGCACTTTATTGGAAGCAGCCAACACCGACAATGACGTTTCACATCAGATCTGCAGAACTCTTAATAAAATAAGTGACCTTGCCAAGTTACTGGCAGCTGTAATGTGTTTTTCAGTCTAATTGGAGAAAGTTGAGAAACTTGCATAAGTTACCCAGGGTCCTTCCTCCTCCTCTTCCTATGCCATTTCCACTATTGCAGATCTCAAATTTCCTCAGTGCTTCTACTTAAAATAACCTTATCTTTACAGTTACTTGGGAGAAGCAGGGAAAAAAAGTTGCAAGAAAACTTCTGGAACAATTATTACGCAGTTCATCATGACATGAAAAGCAAAGCCAGTGGAGCTGAGATATCCAGTCAAAGCCTATCTTGTTTTCAAGCAGCAGAAATGCCTATTTTAGCAATATAAAAATGTGTTAAATTGCAAGAATAAATAATCAAACTGAGCTAATTGTGTGTTTCTCAATGTTTCCTGTGGGCAAAGAGCAAGACTATTAGCATAATGCAGACAGTTCTGTACAGACAATTAAAATTAAGAGATTTAAATTGACTAAAAAAGTAAATCTCATGCTCTAAGAGCCCATTTTAGTAGTGGGGTGGGGAAGACTGTTTTTTGACCACCAGTCTTACACGTTTCATTGGTGGTTACACAGAAAGTAATTTGTAGTTGGGAAAAAACAGCTAGACTTCTGCTAGATCTTTGCTAGCCATTTTTTAAACTTCATTATCCTATCCACTCTTTCATTGGCTGCTTTCCCTTGTTATTAATTACTCTTTTGCACAGCTGAGGTTAATGAAATTTACCAAATCAGACATGGTTTTCTTTTTATTCCCCTTTTGTTCCCGCTTAAGCTGACTGAGTGAGTTCTCCATTAGGGAACAGAGTAAACCACCTTATTTCTAATATGTCTGCTGAGTAGAGTTTTTGTTCATCTTTAGGTATGTGAATGTGCTCAATTTAGAATCCTTTGATGACTTCAAAATGAAATACATAGTCTAAATATTCTGCTGCTTTGGTGCTACCAAAGCCTCGTAGTAGTTTTTTGAAATAAAAATTTAAACTGTGCAGGTAGTTCAGGTAAGGTTTCTTCTCATAGCACAGAGAAGCACTTTAGGTAAGCTTCATTCTACTTGTTCATGCAGCATGGTAGAGCAGGCTTTGTGTGTACTCATCTACATCTGCCTTGTACCTGTTTTCCAGTGAAAGGAAGCATGGAACGGAAGGAGATGGGGTCCATTTAGGTCTTCAGACTGAGTGATCAAGACTGTGAGGGACATAGCTGGGACATGGCCAGTGTGTGAACTGGGGAGCTCATGTGCCACAACAATAAACGAGAGCTGCAAAAAGTGAACTAAAAATGACTGATTACAAGTGATCAAATGATATAGGGAATAACACTTCATTTAGTAAAGGCACTTGCATTGCTGTGTTTAGAAGAGAGAATTTGGATTGAGCTGTATGAATGATTTCATGAGTTTTTGAGCAACTAGGACAGTTCTAGGTTTTTTCAAGACACTTATTTATGTCCTTTTGCAGTACAGATGCAGATATAAAAGGCCCAACTGGCTATGACATCTTGAGGCTCTGGTGTGCTCCCAGAGTAAAGGAGAAAAATCATATGTTTAAATATTCAGATTTTTGTAGTATTCAACTCTTTATGTAGTCTAATTTTTAAATCAAGAAAACCTGGTGTTGCACCAGTGCTAGCAATCCAGAATTAAGCCAGAAGTTATTTGGAAAACTGTCCATGGAAAACTTGTTAAGTATTTCTGATATCCAAAATTAGAAAGTTCAGCTAAGTCCGTGGTATGGAATGCTTTGAAAGTGTTTGGGTTCAGCACTGTGTAGTTTCTCTGGTGTTTATTTTAGAGGTTTCACATGAGTTGAATACTTTCATGAAAATATTGTGATATTTTCACTGTAAAATACTGCATGTTGAGGACTGTAGTTACTATGAATCCACATCTAATTTATTGAAAGTAAACCCTTTTAAGACAAGATTGTGTTGTACTGGGACAGTAAAGTTAAATGGCTAGGATGTAACGAATGATTTTTTTCCCCCCCACAAACTACCTGTGTTTTTGCAAACAAATATTGACATTAAAAGTTAAGACTTTTCATTCTGCTGAACATATCAGGATGATGAATGTTTCTGAAGGATTGCAGCAGTTACACTTGATTAACTGAAGTACAGTTTGACACTGAGTTTAGTTTGTTTTATTATATTACGTTTTGAGCTTGAAACTGGCTCTTGTTTTTCTGTAGAGTTATTTCAAGTGACAGGAATGGGTCAGTTGGAGGTTATCTTTCAATGGTGGTGTATCAAATGCTGTTTTCTTCCCCAAAATGAGGAGTGAATTGGCTGCTTAAGCTCAGCAGTAACAGTGAGCTGCTGTCTCTCAGTCAGCTGGTACCAGCCAGCACCAGATGGGCTGCATTACAGAGGTACAGACATCGGTTTCTTTGCATGTAGAAGGTACTGGAGAACCCCTCAAATAAAACTGGGGGTGAATCGTATTAGCACCCCTTCCCCTTCATATAGGAAAAGCAATATGTCAAATACTTGTTCAACCAAATAGGAAGAACTTCATGGAGCTTGTTAGGATGGTGTGTTTGTTTTCCCCTAAAGACAGCTAAAACTCCCACAGAAGTTAACCTGCTGGACAAGTGACACAAGAGGAACTATCAGTCCCTCTTAGTTCTCTGTGATGTTTTTCACTTACCTAAAGTATTCCAAATTATTGTTATAATAACTTTGTACAGGGAGAAATGAGTTGGGGCAAATACTACTCTAGTATTTTACTCTTTTTTAAAACCAAGTGGCACTGTGAGAGTCCGTGGAAAAATGAAAGCCCTCAGAATTTTTGGTGTCCACTTAAATACCAGTTTGGTGGAAGTGATGTGTTTAGGTATTTTATTTTTAAGTTGTAGGAATAAGTTGACTCACAAACACTGACCTGAATGATAATTTAAATGCAGAATTATGTAATGAATATTCTGTTTTCTTTATTTTGATACTGTATTGATGATGCATCTGCTAAATCACTTGAACAGGAGTTGATAACGTTTCCCTAGACTTGTAAGCATTATTTGCCCTTCTAAGGCACAATCGTGTTTATCACAGTTAACAGAGAAATAGAAACATGTTTTGCCCTCTGGTTGAATGCATAGTCTCATTTATACTCTTAGTCCTTGTTTTCATAAATTCAGACTAAGTAGATATGAGTAAAGCTCAGGATTTAGGAGTTTATGATAAGACATAGGGCAACCTGTTTCCCTGCCTCCTACCCCCACAAAAGGTGAAGGATTTTAAGGCTTCTTGTTCTCTCAGTCTGCATTTTATGGAC
>JAWWMP010000116.1:85823069-85881286 GCA_035047865.1 Dendrocincla tyrannina | reverse complement strand
TTGTTCTCTCAGTCTGCATTTTATGGACTGTGGTCCTGTCCCAACCTGGTTTTACATTTCTAATCATACCTTTTCAGTCTTACGGAAGAGATCAGATTATTTTTGGTTCTTTGGTTGTTTTTAAGGCTAATCCAGAGAAAGGCAAATCAAGTTAGATTCTTCCCGAAACTGTGCTATTCATCCCTTTTGCAGGTAACAAAGGACTCCTTATGCTTGAGGATTGCTTTGAAAAATAGTCTTACTTAATGAAATTAATCTGTCATGGCTCTTATTACGTATTGGAAGTTGTAGACAAAGAAATTAAGAAATAGATATTGCAGGTAGAAGCAATGAAAGAAAACCCTTTTTTTGTTAGGAAAAAAAGAAAAGTTTTTATCTTTTTAGTGTTGGAAAAGGAGTCAACATTCAGGAAGGGTATCACATTTTTATTCCTCAGCCTAGTACATGTTTGCTGTATCGGTTTGATTCTCTCAACTCTGGTCTGCAGCAGAACAGTATTTTAATGTGTGGCATTTTTTTAAAAATTCTATACAAGTAAAATCTAAAAACTATGAGAACAAGCTTGACTGTGGGGTGCTTTGCTCAAATTTGCCTTTGTTTAACTTGCCAAACTGTTTTTCACAAAAAGCTGTTGTTAAGTGTGCTTAGTTTTAATTGATCGTCAGGTACATTTTTGCTCCATTCATGTTCAAAACATAATACTGCCTTGGGTTTTCAGATAATAATACTTGCTAACAAATAGCATTTTCAGCTTGTGCTAAGCTTCACCTTTCTTTCATGGTGACTTTGAGAAAATTAGGTAAGCAACATTACATATACTTACTTGTATATTGAACAAAATAAAGTGAGCACTTTTAAACAAGCATGAGCTAAACCAGCCTTATTCATGAGTGGATGCTGTCTTTAAAAAAACCCATCGGTATGACCAAGACTTACTCATTCTGAGACATTTAAAACCAGAGCAGCATTCGTGATTGAAACTGCAAATATACAGTCTCGTCTAAAAAGTTTTATAAACATTATAGTGCTAGTTAGGAGATTGGGTACAATCAATCAAATGTGCAGGAACAAAACGCATGACATTTTTACAGAATTGGTGCTGATACGTGGAACTGAATGTAAAGAAGGATAACGACTGGATAAGATGAAGTTGATAAGGGAAAAAATACTTTAAATAATGTCACTCAAAATAAAAATCTTATCTTGTTTTGAATAATAGGCTTCCTTTGTTTTCCTAAAATAATGCAAGTACTGGAGCATGAGCTGAGCAATCTTTGTGTGTTCTGTTTCATTTTATCATGCTTAAGGTAGAATGTGCTTAATCTCACCAGTGTGTGACCATCAAGATGGGGCCACAGGAGGCCCTGTCAGATGTGCACGTCTTACTGAAGGGTAAAGATCTTGACTTATTTTTCATAAAAAATTATTTTAGGTGTCACTGATATTAAATCTCCATCATTAGCTTAAGCTTTAAATTGTTTTAAAAAATAATAATAAGGGTCCCTAAGAAGTTTCTATAGTCTTCCAGTTGAAACTTTCAGCATCTTCCAGTTTAAATTCATAGTTGACACAGGTATTGATTGCATACCTTTTTTTGATAAAAGGTATAAGAATGTGTCTTTGGACTGTTGCATTTACTATGTTTTGGTAGTTGCTCATGACATTAGAACAGTTGCACTGAGAAGTTTTTGACTCTGGTATTCATCCTGTTGCATAATTATGTCTTCACAAAATGAACTGAAAGGTATTTGGAAGAGATAAAAGCAAAAAGAGATAAAAATTTGGTAGCAATAAAAGCAAAAGAAGATAGAAGCAGAGTCTTTTAGCACAATTTGAAGAAAATGGACAAGTTCTCACTCTAGATAATTTTGTAAGATCAAGTCTGATGCAGAATTAAGTTACCAGTTCCTTAGTTGTTCAAATAACTACCATCTCTTTGATGCTGAATTCCTTTTGTATATCCATCAGAACTCTTAACCCTTCTGCAATCAATTGCCTCTTGGCTCTGTTGGGAAAAAAAAAAAATTACAACTGAATGAGCTTGTCTTTCAGTTTCACTTGAATTTTTTCCTTTATAAACTCGGTAGCTGCAGCTAGAAGAAAATGGGGGAAGTTCTGGTGTTGGTTCCCAGGCATGACAGTGTACTGTTGAAAAATAAATCCATCCTGCCTCTCTGCTCAGCAGCTCTTGTCTCTCTCAACTTCAGGATATTGTATTTTATGTCAGAGTAAGATGCTGCAGGCTTGTCTGTTAGGCAGAGGGTGTATTCTACACTGTGTAGTAACAAGGGTAACTTCTGCTCAAGATAATACACAGATTTTTTTGTCTCACATACTTAATCCTCAGTTTACACTGTAAGTACATCTCAGCATATCTTTTTCCTTGGTTTAAACACAGATTATTTTAGTACTGTAAATGAAACAGGTTGCGTTGAATCTTAGCATAGATGTTGAAATCAGAGGCCTTTTAATATCCCTTTGAACAACCAGGTTTAAAACTTCAGAATCTTTAAAGCTGTGAATCTAAGAAGTTTTAGCAATTCTTACATTTTGTAAGGATGGTTTAAGTATTCTTTTTCAGAATATCTAGAAATTTCATATAGGTTATGTTGTTTAAACTGGAGGATTGAAAGCAGAAGGAAGATTTACGCATCTCCAGTTGAGATGCAGGCAGTTAGTCTGGATTGTGTCTACAGTGCTCCTTGATAATTGATGTTACAAATTATGATACAGAGGGTGAAACCAAAGAAAATGAAGCTTGCCTAAGTAAAGAGAAATACATTGTGATATTGCATATGATAGATTAAAATTACTTAGCTTTTAAAGGAGTTGTTTCAAAGTGATTTTGAAATGAGAACAAAATTGAGGAGAAAAAAGCCCCTGACTGGCAGAAGAAACTAATACAGCTAATGATGCATAAGTATTTATTAAACATTTCTTCCTCTCACTAAATTCTGCATTTGTGAAACAGAATTATGTATTAGTATGTGAGGATGATAAAGGACTCGTCAGCTCTCTCCTGACTTCCATAGCAGTTAAAGAAAACAACAGGCTGATACAGAAGTAAGAAAAATTAACTTATGGGACCATTTCAGTCTGATTAATTGCTGGCGACAGGTTTGAATTTCCATGGAGTTAATTGAGAGACTTCTTTAAATGCGCCTCTTGCCATAATGATAGAAAAGATGCTAGTACAGGGTGTTAGTCTAACACTCTGTGAAAGAGAACTCTTATTAAGCAAAGTCCTAACACAGAGGCTGTTTATATGAAACAGTATTCAGTGCGATGCTGTAAGACTGTGACTAAAACATGAAACCTGTAAAATCAGAGGAAAAACGATAGGGAGGAGCAGTGGAGTAAACTAATGAGTGAAAGCAAAGCACAGTGATCTTCTAGTCCATTGAAGGAAAGTGATGAGGTGGGTCAAGGAAGGAGATTCTCTCCTGGGAACCCCAGGAAAGTAAGGGGTGATTGCATACTAGACTATAGGACTTCTTGTGGGATGCAGAGAGAAAAGAATTTGGGGGTAGGGCAGAGTATTGCATGAAGCTTATTATGGGATGTTAAGGTGATAAAAGCAGGGGAATAGAGGAATCAAGGTGGGTTGGGGAGTAAGAAGCATGAGAAAGAAGAGGGGATAAAAAGGGGCAGTCACATACATGCAGGTTTCTGGGCAGTATGCTTGTCTGAGTCCTGCATCTGGTCACTACAGGCTATCTTGTATTCTTGAAAAATCTATTTGCAACCATGTTGTGGGTGAGTGCATTGTCTCTTCTGTGTCTGTATGTAAACACTAGGGAACTTCAGGTTGGACTAGAGACAAGGAGAGTACGAAGCTGGTGTTGGCCACTTGAAAGAGACTTCAGGTCTGAGGAGTCTGAGGGCCAACAGCTTAGGCACCAGCATCCGGAAGCCAGCTAGTGCAAAGGCACTGTGTCTAACACCAGCTGCTGGAGACAAACATTCTGTGATCATACACAGTGTGTAACAGGTAGCAAATTTCATGCTGGACTAGCCAGTGTGTGGAATGTAAGCATCAGGAAAGATCCAAGGTGTGAGCTGGTTGCTGGCCAAGGGTATAGAGTCTTGCTATTGGATGAATATCTTATATTCATCCAATATATATGTATATATTTTGGATTCTATATATATCCTGAGCCTCCTATATGGTATTATATATAGGAGGCTCAGGGGGAACCTCTTTGCTCTCTCCCTGAAAGGAGTTTTTAGTGAGATGGAGGCCAGTCTCCTCTGCTATGCCTGCAGTGAGAGGACAAGAGGAAATGGCCTGAAACAGGATAGATTCAGATTAGATACCAGAAAAAAAATTTTCACTGCTAGGGTGGTCAGGCTTTGGAATAGGTTGTCCAGGGAGGTGGTTGAGTCACCATCCTTGGAGATATTCAGGAAGTGTCTGGATCTGGCACTGGGTGATGTGGTCTAGTGGTTTAGGAGTTACAGTGGTAGTGCTGCGTGGATGGTTGGACTTGATCTTAAAGGTCCCTTCCAGCCTTGATGATTCTGTGATTCTAAATCTCATGCAAAAACCATTTGTCAGTAAAAAAACCACTTTTGTTAGGGAATAGGGATGAATAGGGATGGAAAGAATTTCTTGGATTGGATTTGTTTTTTACTATGAGCTCGGTCACTTGCCACGCATGAATCAGCTCATTCTTGTCTGGAAATATATGAAGAAGGAATTACAAATACATGCACTTCTGATTTGGTACATTGATGTTGTATTATGTATTACTTGAAAAGTTTTTAGAAGGAAAGTTATAAAAGGAAACAGTTTAATGAGGAACTGGAACTAATACAGCTGCATTATTGTAATCTTGGCCAGGCTAATGAGCGCAGTAGAAATTGAGGAGAAATATGTAAGCTGAGTTCACATAACCAGAATATATGATTCAAAAACTGGAAGTGTATTTAAAATAACTTATAAAAATATAAACCATGTTTGTTGCATTTCACAGCTTGCAGACTGAGAGGCATTAAAACACTTTGACCCTAATCCTATTTATAACTCTCATAAAGGGACACTGGATTAGCTTTAAGATGGATCTGTTTAGATTTTCTGCTTCATAATTTCTTCTAAAAGGTTTAAAGCCCAGGTTTTATTGGATTAAAAGCAGACTTCTTGCATTTTATCTAAATCAAGTTCCATGACAAGATAATACAAAATAGGAAAAGGGTTGATAAGCAGCTTTTTCTCTGTGTTTTGTGTCCTTGTAAACCCGTCCTTGCTTCTGGGCTCAAATGCAGTAGTTTCAAAGATTTCGAGCTGCAGCAAACTCTCTTCAAGTCCTTGCCCCCAGAATCCCTGGAAAACTTGGATATTTCAGCACTCAAACTGTGTACCTCTCCTGCTCTGCAGTCTTGCCATCCCTAGATTGGCTTCAGGTTCCTGTTTCTTCTTGTGACCATTACCTAGCAATAATTTGCAATTTTTATAATTCTTTCACATGTCAAACAGGAAAAAGAACTTTCCCACTTTTTTTTGAGACCCTATTTTGAACTTGTCAGCTTCAAGAACCTAATATATATGTAACTGAATGCATAAAACTAGTATTTCAAATGTAGTTTTTATTATATGGATTTAATACATGGATATAAGAATTTAAAGAGAAAGATTTATCTTTGCTATTTTGCTGCAGTCTCACTAGTAAGTATAAAAAGAAAGCCAATTTCATTTTAGGAAATTATGCTACATGGTTCATACCTTGTTTAGAGCGCAGTAAAAGGGCCTCTGAGATTGTCTGATGCATTAGAATGGAACTAAACTGATCCAGCTAAGTACAAGACATGAAAGGTTTTAAGCCTTCTTGGAATACATTGACGAAAGTAAATGAGATCTGAGCTAATGTTTTAAATTCAGTTAAAATACTGAATTAGCACTGCATAGTCAATAAGTAATAACAAAGGAATAGTCTTAATCTATTTTCATAGAAATGATTAGCATATCAGCCTAGACCCAGATAAAATCATATTAATGGAATAAGATTATGGTGCATGGTCTGTTAGCTCTGCCATGAAGTTTTTAATTCGAATGACTAAAGATATAACACATTTTACATAATCTTGTTCAAGTACCTTACTCTAACTGTGAAAATCTAATGAAGTCCATATACCAAGGTTTTTAAAGTGAAAATGTGGATTAAGGACACTTAAAAAAGTTTACCTTTGGGAGTGTGTTTTGGCTGAAGTACCTTCATGTGAACAGAATTGTATTTGACAACAACAAATGCCAGTTTGATTTTGTTGGTTTTCTTGGTGTAAATACCTCAAATTGGCTTCCCCAGGTCAGTGTGAGGCACTGGAATAACCGCAATAGACCCTTAAATAATAAACTTACATTTTCCCCTTGGGTTGGCTGTTTGTTTGGTTGGAGGTAATTCTGGTTTTATAAATGAGAATGGCAGCTTTTTTGTTGCTGTTGTTGACATGCAGTCTTTCCTCTTGATTAGGAATGCATCAGAGTTTGTTTGAAGAGACACTGTAGTCTGTGCATAATGATGCCACTAATATAACTTGTGTTTCAATATAGTATACCTATTTTCTGGCTTTTTTGCTAGTTTGGCAAAATAGCAGTTCATCACTTGCTAAAAGTATCCTGTGTTTTGAAGAGTTCGTCCAATTTCTAAATTTCTTCTTCATCAGTTTCAAGCCTGAAAAAAAATCTTATTATAAGGTATGGTATCTTATAAGAAGGTAAACAGAATAACACATTTCATCTTTAATATTGTTTAAATATCATGGAAAGATTAGTTTTTTCTTATATGCATGTCACGTACGAAACTTGTAAAAACAATCTTTAAAAATTCTAGGATGCCTACGTGAGCAATGCTGTAAATAGATATGGACTAAACTTTGGATAGCATAAATACATGAGCTGTCAGAAAAATCACATCTGCAAACCGATTGCAAGCTTAGAGTAAATTACTAACACTATTTTCTCATATGGCAATTCTCAAATGTTTATGCTCTCCTGCAAGTTTTATTGCAAGGAGGTAATGAAGAGGGACGAAATCCAATTGCTTTATGTACAGGCATACTATTCCTACCTAATAAGAGCAAAGGAAGACTTTTGTTCAGTAAGCATAGAGGCATATATGAGCTCTAGTGAGTAAACTGGAAATTGCTTTTAAGTGCTTTTCACAAAATTATTTGATGGATCTGCGGCTTTCATAAAGCTACTTGTAGTTAAGGTAGGGTATGTAAGTTAGAAATGCATTGGTAGTCAGATTTGTTTTAAACAGACTGAGTTCTAGATTCATATGAATTTTTCATTGAAGTAGAAAATTGAGGAAAATGTGCAGAGAAGTATTTTTTGTGTTTAATATTAAAATATGAAAGGCAGTAAGAGCAGGTAAGTGGACTGGACAGCTGATGAATCAGAGTTTTGACAGTGACTGATATCTTGCTTCAGAGTAGGAGAGAGTTTTACATTAGTAACTTACTATTGCTCTGACTGCAGAGTTTTTCTGCTTCAGAGCTATTAGTCATGTGGCTTATGTTTTGCACCATGTGTGCTACCCCTTTTAATGCTCTCACACAGTGTAAATAAGGTCAATGATAATTGTAAATGCTGGTGTTGAAACCTCCTAAATTATTTACATCAGTATCTTGTACTAGTGAATTTGGCAAAAGTTCCATTTGTTTTTAAAGTATTTGGGGTGGGTTTGCATTTCTACTAAGTGTCACGTCTTTTAGAACTGTTGAACCCTTAAAATCTGTACATATGAAGATAATTCACATAAGGTTAAAAAGTAGAAAATAGAAACTTGAATCATCCATGAAAAATAGCCACAGTATTTTCACTGCATGCTGACACTTTGGAACCAGGTCTTGCCGAAAAAGGTTGTTTCACCATTATCAGTTCCAGTGAAATACCGTGAGCTGTCTCTGTCAGAGGAGAGTATTCTGGTGAACAGGGATGTGCAGAATAGTGGCACAGAAATTTAGACTGACCACAGGCTCTGGAATGTATGATCATATTAAAAGTGTTCTGAAAGGATAGCAGTGTCGTTAATCATTTCACAAACTTAGATTATTTTCCTGTTTCACTACAATAGTAATTAAAAAAAGACAATGGGGTTGACTGCAGAGCACTGTGGTTGCTGCTAGATCGAGATACTCTTACCGTTTTCTCATGCAAGGTCCAACACTTACCAGAAGACCTCATGTATGTTTGTTCTGTCAACCAAGCAAGCTGGTGTAAAGCTTTCCACTTCCCCTTTGTCTACTGCTGCCCATCCTCTGCACCTGAGAGCCATACATGTATATGGTCACGGTGCTGAGAGGTGGGAATGGTCAAGCTTGTTGTTTTGCAGAAAGGGAGCATTGGTAACACCACTACAGACCTCATACTATCCTGCTACTTATTTGAATTAAATAGGTGTATGACAGTCAGTCTTGCCCATAAGATAACCCTATCCCCTATAGGCAGCATCGTATGTGCTGTAAAATTCTCCTTTGTACAGGGAAAGGAGCAAGACTGACTTGGCAATGCTTTCTTTCTTTTTTTCTGAGGCTGAATGAATCACTCATTTAGTGGTTATCTTCAGAAACAGCTGGCTGAGGAAAATTTGGTGAAATACCCCACCGACACATTGGGCTTCCTGTAGTATGTGACTTATGCTTCAGGTGTTATTTGATGTTCTTCATAATCCCATCTCCTGCAGACTTGCTGTCTAAGTTTCTGTGAGAAAGCATTGCTGCCCATTCCCATTGCAAGGACTGGGAGTTTACCCTTGGATGAGTCTGCTGCAGAACTGTAGTGCTCAGATTTAGAGCTTCAAGGCTTGGGTACGCTAAGCTTCAATAGGTAAACTGAATTGGGGGATTCACTCTGGTTTGTAGAGTGAGTTCCGTATATAGGTTGATTCACTTGACTAATGTACTCTGTGCACCTGTTTAACAAAGTCTGTGGAATGCTAGAGAAAGGGGAAAGAAGGTGGTTGTGAAGAAAATCTACCAAGAGTGGTGAAGTATTGCTGGCTCAGTTTATATCTCTGTCTGTGTTCATCTATACTCCTTGAACATACTTAACAAGGTGCTTAGATGTTGGCTTGCTTAAATTAGCAAAACAAGGAATATACTTGTGCAGAATGGTACAGTTATCAAAAGTTTCATGTCATTATGCTCACATATGGATGTGGTGTGGAACATTCCTTCAGTCAGCTGTCCCAGCTGTGTCTCCTTCCAACTTTTACTCAAGTCCAGCCCATCGCTGGAGGTAACGTGGCCAAAAAGAAATATCCATGAATGCTGTGCAAGCACTGCTCAGCAATAGCCAAAACAATGGTGTGTTATCAACAGCATTGTAGCCACGCATCCAAAGCACAGCACTTGCATCAGCTGCTCTGAAGAATGTGAGCTCCATCCCACCAGACCCATACAGGCAATTAGTTTGCAAAATACATGGTGTTAAGTAGCTGTCAGTTTTCTTGTCCTTCTTGTCAAAGAAACATCCTTTATTTACTAGATAATTTGCTTCAGAATAACATATGAGAGAGAGAAACAAGTCTGTAAAATCAACTCTAGAACTTAATGTGTGACTAGAGTAATTAACACTGTTATTTGCTGGTTTGATTTCATTTAACTCAAGAAAAGTATTTTACATAAATTGAACTAGAATGGTGTAACTAGTGGTATATTGAGGGCAATGTATTTTAAGAGCTTAATAAAGGCTAATACTGATTTCTATAAAACAGAGCTTTTTAAAAAATTGAGGTCTAGCAGAGACAATTTTTTTTCCTGGCCTAACCTGGTGGTCTCACCCAATTTTTTTAAATTAAACTTCAGATAACTTCTATGGTTGCTCAAAATTAATAAAAGAAAGAATACAGGAGGGTGGCACAGCACTGCAACATTATATGCAGGTTTCTGAATTAAAAGATTCTCTTTCAAAATGCAGTGGAAAATTTTCTCATTCTGTGGAAATTGGTAAGTTTTTAACAATTATGTTCTTTCCATCTTTAAGGATTTAGTCTGAAATGGAGCAAAATAAACCTCAATTTGGCACAAATTTTTATAACTTTTCCACCAAAACTTGATGGACTAGAAATTACTTTAAAATCTTGGAGCTGAAATTGTAGGTAAATGAACAACATTGCTAAGTGATTAACCCTACCATTTTGTAATGGTAGGAAAATGAGCAAGATTAATTAAATCATAGCCAGTATCTCCATGAATTACAAGAAGAGTGTCTGGTGCAGCTTCCTCTAATGAAGCCATCTTCTCTGTGTGAGATTAAAGTAGACTTGGGCACTCACTTGCTTCAGAATCAAAATAAATTAGGGTGGCCTGATCCTCTCCACTGTTGTCTGCTTTTGGATTTTATTTGTGAAGATTTCTTAGTGCAAAACATTAAAGTTGATCGAGGTGCATTGAGGAGGTATATGGAGATTGCCAGGGTCTATATTTCTCTATAGTAATTTCAAGCCTGTTGATTTACAGTGACAGTGTTGGGAAGTCAAGTGAAGGCCCAAATATTCATTTCTATATTTTCATGTTATTTAAATAGGAAAGAGATGCTGCCTCTTATCTTGAGGCATAATTTCTCAGTTGTTCATTTTGATAGAGGTAAACTTATGAGAAGTTCCTAAATATTTTACAATATTTGCTCTTGAGATACTGAAAGATGATTTATCTTGTTACCTAAGGACCGCTTACAGATGTGGTATCAGTACTATACTGTCAGCCACATTATTGCATTGTAGATGTACAGCAGATAGGATTTAAAAGTAGCTTGATTTGGGTATAAAACTGGGAGTCAGTCATCACTGGATACTGAACAGAGAATTGAATGAGAGCAGGAAGTTGAAGAGGGAAATGTTCCCATGATAACACTTTATCCGTTATCAACAGCATCAAAAGTCTTATTGAAGTAAAGGAAGATGCTGTGCAATGCTCTCCCCTTGTTTGCCAAGCCAGTCATGACATCATAGAAGGTTGTTGGGTTGGTCAAGCATGACTTCCTCTTGGTGAAGCCATGCTGATTTCCTCCCAATTACGTTCTTGTCTTTTGTGTGTCTGGAAATGGTTTTCAGGTCAATTGTTCCATCACCTTCCTACATATTCAGGTGAAGTTGAGCAACCAATTGTTCCCTGGGTCTTCCTTCTTGCACTTGAAGGTAGGAATGACAGAAGAGTATATTTAAGTCAAAGGCTAAAAGGAGAGCATTGGAAAATAAAACAATAAAGGTTTATTGAATACCAGTTATCTGTCATCTACATGATTGAAAAAATTTCTAGTGCCCATGCTGTATCTGAATAATGAGTACATCCCTGCTCTTCTACTGAAAGGATGTGCTTTATAGGTGGAAATAAATGTAAAAGGTTGCAAGGTTAATTCTTTATTTGCCTCCCTAATTTAGCAGAAGTATCTAATACTTGCTGAACAGGGGATAACTTAAATTGGTTACTGTGGCTCTCTTCAAAACAGGGACTCGCTTTTTCTTAAGGCAGAAAATTCCAAGTCATGCTAGATACTAAGCTGATCATGTGGAGGATTCAAAAAAATGTACTTCCTGGAAGCGTGTTCTGGCTTCAGTTTCTTTCAGTGATATTTGCAAGTAAACTATTTTCAGTGATCTCAAAATAATTTAAGAGAGCGCACATTGCTTGCTTTCAATGGGTACTCCAACGTGAGAACAACCTTGAAGAGCAGTGTAGTGGCCATTAGTCACAACTGTGAAAAACTGCACTGTGAGGCCTGCATATCAAAGATGTCTTGGTGCTCTGCTGTTTGCAAGGACAGTGTTTCAGAAGAATGCACTAGTATGAATGAGAAGTTGTTAATACAGGACCCGAAGTAAATATATCTAGGAATTGCTATAGCCATGTACTTTGTTCGATAAAACCGTATATATTACTAAGACAATCTTGAGTGTTGTAAAAATATAGTTGCCCTGGTAACCTTGAAAGTTCCACTTGAAAATAAATGCACAAAATTGTGTACCTGTTCCCTTCTACTTACCTCTTTCATACCAAATTTTTAGTGCTATTTTTAGTTTATTTAATGCTGCTTAGTCTTCAATTTTTCATGTGGTCTTATTCCAAAGGACATAGCAAGGAATAGATTATCTGGTACTGGTGTCAATACTTAAAAATAATTGCCGTGGGAGTCAAGCAGACTAGTAATAGAAACTGAGATGAATCTGAGTGCAGCAGGATTCACAAGCATTTGTCATGCTATCTTGCACCTCTACAAAGTGGTAATTTTTAGATAAAGCACAACGCTAAATTAAACATTAAGTTTAGGAAATGTCACTGCCTTGTTACACAGGTTTTGCCTGTTGCACACTTCGGTGCTCACTGTGTGTAATACTTAGCATTAATATATCAAAAGGCCACTCTCTCCATGAAGCTTAGTCAGGTATGAGTCCTGTTGGAGGAAAGCTGCTAAAAAGAAATTAAAAAATCACATTTCATGATTTGGAATAAAATTTTCCAGTGTGACTTCCCTGTTCTTTTCCAAAAATGTTAACACCTTGTTTATGTTACTAGAATTATATGGGCAGGAAGGGTCCTCTTGAGGTCCTCTGGAGCAGAGGACCTCAGACCCAGAAGCAGGATATGATCTCTGCCACAGAACGCTTAGTAAGGCATGGGTTTTCATTATACCTTCTCCAAGGGGATTCCGGTGCAGTCAGGTAGCCCAAGATCCACAGGACCAAGGAGAGAACACGTTTTAAGAAGCAACATGGTAGCGAGGGATCACTTGGTTATTCTTAAGAAGAATTGTGTGCATGCAAGTTTCTTGTTCTAACTCACACTTGTGCCAACCTTGCTTAATTTATGTCTAAGTTTAGGTGACTTTAGAGGAGTCCCTGTCTATCTGAGAATCATGGCAGACCAAATAATTGTCTTCTGAATTTGAATAAAAGCTCACCTCTGTGCCATGAAGCATTTTAACCAGAAAGGCATACCAAATTCTAGAGTAGAAATTTCAGGCAGGAGGATAGGAAATTCCAGGGAATGGTGTTTGTTATGGTGAAAGTATGGGGGGAACAACATCATTGAAGGTAAGAGGAAGACTTCTTTTGTTCCAGATAGGTGCTGAATATTGCTTTGCGTGACTGCTATTGTATGGATGCAGTACTGACAAATGTTAGGTGGCTGATACCTTCTTTCAGTTTTCAGAATGTGTTGGTGAAAACTGTGTTGCTGTCAAGGCACTGGACAGTGCTTTAAGGAGAAAATCTCCATCAAGGAAACAAATGTGGTATTAATGTCTAGAAATATTTGCTGTGCTAAATGATTTTGCAGTTTTTCTTAACTATGAAGTAACCTTAAAACGTATTACTTTACATACTGGCAAGGGAGCAAAATGGGACAGAAAATGCTGATGAAGAAATACAGTAACAATATTGGAAATGGGTGTCTTAAAGGATCGTATTTTTACAGAAATTCCTGGTTTTATACCTTGGGTCTTCACTGCCTTTCTTATTTGCAGAGTTATGAAGCAGAAATACACATTTAGTAATTCTTCAAAATGTTCATTTGACAAAGCAGAGGGCCTAAGTAGATTATTCCTACTATATTTTTAAATTTTTAGTTCAGGTAATGAGATTGATTTGCTACAGTAATAAGTACCAGAGATAAGAGGGTGCTATTTGAACTCTATCTGTTTAATTCTTACTAATGTATGCAAAAGTGTTTGGTTTCTGTGAAAAGTTTGCATTCAAAACTAGCCTTGTCCAGTTCTAATTTATTTTGAACTTGTGCTTTTGGGTAGTTATCAGAAATCTAATCTGGAGTAATAAAAATTTGCACATATAATTCTAACAGTCATTCTTTCCAGTTGAAAGAAATTATTCTATGTTCATAATTTTAAGCTGTTTAAGCAAAAGAAAAAAAGCCAGTTTCATGAAATCAAGCAGCATGTCAGAAACTTCTTTTTACAGCTTCTGTGACCCATAGTGTTCCTTCTAGAGTTGAAGAAGACTCAAATGTGCAAATTCTGTTCTGAAATATTCACTGATAGTTCTGATTGATGTTTAGGATAATAATGTAAAGTTTTATGGCATATATATTGAGTTGTAGAAAACTTCATTTTGAATAGTCACTTTTAAAAAAACCTTCCATGTGCAAAAGTTTACTTTCAAAAACTACACTTTTTTGGAGTATTTGGAATCAGTTTGCTATGCTTCAGATCATGAACTCAAAGATGAAAGTTATGATACAGTATAGAATCAGGGAATCCATGGCATATTTTTCCAGCAGGCGATTTCCCAGACAGTTTGATCTTGAGCAAGTTGTGCAAAGTCAACCTAAGGATTTTTGGCAAGAGGAACTAAGTATTTCTCTGAGAGATGGACAAGGGTCAGTTTAAATGTGACAGTAGCTGTGCCGTGTAGCTGCAGAAGTGGAGTTCAGTTCACTGGAGCTCTTTGCTGGGGGTTTTCAGGTTTCCCTTGCTCACATGAGAGGAAGGTCAGTGGTGTGACAGGGTTCTGGTCCCTCAGGTCGTCTTTGAATACTCTGGCACTTCCTCACTGCTCCCTACAAACACCAAGCTCATTACTCCTTAGGCTGAGTTTGCAGGAGAGAAAAGTAAATTATTCTCTAAAAAAGGAGATCTTTATGCCCACTTATTGAACTTTAAAGTTCTCCTAATGCTAAATACTAAGATTTAATGACTTCAGCAACCTGAGGAGCCTCAGTGACTCTGTTCAAGCCACGTTATGGGTGTGATAAAGGTGTGAGTGAAGCAGGTTCTGCTGATGTGAGCCTAGGGCCCAGCTTGACAGTGCTCTACCACTGTGATTTGGTAATCTGTTCTAGCTAAAGGCTGTACTCATTGGTCAACCACTCTGCTTCATTTTTTTGTAATAAGTATGGAGTAAAGCTATTTTAACGTGTGTGAGGAAATGCATTTGTCATGTCACTACAATAAACCAGCTTGTATTAATTTTAAAAATTGATGTTTTGATGGATTCAAGTGATCAGCCTGATATTGGTATGAGAACAATTATAAACAGATTTATGAAGTAATTTTCATAATCAGATTTCACATGAATAGTGTCATATATTTTGAAGTCTCTAGGCAAGAAAAGACTTCCCTTTTCGAAAGAATAACACTGTTCTAAGCCTTCAGATTTATAAGGGAAAAGATTATGAACACAGGTTGTGTGCATCAGTGCTCAGCATCTGTAAATTCTGCACGTTCTGCAGATGCTCTTGGCAGGAAGGCTTCTAATTTTTAAATTTAAGCTTTTAAAAACTTGATTTTTTTTTTGCACTCCAATGTTGTGGAACTGTATAGTTTGGTTGCTGAAATGAGTTGATAAATTATAGACAGCTCTTTGCCTAGTGCATGATATGCAGTGGTTCAGTTTAAGACTTATTTTAAGTTATCCTTGAACTTAAATTTATTTTAAAAGTGATTACATACCAGTGAAGGTATAAGGGTAATTTTTTACAGTCGTGTCAGTCATGTTGCTTTGACCATAACTGCTACAATACTTCATTACAAATCAAATTCATTATGATAAACAAATGCAGAAAAAGGCTTTTACTTCTCATACTGAAACAGCATCTTTAATGAGAATTTTTTAAGCATGGAATCTTTTCAGAAAGGTTATTTGTGTTTATCTTTTTGTTCTCTTAAAAGCCACAGAAGAAAGAGGATCAGCAATCAGAAGCTAAAGCAAGTCCAAAAAAGTCATCAGAACCCACTATTGACCTTTTGGGACTTGGTAAGCAATATGTAATTACCTGATTTAAAATCAAACACAGGTGCATTGTTTTGTATTTTAATAGGCATACTTCTATTTTCTCTGTTTACTGATAGATGCGTTTGAAAAACATAAGATTGAGTCTATGAATTTGAAACTATGAAGGAGGATGCCATAGGGGTATGGGTATATCAATACTTATGTTTTGCTAAGGAAAGTAATGAGCTCCTCTGGGAAGGGGAAGTTATCAAAGTGATCTTCAAAGGGCTTGTGGACCATAGTATTTCAGTGTTTATGGTGCAAGGGTATTTTTCAATGAAAATGCTGAGGTTATCTGTATTGTGTATCTGTAAAATACCTTAAAACCATACAATTCCTGTATCGATTAAAAGAACAGTAAACTGTCGGACTGTAGGTGACTAGTATCTTGTAAAACTTAATGCACTGGGAATTTCAGCGTTGTGTACTAACTGCAGCCATCATTCATTTTTATCTGACTGGCAGGTAACTTTATTTGTCCTGTAAATAAACTAGTTTGAAGTAAAATAGTTTAATTTGCCCTGTTGTGTGTAGTCCATATTCGTAAAATATGTCTTTCATTTATCTAGTGTTACTCTAAATGTGTTTTTTCCATTTGATAGAATCTTAAATGGAAATAGAAAAATGTAACATTAGAGTAACTGTTTTTATTTCCTTTTGTTACTCAGTGTTAGGAAAATTTTCTAAAGGTTATGTCTGGATGTTAAAAGTATTCAGTTTATATCAGTATAATGGCTGTTCTTAATTTTCTACATACTTTCTACAGGATATTGGAGGAGGCTGATATGTTGTTTAAATGTAATTAAACTAAAAACTTGACTTTGTAGGAAAATGTTCTGTTTTTTTTAAATTTTTTTTGTTTCAAAGTTTGAATGATGTGGCAACAAAACAATAAATGTCTTCTCTGGTTTAGAATTCAACACTCTCATCCAAAATGTAGGTAGCTTTCCCTCTGGATGTAGCCTTAAATGTAAAGTCCTATTTTTGTACAAGTTATGTACATGTTGTAGTCCATGTCTCATTCCAAGCAATCTGCTACTATAGGCAAGCAAATCTTAATTAACATAGTAGAATGAATGTAGAATGAACCTATTAAAAAAAAAGTAATTTAGACTTGATAGAAAGCTGATTTTCTTTTCTTTTCCTTTAGCAGAACAAGAACCTAATTAAGAACTAAAATTCAATCAATATGTGGGTTTGATATTGCTAGCCTTCTGTATTCTTTTGCTCAGGACTTGAAAAAAATCTTGGTTAACCCTGTTTTATGATATAATAATGAACATTGGCTAAGTAGAGATGTAGTGTGCAATGGAAAGTATTGTAATTGGTGTTCAACAGCTGTGCTTCTTCAGTGAGATATACAAAGGGCAAAGTTTCTAATATGTATGTTAAGCCCCCATAATTTTAAAGGACGTAATGCTTAAAGATCTTTTAAACAACAAATTGAAAGGCAGTGTAATAAGCCAGTAGCACTTGGAATCCACTGAGCTGCAAACGAGATTGGTGTTAATGAGAGCAGACCTGCATATTTCAGTTGGAGAGTTGTCTTTTAATTAAGACTTGTGGTAATTACTTCAGATAGTATTAAAAGAGAGATCACATCAGCCCAGTATATCATGCAAGAATAGCCCAGGTTGGAAGGGACCTCAGAAACCCCTCTGGTCCAACCCATAGAAAGGAGAGCCTAGAGGAGATTATCTAGCATCCTGTCTGATCACATCCTGAAAACCTCCAGTGATGGGGACTCTATGGCACCTCTGAGAGGTTGTTCCAGTAATTGATCTCACTGTAAAAAACTTATTTCTTATGTCGAGATGAAACCTCTCATGATGTAACTTATACCTGTTGCCCCTGTCTTCTCCATGTGGCTCCTTGTGAGGAAATTGCCTCTGTCCTCTTTGTAGTTGCCCTTTAAATACTGGCATACTGGGATGAGATTGCTCCTGATCCTTTTCCAGGGAGAAAAGGATGAACTGCTTCAGTCTTTCCTCCTAGGACAAGTTCTGCAGCCCTCTGGCCATCTTCATGGCCGTCCTTTGGACCCTTTGCGTCTGTCTTGAATTGTGGGGGCCAGAGCTGGACACAGACTCCAGGTGCAGCCTGGGAAGCACTGAGTCCAGCGAGATAATCAGATCTATCTCAGCTGGTAACATCCCTGTGGATGCAGACCAGAGTGCCACTTGCCTTTGTTGCTGCAGTGACATACTGCTGATTAAAATGTTTGATATGTCAGATCAAATAATACTAAAATGTATATGATTGCTTAGCTCATTCTTCTTACTGAGCAGACATGTTTCTAATAAGGATTCATTCTCTTAGGACTTCATTTCTGCAAATGAAGAACAGTAGTAGCTTTTAGTAGGGCAGATCAAAATTGCCTGTGCTAGCTGGTTAAGTAATTTTAATACATCAGAACTCATGCTAGAATAATTGTGGCTTTCAGAAGCTCAGCTTCTTTTCAAAGTATTTTCATGAGTAACCCATAGTGGTAGCTTTGGGTCTGGGGTTAACCTTCAGGTCATTGCTCTTTTATTGTCTCAGTTGGTTTTGTAATAATGACCTCATCAGAAGGTAAACTTCCTGAGATAGGCTGTGAAAATTGAAGCTAGGCAGTTTTTTAAAAAATAAACTCTTTTCATTTTTTCTTTACAAATTGCAAAATTTTCAAGATAATGCGTCTAGGTAAATTTAATCTTTAAATCTTCTAATAGAGGGAGAGGCACAGTATCCTCAGGGATCATACTATCCTGTTTGTGTTTCTTCTGAACCTTTTAAAATAGAATCATGTGGTTCCCTTGAGTTCCTGATCACGGGGGTTTACTATTGACATGCTGTTTGGATATTCACTTTTTGATGATCCAACAACATTTCTGGCTTTTGGCCTTTCGTTTCAGAATAGATTTTAATTCAGTACTCCACACACAGAAAAGTGGGGAAATGGACACGTACAAGCTAAATATTGTTATATTCTCCACAAGCAGTAGTGTTATTGTTCTTGCTGTGCAACTCCAAATTCCTTCCCTCTGTTCCCAGGCAGTGAGAAGTCACAGCCTGTTTCTGTAGGCTAAACCTGAAGGTGCTTTTGTAGTCATCTCTACAGTTATTTGAATCCTATCCATGCTGGGAGGATGCCCTGCTGAAAATGTGGAGGCTTAAAATTGATGCTAAAATCAATAATATGGGATTTTATAACATGAATTTTTAATAGGATAATTATAGGAAACATTTTTCAGTTTGAAAGTCACTGTGTAAACCACAGTTCTTCAGCACTTAAGTGGTTGGTAGCACTGTATTTTCATCTCTCTGATGTTAACCTTGTGCTCTGTGTTCCTTTTTCGGGTGTGTACCTTTTTTGAGGTAGATGTCTCTACTTATGCCAGCCTGATGTGAATAATTTTTTTAAATCTTGTAAAAAAATCTGTGATAGCTGTGTATAAATGTGGAATATTGGAATGTTACACAGACTATTTTGGATCATTGTGTTTGTCAAGGAATGTCACTTAGAAATTATTTCAACAGACAGCAAATAAAAAAGGAAAAATTAGTATTTTTAAATTACATTACCTTACAGAATTATCAGAAAGAAGAAAAGCGCATTTTACACATTCTGCATCATTTACCATGTTTAAATGTGTCCTTCATAAAATAAATAATTGCATATTCTGAAATAACCCTTGTATTAAGTTACAATGAATAATTAAAAGAAAGGCGATTTGTTATATTGTTATTATTTACTGAATTTGATGTGTGGGGCATTCATTTGGCATGGCTGGAGGTAAAATATGATATGCTAAAAGCTACCTATCTGCTTCTGTGTGGGAAATACTCTCTGAAAGAATTCAGTGAAGTTTAGGGAGCTTAATCACAGTATGAAATGTAGCTGAATGGTGCATAACTGAGAAATGTGCTTTTGTTGGTACTGTATGGTAAGCATGGTTGGTCCTAAGTTGAAAAATTGCATTTAAGAAATAATAAAGATACATTCATAAATGTGTATCATGTATGCTTATATAGATCATAGAATTCCTAGAATTCTAGAATAGTTTGGGTTAAAGGACCTTGAAAGGTCATCTAGTCCAACCCCCTTGCAATGAGCAGGGATATCTTCAGCTAGATTAGGTTACTCAGAGACCCTCCAGCCTGGCCTTGAATGTTTGCAGGGATGGGGCATAAACCACCTCTGTGGGCAACCTGTTCAGTGCTTCATAACCCTCATTGTGAAAAATTTCTTTCTTATATCTAGTCTGAATCTATCCTGTTTTAGTTTAAAACCAGTGTCTCCCCCCATATTTCTTACAGGTTTTCTTTAGGTACTGGAAGGCCACAATAAGGTCTCCCTGGAGCCTTCTCTTCTCCAGGCTGACCAACCCCAACTCTCTCAGCCTTTCCTTATAGCAGAGGTGCTCCAGCCCTGTGATCATCTTCATGGCCCTCCTCTGGACCATGTCTTTCTTGTATTGGGGGCCTCAGAGCCGGACTCCAGGATGGCTCTCACGGGAACAGAGTAAAGGAGTAGAATCCCCTCCCGTCCTGCTGGCCACACTGATTTTGATGCAGCCCATGGGCTGCAAGGGCATACTGCCAGCTCATGTCCAGATTTTCATTCTCCACTGTCCTGAAGTCCTTCTCTGCAGGGCTGTTCCCAATCTGTTCATCCCCCAGCCTGTATTGATAGCAGGGATTGCCCTGACCTGGTGCAGGACCTTGTACTTGGCCTTGCTGAACCTCATGAGGTTTGCTTGGCCACAGTTCTGGAGCCTGTAAACATGTTAACATTTGTACTGTTGCTGCAGTGCTAAGGTTATGCTTAGGTAAGCAATGTATCTACCCAAAATGAAAACATTTACAACCACTTGAGGCATACAGCATTGTTAGTTTTCTGGCTTTCCACATTTTATTTTCGGAAGTATTATATAGAAATTGCTTCCCTATGAATGCTTTTTCACTTTTGCAAAGGTTTTAACAGTAAATAAAATTTTACTAATGCGTTAAATCTGCAATAATTTTGTCCAGACCTTGTTCACATCTTTGCCCCAGATTTTTGTTGAAAGTATTAACCTATTTCTCTCAGTTCTGCCTGTCTAGTGATTTGATGTAAAATATAATCATGAATATTTTTTCTCTATTGCAGTTCTTGGTATGGTTGTCATAAATTGTTGTATATATAAAAATACATGTCTGCTTAGTAACAATGTTCTTATAAATAGTTTGGGCCATAGAAAATGAGTTTCAGAAACTTAATGCAAAGTTTAAGAGCAGCTCTGTTTTCTTGCTGTGTCCTCTCTTGCTGTCCATTTGAAGCTCTTTGGCTGGTCATTCTCACTGTTGGTACAGATAAATACAACAAGAAGATTAATGATGTATATGAAAGCCATGATGTATATGAATAACAGTAGGCAGCACTGAATTGGAAATTGTCAGACATTAATAAAACATATATATACAGAAAAAGAATGTAAAGGTAAACTTCACTGGAGCCCTTCAGTATATTATCAAACATATCCTGGTAAATATCTTTTGTTTCTGCTATCAAATTTAAACAAGACTTCCTAATCTGAAATCAGAAGCAGCATCTGCTGTTTCACAGATACTATCTGTCATACTATCATAAATTGTAAGAAGAGAATTTTTAGAACCACAGCTAGGAGCAATGGTGGGGAACAGCATCTATTGACTCTTCATGTTACCTTCTCCAACTGAGCATGAAAACTCTGCCTTGCACATGCTCTCATTGCGGTGGCTTCTGCCACATCTAATACTTCGTCCCTTGCTACAATGCGTCCTCCAGAAAAGTGATAGAAGTACTGTTTATTAAAAGTTAATTGCTTCAAAGTAATTCTGTGATGGTTGAAGCTACAAATGTCTCAAAATATTCAGACATAACTTAATTTGCTTTTTACTCGTTCCCTGGACAGGCTAAAGCCATGTTTCCTTCCATCATATACACACCACCTCTTTTAATCAGATTTTAATGGTAGGTGGCACAAGTTGAATGAATAGTGATATACTTAGAATAAGTTAGAACTCTGGTGGAGCATCTTTCTTATATTAGAGAAACATTTTAAAATGTGGAGTGGAAGGAGAAAGGGCTTCTTAATCTGTGACCTGGTATGCTGAAGTTGAGAATATCTATCATCTCTGTATCAGAACTGTGAATTATTGTGTTGAAATACAAGTCTCTCTATGCCTGCATGCATTTATATTTAAATGAAGACACTAATATGGCCTCAAGTAATAAACTGGAGTGAAAACATTGTTAGGTTTCTTCTATATTCTGCAACCTAATTTTTTTTTTTTGTTTCCATGGAGGGAAGGGGGAATGTTTTCAGAGTTGCTTTTTAATAGATAAAAATATTCCAACTATTATATTTTGAGAAATCAGTAAGACAGGATCATCTATTAATACTATTCATACAGGCTTAAAACTGTACTGTGAACAGTAATTCAAAATGTCTGGTTTCTACACCAATAGAGACAGGGAGATATTTATTCAGTAAGAGATGAAAGGTATGTACACTACCAAGTAACTTTCTTACAGAAGCAATCTAGCAAAAATCTGGATTTTCATAGTATTAATCTATAAGCAGCATATTAATTACTTGAAAAATAAGGTATTTTTGCAAATATGTCATGAATGTTCTAAACAGGTGAAATGCTTAAGTAAATGATTACATTTAAATTTTCAGTTTTCTGTGTTAAACTCTTTTACATTCAGGGAAACTAAATTTTGGAATATGACAAGATACTTTTTTAATACATGTGCCTGACTGAGAAAATGACAACATTAAATTATTAATTCCTGACAATTCTTTTGCTTGAAAATTATGCACAACTCATTCCTAAATTTATCTGAAACAGTGAACCTTTGAGATGTTTTTGGAACTGCCAGTCTGCAGAATGACCTCAAATGAAGCTTGTTGCTTAAATTGCCAGTATATTTATTTCCACACATCTCACAGCACTAGTTGGATGGAATAGTGGAGCAGATTATACATATGGCCATTTTGCTGTCCACTGACTTTCATTCATTGCATTAAGATTAAGTAGCTTTGTCATAATCATAGATGAGTTTGTAACTTTACTTTTCAGAATCATTGAAATGGCAATCTCCCGGCGAAGTAAAACCACAATAGGAGGACATTAACTCTACCCCAGCCAAAACCAGCACAGCATCTCTGAGGAATGGTCTTCTGAGTGGATTGTTTCAGAATGCAGTGCCTTCTCATATGAGTTAGCAGTCAAAAAACTTGTCAGTCTTACGATGTTAGCAGCAGTTCTTTCAGTGTACTGTAATCTAGGGGCTTTAGGATACTGATCCTCCTTGATGTATAAACAGCCATGCCAGTCACAGCAGTGTTTCATTTGCAGAGAAAGTTTTGACCTAATTCAACTGGTATATTCTGCCAGAGAAGTTCTGCAGTGAGATTGGATCATTTGAGACTTAACTTCTTTTACCTATAAAAGCTTTCTTAAATTTGCTGTTAAGACTATGCAGTCATCATAGTGTTCAGCTGAATCTAGAGTCACCTTTGTATTTGTCAGGCTCTGTGTAATGCCAACCCACTTGTGATATGCTTAGGTATAAATTTATGAGCCAATCCTTGCCACTTGTTCTTGAACAGCCTAAAATCAAATGAGAAATGGTTGCTGTGTTCCTTAAAAACCTTTTGTGATATTTTTATCCCTATATCTTTTCAAGTATTTTTTGCAATTCTCCTTAAAGTGTAATGCTCTGGCCCTTTGTCCTGCCCGTATCCACTTTCCCCAAGATCATTAATGTATTCACGTGTTAAAGTGGTTACTGGCACCAAGGTTGTGGAAGGTTAACTCTGTACAGAACGAGAGCCATAGGTTCTTATGGATAATTAGCCCAGTGTTCCTGCAGAGGTATTCATGTGGAGCTATAGAATAAAGTCTCTGCAAAGTACTTTTGAAAAAGGAGGAAGAATGTACTTTTTTTCCTAGTGCAAAGTTTATTTATGTACCCTTGAGTAAATTAGCATATCAAGAATAACTTTATGGATTCTAAAATGCAAATTTTTATTCAAGAGCATAGATGAGTGTATTTTATCTGATACATGGCTACCAAATTTGGGCCTTCTCCGTAAGACATCTGTTAAAATTCTTACCAAAAATGTTGATATGCTTGAAAAAGACTCCTGAAAAATGAGTACTGTGTAGTGGTAAGTTGGTGTGGCTGTCCTTAGGGAAGTCTTAAGTGTTTTGTTTTGTCGTTGATTGATTTATTTTTTTTCTGAAGCACATTAGTATGCAGTGTTTTTAGGGAAAGAAGTTCCTTACAAAATCTGAAAACATCACAGTCTGAAAAATATCTCAGAAATTGAGATCTTTGATGGGGGCAGTGTAGGAGGGAATAGGAAGCTTTAGTTATTTTTATGCTGTTAAGATATTAATAATTTTCCCTCTACATGTGATTCTGCTGTCTTTTTAAGATGGTCCAGCTGAAGCATCTGTTACAAATGGAGGCACTGCTGCTGTCACAGCACTGAACGATGACCTCGATATCTTCGGCCCAATGATCTCTAATCCTTTACCAGCAGCTGCTGTACCTCCTGCTCAGGTAAAATTTATTTACTAGTTTATTAGTTACATATATGTGTAAATATGTGCATGCGCATGTGTATTTTCCTTCAGAGAATTGCTAACTTGCACAGAAGGAATGCTGCCTTCTCTGCAGTCATGGCTGAAGATGCTTTAGCCGTAATGGCGATACTTTTGTCACCTCTTCAAGTTTCTGCACTGCGCAGGTATAGATAGAGAATTAGGGAATGGTGTGGTCTTCCCTTCTGGTTATCCAGCTACATTGGATTCTCTCTTACCCTGATGATGGTAGTCATGTTTTCATTTATATTCTTTTGTCTTATTCTTTTTTTAATTGCTGAGTAAAATTTTACATAATGTCCTCAGATTATTGGGCTTAAAGTCATCCTTTTTAAGACCTCCTGCTGCTTTGTGATGCTGATATCTAGGAAAGGCTGCAGCAGATGCTTCTCTCTTAGAGCTGCTAAAAATTTTGGGTCTGAAGCTTTATACTCAAAATCAAGAATAGATGTCAAGAAAATCTAATATTGCGACTTGGACTGATCTGTCTTCTGTTTTATCTTGGAACTTGTGTGCCGTGCTTTTCTCAGGGAAGGGTGGCATAATCCCAGCACCTGGCCTGCTTTCTCTTTATAGCCATGGTAGTTTGGAAGCAACCCCATTGCCATGCCTGTTGTAGTGGGAAAAGCAGCTCTGGGGACACACAGAGAAACTGCTTAAAGCTGCAGCTCTCACAAAGTAGCTTGAAATTCAAAGAGCAAGGTGTTGGTGTTGAACATGGCTGGTGCAGAGTGTACGTGTGCAGGCTTCCTTGTCCCCTACTGGCTTCTGAGAGGGAGGTTTTGGAGGAATAGTGGGCTAACCTCCCCATCTGGGGAGTCCTGTTAAGGTAATATAGAGGCTTATTTTTGTGTAAGGCTTTCTGTCCTGCTCAGCTGAACCAGCAAGAATGGTGTGTATTCTTGAATTTATGGTTTGGGACATGTGAACTGTACTTGTTTCTCTTTATCAGTTAGTTTTCGTAATATATATAAAATGGAAGGAACGATGATGAAAAGGAGTTCTGAATACCGCAAAGCATATACATGTTGTTCAGCAGATTTTTCTTCTTTATCCTTTACTGTCCCTTCTGCTGCTTGTTGCTGAGGGCTGACAGCGCAACATGCTAGGTAAGGCTTTAGAGCCTGAAACCACATTTCTTTTTGCAGATGGGGCTAACTTCCCACTTATGTGTGCCTTAAGCCACCCATAAACAGTGAGGGAAATGAGCTGTATACATGCATTTAGATTTGGATGTGTTAGCTAAAATTGCCAAGGAAAGTGTTGGTCTAATTTTCTTGTCGCATGTGGAAGTCTCTGCTCAAAGTACCAGGAAGAACAGTCTTTGAGTGCTTGTTTGCTATTCTAGCACCTTATGTCAGAATTGATCTAGATGAACCTACGTGTAGAGCTAGATGTGAAAAGAGGTAGCCCATTTCCAGCTTCCCTGAATTTTGTAATGTATCCAGTTTGGATGTAGGTGGAGTAAATTTAAATCTATGAAGTTTCCACTTAGCCCTGAAATGAATGGGCCATGGTAGTATTGCACATAATGGATAGGACTGAGTTCTGGTTTTCCCCCTTTCCAGTCCTTCTGAAGCTGAAAGTGATGACTTCTATATGTAGTTACTGTCTGCTTGGGAGAAAAGAGCAGCTTGAGAGAGAAGAGGAAACCCTTCTTTTGTTTCTACTCCATGAACACCTGATGTGACCTGCTGGTTAAACAAATGATTTAGCTGTAGAATGCAGGAAATCCAAAAGCAGGCTAAATATTTCAGGGTCAGAAGAAGCAAAGTGAAGGGGGATACCCTGGATGATGATGACTAGCGGTGGGGTAAAGTAATGGAGTGGCTGCTAAAGCATAATGAATTGCATGTAAATAGCTAATTTAAAATGCATTTCTATGATAAAGGTTTGGTCACTGGACCTTCTGTGAGAGAAATATTTTAAAATGTACTTTATCTTTGTGCTGGTTTCTAGGCTAAGAATGGTACTTACTAAATTTATTAAAAATGCTAGAAAGGATAATATTATTCTCAGTATCTTGTAAGTATTACCTTGTCTGTGTACTAGAAAGCCTGAATATATTTACTTGCTCTAAACAAACCAGTCCAGATTTATAGTGACATTTTTCTTTTTTCTGAGTTCTTTAATCAGGAGCAACAAACAGAACTTTCATCAAGCTTTTTTTTTTATCAAGCACATGATCCTTATGGCATATTGCAAGATTTAATTCTTGATTATCTTTCATTTTTAATCACTAATCTCAAAGAAGATGTAGTATAATCAGATAATCTCCCCAGATAAGAGACAGGGATAGGGTAGGTAGCAGGAGACAGGTGATTACATGGATTGCTTGCTAAACTGGGGCAAAGAGAATATTATGTTTTGCTTTAGGATTAGCACGACCTTGCATGTGTTGCATTTCAGGACAACCATGTCTAGTCTGGGAACTGAGGCTGGACAGGAGTTGAGGGTGTCTCTCATTTGGCAGCAGTAGGAGTACTTTTTAAGTTCTTTCAACATGTAACATGGATAAAAGTTGTATGGGATTCAGAGAAGAGTCAGGAGAATACAGGAGACTGGAAAAGTTGCCTTATAATGAGAGGTTTTAAAGACTTGGTCTGTTTAAATTTCTTGAAGTAAAAAAATGGTGTCATGATGACATGTAATGATTTTGTGCAAGGCTGCAGTTGGGAAAGTGGGCATGAACTCAGACCAGCAGTTGAGTAACCCTAACATTCAGTTCCTGTGCATGGAAATTGGAAAATTTAAAGTAGAAATCTATGGTCAGTCCTTAACTGGAACTTGTTTGGATATCTCTTAACAGAATGTATTGGGAAAAAAAGTAGAAGAAGGGATCAAATGTGGAATAGCATGACTTGCTTTGTCACGGACATATTTACCATGATATTCTGCATAGTAGGTGTGTCTGAGGTACCACAGTGGGTTTTGAGGGCATTGAAAAAGAGGGGAGTGTAATGGTTCTCCTCAAACTGATTTGTAGAAGCAACGTATGACCCTTGAGTTTTCACAGGATTGCTTTTGTTTCCAACTTAACCTGAAAGTCAGTATTTAGTGCTAAGTGCACTTGGTTTTATGGCGCTGTGGAGCACAGAAATGTCAGTTTGAATGTTTTATTATGAGACTGAAACAATATGATGTCTGCAAACCTTAGGATTTATGACCATTGTCATAGCCAAAACATGATTTTTAAATGAAAACAAAAGCATTTGTTTCTCCTTTTTCGAATGTGGTCTCAGTGTTCAGGATCATATGCACTTTCAATTCTGCTTTCAGATATGCGTCTTTATCACAGTTTTCAAAACCAGTTAAAATATTTTTCCTGCTGTTTGGTATAGCTGGTTGCTAATGCAAACTATTGAATTTGTAAAGGACTGGTAAAGAACAATATGTGACTGAGTAACTTTTTTTCTGTAATTTTGCCTATTAGCAAACTCGAGGGGGTTTAAGAAGAGTTACCTTAACCAGCTCTACTGGTTAGAGCTAGATAAAAGGCACGTGCTACAAATTTACCCATTGTGCAGTATTCATGGACAGAAGAAAGGAAAAAAGAACATTTTGTATTTAGTGATGCTTTTTCATGTGAAGTGGGCATAGCTAAATGATAGCCATTAGAACAGGGTTTGTTGCCAAACACTGTGTAGAAACTAAGCAAAGGTCTATTGTTTTTACCAATACTTAACACCAATTTCCCAAATGGTTTTAGCCACGTTCTCATTTGGACTTTGTATGGGTATGTCTTCCAGCAAAAGTGTGATCTTCATTGTTTGGTGAAACCTGTAGGGAGAAGAAAGGGAGAACTGGGAGGTATTAGATTTGAAAGTGTTCAGTGAAACACTTAGTCTTTCTCCAAGCAAGATACTAAATTCGGTCAACTTAAACTTTTTTGAATTTGTCTGTGTGTGTGCCTGATTTGAAGTGTATTGTGTTGGGATCTGAGAATTGGTTCAGTGGCTACTAAAATATATTTTTATAGAGATGATGTATTTTCTTCATGATTCATACAAATTCTCATGTAAAATGCTGGTATGTTTTAGATAACTAGATGTTCTTAAAACCTCATTTTCCACTGAGATCAGGTTTGTATACTGAGCAGGATTGCCATTGATCAGCAGACAAGCTTCAACTTGCTAACAAATTGTGGTGATGTTAATTTGTGAAAGCCCTCAGTTCTTATGTAAAAATTAGTTATTTCCAAAGTTTGCTTTATTGTGAGTGTTATTTAAACAGGGTCTTACTTGAGAGCTGCATAGTCCTATTCTGTTATGATCAGCTGAAATGTTTGTTGCTTATGCTATGTTTGTTTTACCCCTCTTTACATTTTCAAGTACCTGAAAGCAAAAGTTTCATTCCTTCAAATTGGGTTTAGGGCAATCCCAAACATGGGTATAGGTTGGGCAGTGAGTGGATTTGAGAGCAGCCCTGCAGCAATTTGAGAATTCTGGTGGATGAAAATCTAGACATGAGCTGGTAATGTACATTTGGAGCCCAGAAACCCAACTGTATCCTGGTCTTTGTCAAAAGCAGTGTGACCAGCAGGTTGAGGGAAGTGAGACCTCACCTGCAGTACTGAGTTCAGCTCTTAGGTCTTCAGAAAAGGAAGGACATGGATCCATTGGAGCAGGTCCAGAGGAGGGCCATGAAGATGATCAGAGGGATGGAGCACCACTCCTGGGAGAACAGGCTGAAAGAGTTGGGATTGTTCAGCCTGGAGAAGAGAAAAGGCTCCAGGGACACCTTATAGTGACCTTTAAATACTTAAAGGGGGGCTACAGGAAAGATGCGGACTGACTGGTGATAGGACAAGGTGGAACGGCTTCCAACTGAACGGTGGTAGATTTAGGTTAGATTTTGGGAAGAAGTTCTTTACTGTGAGGGTGGTGAGGCAGTGGCACAGGTTGCCCAAAGAAGTTGTGGATGCCCAGTTCTTGGAAATGTTCAAGGCTGGGTTGGATGGTGCTTTGAGCAACCTGATCTAGTGGAAGGTGTCCCTGCCCAAGGCAGAGTGGTTGGAACTTGATTTTTAAGGTCCTTTCCAACTCAAACCATTTATAATTCTATGATTATACTCTCTTTGGTGCTGAAAACACCTTAGGTGGAGCACAGTGGAAGAGCAGGCGTCATACTTCAGAACCAGAAAGGGTCAGCTAGACAGTCTATAGGAAAGGAAAATTATTTAAAGTTCTAGAAAAGAAAAATCTGAAGAGAGAAAATGAGACTACATGGGAGATAAGTGTCTTCAAACCTAGAAAATGTTGATTGCGAAGAAAAGGCTGCCTTGTTTGTCCTGTGTACTGGACATGGAACAAGAAATAAAGTTGAATTTTTAATCTTATTTTAACGTTGATTATGTTCTCTGATATGAGAAAGTGATAGAAATATTAATCTGACTTTTTCAGGTGTTGCTAATAATTCCTAAAATCAAGAGAAGAGATGAGATTTCCTAGTAGGTTTTTTTTGTGAACTGAATATAGTTGAGTGCTCATTTCCTCATCAGTTATTACCAGGAAATAACAGTTAATTATTTTTAATGGAACTGTCTAGATGTCAAAATCAAAAACAGGAAGAGTTGAAATAAGCAGCAAGTCCACTGACAGTGCAAAGATAAAAAGGATAAGAATTGTACACAGAATTTAAGACTTTAATAATGTTCTTAGTGCCTAACTTGCTTACATAAGAGTAACGATGTGCTAGGCTCTATTTTCCCTATGCAGGTAACTCTTCCAGTCAGCAGGGAGTAATTGAGAATGTTGTGCGGGGCCATTATTTATCACCATATAAATGACAACCAATAGAAGCCTGGCTTTTCTACAGCCCATCCCTGCTTTTCTAGATACCAGCCAGAGGCAGAGACCTGCAAGTAGCAGGAAAGCACACAGGTGCTTTTTCTCTCCTGCAGTCCTTTGCTCAACTGCACGTGTCCCACTGCCCACTTCCCTCTTTCATTACCACTGTTGCTACCTGTCTTTCAATTTGTAGGTGTGGGAGCAGCTGTCCCTGTCAGGGCAGAGGCTTTGACTCAGACAGAGCTTTGGATGATGGACACAGCCCTGCAAGTTGCAGGCTGCGGGGAGTGCCTGGTGCCTCTCTCTGAGGCCATGAGATGGTTTTTCCCAAAGCAGGAGGTGTGCTGTTCTTCAAGAACTGTGCCCCCAGGGGGAGGACTTATGACAGGAAATGAGCAGGCTGTGCAGCATCAGAAAGGATGAGAGAGAGACAGGATCTTCTCAGAGACTCAGCATCTTCAAGAGCCCCAGAGCCCGACTGCAGTGGAGACACGGGCAGAGTCTGCTCCTGGCAGGGCGGTAAGTGTGAGCTCTGGAGTAGGCAAAGGTAACTTCTGACACTGAGAAAGTGTCTCCAGCCCCACCTGAAGATTTCCAGCTGTGGAGCTCGTTCACATCCCTCAAAGCTGAAGAGGTGCTTTCAAATGAAGCACCTGAGGTGACTGATGCTGAGCCGTGCAAGGCCACCAGGATGAAGAGGCGAGTGATAGTACAGTAGTGGGTAGCTCCCTGCTGTGGGAGACAGGCACGTACCATCTGCAGACCTGAACTGCTGTCTGGACAATTTTGCTGCTTGCCAGGGGCTTGGAACTAGGATGTTGTGAAGGGAGTGCTGAAGCTTGTTCAGCCCTCTGTCACCCCTTGCTGTTCTTCCATATGGGCACTGCCAAAGATAATCTGAAGGGAGGAGTTGACTACAGAGCTCTGGAGGTTGTTAGTGAGGGGTGCCGAGCCCAGGTGGTGTTCTCAGTCATGCCAGTGAAGGAAAAGAGTGTGAAGAGGAGAGCACTGATGCTGCCTGCTAAAAATTGCCTGCAGAGCTGCTGATGACAAAAGGGTTTTAGTCTCTGTGAATGTGGGACCCCATTTGAGGATTAACGTCTGCTTGGGAGAAATGGGATCCAGCTCAACAAGCAGGGCAAAGCCATCTTTGCCAGCAGGTTGGAGGGACAACACCGCAGGACAGAAGCAATCCAAAAGGTTCCTTGAGAGCATCAGGGACAACTTGCTGACCCAAGTGATGGAGGACACAACAAATTCTGCTTGACCTCATACTTGCAAACAAGAAAAAGGCTCATTGGGGTTGTCAAGGTTGAAAGGCAGCCTTGGCTGCGGTGATCATGAGGCAGTGGAGTTGAGGATCCTGAGAGAAGAGAACAGGGCAAAAACAAGATCAGCTCTGGACTTCAGAAAACACTTTGACCTCTTGAAAGAGTCTGATGGAACAAGGCCCTGGAGGGAAAAGGGACCCAAGAAAGGTGGTTGATATTCAAGAATCACTTCCTTCAAGCTCAAGAGCAGTCCATCCCAATGAGCAGCAAGTCAGGCACAAGATGCCAGGAGGCCTGCATGGGTGAATGAGGAGCTCCTGCCAAACTCAAACACAAAAAGAAAACCTACAGAAGGTGGAAAAAGGGAAAGTAACCTGGAAGGAATACAGAGGCACTATCCAAGCATGCAGGGATGGGGTTAGGAAAGCCAAAGCCCAGTGGGACTGACAAGGGATTGTCAAAGGCAACAGAAGGACTTAGAAGTACCTAGGTAAAAAAAGGACAAGTAGGGAAAATTGAGTGCTTGTTGCTCAAAGGGGCAGCTTTTCTGATGACAACAGGACAGGTAAATGTAAAGGCTGAGTTACTGGATGCCACCTTTGCTTCAGTCTTTACTAGCAAGACCAGTATTCAGGAATTCCAGGTCCCAGAGACTAGAGGGAAAACCTAGAGCAAGGAAGATGTACCCTTGATGGAAGAGAATCAGGTCAGGGAACACTTCATGGTATGCACCCATGAACGCAAAGGTAGGTGGCTGATGCCACCTTTATGAAGCCACTTTTGATAATCTTTGAATGATTGTGGTGACTGGGAGAGGTGCCTGAGGATTGAAGGAAAGCAAATGTCTTTCCTGTCTGCAAGAAGGACCAGGAGGATCCAGGGAACTACAGGCCAGTCAGTCTCACCTCAATTCCTGAAGTGCTGTGTCCAGTTCAGTGTTCCCACAGTACAAGAGAGACATTGACATACTGGAGAGAGTCCAACAAAGAGCCTCTAGGATAATAAAGGGGGTGGACACATCTGTCCTGTGAGGAGAGGCAGAGAGAGCTGGGACTGTTCAGCCTGGAGGCTCATGGGGATCTCATCAACATATACAAATACCTGATGGAATGGTGCAAAGAGGGCAGAGCCAGGCTCTTCCCAGTCGTGCCCAGTGATAGGACCACCAGCAATGGACAAAAGACATCTGGACTGTTACTGCTGTCAGATCAACATAAAATATTGAGGATGTAATGATCTTTATCTTCTGTTTTGCAGCCTTTTGGTAATTGAAAGACAAAATGAAAATGTGTGGTTTTAGTCTCATGCATTAATCTAAACTTCTTGTCAGCCACATGCTATTTGTGCAGTCAGATGGCAAGTGTGAAGTGACAGATTCATTTACCATATTTTGTGGTCCTGACACATTGACCAGTATTTCACGGTGAAAACTTCCTTTGGATAGGTATTACCTTTTACTGGTAATACATAAGCTATCTTATGACAAAAATGAGTTAAGCTTAGACATGAAGCATATTGAAGATGACTTCCAGTAGTTCTGAAAAATTCTGCTGCACTAATATCATGAAACTGCTCAGTGATATATTCCTTAAGCACCTGATGAGCATTTGTTTTTGGCATACTGACTGTCTGAGAGCACTGCATGTAGGAAAATTACTATATGTATGCCAGGTATGTTACACTGCTCTTGGGTAGCATGACAATGTTAGATACATGAAAATCATGTCAATGTTGGTGGTGGCTGTTTTTTACTTGAATGCCACCTCCTGTTTTCTTGCCACATATTTTGCATTACCTTTCATTTATTCAGCTGATGAACACTTCAGGGAGTGATTGTTCAGTGCTTTGGCTCCTCTGAGGATCTTTCATAACCCAACTGAATAGTGATACATTAAATGAACATTTACTCTTAGGACATAAACATAATGCGATCAGTTCTCCAGGTCTCTGGCTTTCCCTTCTAGAGAAAAGCAAATCCCTTCCTTGCTGCAGTGGAGGGGAAGCCACCTCTGTTCACCCACTTCTACTGTTTACGTGTTCTCCTTCCTCCAGTCTCCTGAGCACAGCTGTCTCACAGGGGGCTGTCTTAGGCAGACACAGTGGGAGGAGATCCATCGCAGTATGAAACAATTCAATAATGGGTTGTGTGCACAGTAAAACAACTACTGCTGTTTAGGATGGGCTTTTACTTGAATGTGTTGTTATATCTGACTCTGGTATATTTAAAGGCTGGTTATGCCACACTGATAAAGAATTGTCTCAGAGAGAGCTTCCTACTACTCATTTAAAATAAATCCGTTTTGATTTGCAGTCAGACATTCTTGTGAGTAATAAGAGGCAGAAGCTTTTTTAATAAGTACAGAAAGAAATTTGTAGTTTAAATTTACATTGGCCAGAGAGAAAGTTTCACAGGTCTTTTTCTGTCTACTTTCCCTTTGTGGTTCTGTCAGCCCACTCTTTGTTGCACACTAAGTCCTAATGACTTTGGCACAAATTGGCTGTAGTATAAATGCATATTTTCAACTGCCAGAAACCATGTCTTGTGGGGTTTCTTTTTTTTTTAACTCTTTCCTTTCTGCAGCAGTTTTGGGAATTTTTCATCATCAGCTGTGTCAATCTACACTCCTTTCTCTTGGTTTGACAAACTTAGCTGGCAACAGAATTATTCTGCAGTTATTTCTTCCCTAATTTATGTCAGTGCCTTATTCTAGAGGTTTTAGCACTTCAGGAGTCAGATGTGTTTTCTAAAACTTCATGTTGAATATTTGTATTGTGGGGTTTGTGTGACCATAGTGGACTTTTCAGCTGCCTGCCAGCAAAACCAGAAGGTTGGAGGTTGTTGCTTTAAGGAATAGTATAGGTGTGTTCCAGATCTGCATATTTTGTGGTGTCCTCTTGTCTGTCTGATAAACTTGGGTACATGATGACAGCAAACACATGGACCAGGTTATGAGTCAGTCCATTCACAGTGGTAGTCCAGGGAAGATTTTCCTTTCGCGTGGGAGAGAGTTGAAACTAGTACGTGCTGTGGGATGTGGCAGGTGTATGCTAAGCAGCTGGGGGATCATTTTGCTGGACTGAAATAAGGCCAAATGTAAGTATGCTTTCCAGTTCTGGATCTTTTTCAATGTGCATACAATTGACTTGCTTTAAAAGTTCCTACTGGTAACAGGATGAGTTGTGTATTTTAAGGAATATAACAAGAACCCATGTATTGCCTAGTTTCCTAAGCAAACTCCCATATGGAACTGTATGTGTATGAGTGACAAAATAACAGCACAGAGAGACACCTGGATATAATTTGTTTACAAAATATTTTAGTCCAAGAGCAGTAAAAAGCCTGCCAGGCTGTCTGTATTCTAGTTTTTCTGCCGTATACTACAGTAAGTTTTAGATAATTATGTTTTCTTAATAAGCAATACGTGCTTAAAGAACTCTAAGCCTATTATAAACAATGTATTTTAGAAATTTTATTACTTTAAGTAGATAACCAAAATTTTGCTTCTGCCTTTTCTCCAAAGATACATTTCAAAGCACTTAATCTTTTGTTCTAGCTCTTCTCTAATCTATTCTGCCTATGAGAGGATTAATGAGATGTGAATTGTAATCTCCTTATTGATTTCCTAATTATTTTTCATAATCTAACTCCAGCTTTTGATTTATGCTTCTCATTGATGAAAAATGTAGAAGCAACAGGAATGAATAATCTATATGTGTACGCCCTGGAGCTGGTCGAGGATTTAGGGAGTTTTTTGCAATCTCCATCTGGTCTGGTGGTCTTTCCATATTGTATGCACTGCTTTTTTGTCTTTAGTCATACCACATCTTTTCAAATGCTTGCTTACTTAAATTTAGTTTTTGTAAATGAGCGGGGTTTTATTTGGCTGAGGAGCGAGGCTGTGCAGTAAATATTTAAAGTAACATCTTTTGCCAGTTTCATTCAGTAGACTGTCTTGATTTTTATTTCCCAGAGCACTTCTACTAAACCAGCAGCTGCCACCTTGTCTGCAGCATCTGGGGATCTTGATCTATTTACTGAGCAAACAACAAAACCCGAAGAGTCAGCAAAGAAGCAACTCTCCAAAGACTCCATTTTATCACTGTATGGCACAGGAACCATGCAGCAGCAAAATGCTCCAGGTAGATAATTTTGTGAAGGTTCCTGTGCGGTCCTATTTTAAGCTTTACCTGGAACAGTTATCTCCTATAAGTATAAAGCTAAGGTTGGGTACCTGCTAATCATATTCAAATGAAGATAAAGCTGAGAAAAATTACTAAAATGTAATACAGAAGCTAAGGAAAAACATGGTATGTGATTTTGTTTATAGCTGTTTGAATTATCGAGTGTACATTTGACTGAAAGATTTGAAAACTTGTGTTTCACAATGTAATTCATCACAGAAGATCTGAGTCTCCACTGTGCAACCAACAGGCTGCCAGGATCCATACAGAGCTGTCAGAACTTGGGTTTAGCTATGTTTGTGTGAAAACAAAGGCCTCCAGTATACCAGTTAAAAGATTCTGGTTCACCATAGGGATTTGCCAAACTTCTTGGCAGTTAATCTCATGGTGAGCCCCTTTCCTTTCAGAGTTCTTAAGCAATTTTTTGCTTTTAACAGAAGCTAAATTGACAGCACTGCTGTACAACTGGACAGAGTTATCCTTTGAAATTATTCTGGTACACTTCCAACTTACGGGGATTGAGGGGGTAGAAAATCACATAATGCTTTTGCTGAAATCTTCCCTTCTCTGGTACAGGTATGTTCATGGGGTCATCTTCTATGCCATTCACCACACAACCATCAACTCACTTTCAAGGCTTTCCAGCCATGGGAGTTCCTGTGCCAGCAGCAACTGGGATGATGGGAAACATGATGGGACAATCGGTGCCAGTCATGGGACAGAGCACAGGCGTGATGGTAGGAATGGGAATGCCCAATGGATTTACTGGTACTGCACAAACTGGTGTGATGGGACTTCCTCAAAATGTCGTTGGACCTCAAGGTGGAATGGTGGGACAGATGGTCACACCACCACAAAATAAGTATGGATTGCAACAAAACCAACAAGCTCAATGGAACCTCTCTCAGGTAAAGACTGGCTCTTCCCAGACAATAGTGCTTTAGAGAAGCTGCTGCTTTTCAGATACAAAATGTGTGGCCATAGGAGGAAGGTGTAGTGTAGCCCTGTTACAGACTGCTGGACTATGAACTGCTCAGAGGCACATGTTAACAAATCAGTGAATAATTCAAGGTAACATAAGCAGAGAATAATTTTGGCAGGGTAGACCGAACTCAGTTCTTTGCTTCTGTAGCTCTTCTCATCCTCTCATCTGAGCCAGACAGGTAAAAAGCTGAGCTTGGCTAGAGTTAGAAAGTACTGAAATGTAAACACAGCCTTATAACTAAAAGCAGAATTTAACTTCTCCGGGATAGCCATTAACAATGAATACCTTCATTCACAGACTTCAAGATAAATTTCAGTGGAACATGCCGTGCCTTGCACTCTTAGTTTTCCTGCAGATAATTTGCTTAGGGTCATCTGTTATTTATCTATACCATTTCCATCCTACTTTTTAAAGATGTTTAAAAGGTTCTCTAGAAGTGTTAATTTACACATAGTACTGTGTTTGTACATTATCGAGGCTAACATCTTGAAATGAGATATTTGAGAGGGTATTGGGGCAGAATAGGGGGAACAAACCTAAATGATTGCCTTGGAGTTCAGCATGAATGATAGCAACTATTTTTTTCTTATTATTATTTGAATTATAAGAACAATGTAATAATTCCACGCTGGTTACTTAGTAATTCAGGAACTGAACCTTAGTGACTGACGAAAATTGGGCGATACAGATTTTTACTGTTCTGCTCAGTCCTATGGTGTTTATTGGAACATTCATGAATGCATTTCCTACATGGATAAAACAGCCCCTGTTTGCAAATACAGGCTGTTCTGCTTTGAAAAGTAATTCTTAAAGGTGAGAATTTCAAAATGTCAAAAAAATCTGTTGATTTACTGGTGACAGTCTTTTTCTAGATATCTAGCTTAAAAAAAGACCCAGACCAGCTTTGAAATGAAAATCTTGCCTCTTATCAAATACATGCTAACAGTTGGCTCCTAGGACAAGCTCTGTAGCCCTTGCACATCAGGTGTTACTGCTATGCTGACATTCCGCAGATCATAGGAGAACTCTGATCTAAACTCTGACTCCAGTTGAAAGGGGGAGAGCTTGCTTAACTTACCAGACTAATATGATTTCCAGTCTGCTGCTTAAGAATTCTAGTCTGGAAGAGATGAACCACTGTGTAAAGCATATTTTCATCGGCTGTTTTAAATTTCCAGGTTCAGTGATGGGTTGGTTTTTGCAGATACATTTGTGAAAGCACAGAGAACTGAATTTCACCCTGAAATACTAGTTTGCAATTTACTTAACAATTTAACTTTATTTCGCCAGTGTTTTAGTTTCATTTTGCAACCTGGTGGTGTTCACTCATATTTACATGAACTCTGACTTTTACCTAGTGCTGTCTCTAAATTGAATCTAATGTTGCTTATCCAACATCCCTACTCATGGGCTCTGATTATTAATTGTTCCAAATGCTCCTTTGCTCTCAAACTTATTTTTACATTAAACAATGAAAATTAGAGTGACTAGATAATATTTGTAGAGAGTAGAAACAGTTTTGCATCATACCTGAAGTGAATGTGCTGAATTTTGGACTATTTCCTACCTTTAACCAGATGTTAAATTAGTATGAATTTAATTTTATGTGAATTATTTCATTTGTTTTTTAAGGAATTACAGTATCTTGAGTAGATTCTTTAGCAAGAATGATTAGATTTTGGATAATACTCAAGTTTGTAAGTCTACCTCATTCTTTGTTGATTGCCACCAAATGGACAATTTCTATAAAAACTTGTGTATTCAAGATTCAAGATAAGGCTATATTACTGGCTTTGGTGTTTCTTTATCTCAGTTGCTACAATTTTGTTGGTTAGCTTTGAAACTGTGAAAGCAAACTTTTACCAACCAGCCACACTGACCACCTCCTTGACATGCTCTGTCAGTTCTCTAGTGGAACATTCATAGAGATACGACCCATACACAAGAGCTGCAGCCTGTGAACTGATGTATGATGGTGATTGAAAGGCTCCAGAAAAGCTGGTAGCATGGAATAAGGCCTAGAAACTTAAATTGAGATGGTATTTTTATTTAATGAGAAGAACTTTTAGAGAAATGTACTCTTAACTGGGTGGCTGGTTGCAGGCAGGACTGCCTTTGGCTAGCAGCATGCTGTATTCCAGCACCAGTGCTAACCAGGCTCATGTGTGTGTTTATGCTGCAGATGAATCAGCAAATGGCTGGAATGAACCTCAGCAGTTCCAGCAATGTGATGGGCTTTGGCCAGCCCCCCAGCACAGCGGCTGGATGGACTGGAAGCTCCTCTGGCCAGACTCTCAGCACACAACTGTGGAAATGAAAGTTGCAATAGAAGTCTCGCCCAGAACAACCACCTAACATTCCTTGTTCAGATACATTTACTTTTGCTGTTCCTTCCATGTACATATATATTCTTTTTCTTTTTCCCCAGCTGTTCAGATTAAGAATATAACTGACTGACCGTGTTGTGGTCTATATTGATTTAAATTTGATGTAGTGAAAAGCCGATCAAGAATATATTTATACATCATTGGAAACATTTTCATACAATAAATATGATTTCATAGACCATATTAAGAAGCTGCTTAACCATATACTGATTTTTTTCCCTCAAAATTCTAGATCAAATGTTTGCATATAAGGGATGTAGCTATCACGTTAGTAATATTCAAAAATATGAACCCCAATCCCCCAAAATTACCCAGTAATCCTGTAGAAGGTACTGTATGAACAAATGTTTAATCATATATAAATAGAATGTAAATGTATCACTGAGCAATGTTTTCTAGTGTATCAAACAAATTTTGTTTCATCATACATTTCACTGTGATGTTATTATGGTGTGCATAACAGGGAATGTGGTTATTGAAAGAAAGATAAACCTGGATGTTACTGTAGTTCTACAAATCAATAGTTTATTCTTTTAAAAATGAGCATTTGATGCATTTGAGTTTCCTGTGCTAAAGTCTCTGATCTGGCTCACGAGGCAGGTGTGCAGTATTAATGCTGAGAACTGGCAGCACAATATGCCTACAAGGTAACTCAACATGAACAGATATATTTTTCCTTGCAGAGATCCAGGTTTATGACAGTTATTGTGTTTACATTTTATGGTGCCTCGTAATGATAAAATGTTATTTCCCTATATTAAAAGGATAAATCCGTAAATGACTGTGGGGTCTTATTTCATTATTATACAACCTATTTGACTGCTACTTTTTAATAAAGTAAAACATGTTCAGTTTGTAGGATCCATTTATGCAGATATTTAGATCAACAGTTCGTGATTTAAAATCAGTTTATAATTACACCATTACGCTGGATAAATACAAAAAGTATATACATAAATAATGACTTCGAAAAAACTCCATTGCAGCCACGTTTTTATATGTGGAAACAGCATTAAAACAAAGGTAAGTGTCAGTTTATTAAGCTGAGAGTTCAGAAATGCATGCAGACTAGTTAGAACAAAGCACACCACTTCATTTGCTTATTAGAGTCTCTGACAGCTTCCTTTTGTTTCCACAGAAGTCCATCAGGTCTCACACAGAAGCAGAGGATTTTAACTGGCTGAATCCGAACACGTACTGCCACATCCGTTGTCCCTGTACTTGCTGTGTGACTGTCTCTCCACATCATACCTCAATATTGACTGTGTCCAGGTGATACTTTGGCTCATTAGCTAGATTCACTTTCTCTGTTCGCGTGTGCCATACAAGAACCTGTAAAATAACATTCTTGTCAGTACAGTCGTCTACAGAGATGACGCAAAAGCTTTGTAGGAAGTGTGGAAATCGGTACCTTTGTGCAGTTGTTTGCTTTTGGCTCCAGTTCCTCCACTGTTGTTATCTGTTTCAGAAAATCAGATTCTTGCATTCCTGGTTGAGAACCACGACGCTTGAATACAGCTTTGGGATGCGACAGGATCACTTGAAGACTCACAGCAAATCCTTGGAGAGAGGGTGACAGGGAAAAAGGTTAAGAAAAACCTTTGGGCTTTATATTTTTGTGCAGTTACACTTAAGCCTAGAAATCTCCCATGCTCTTTTTAAAATTGTGTAAATTTGATCATATGGACAGACAGTATTTGGTAGGTTTGTATGTCCTACATTGCTTTGTTTTGCCCTCAAGATACAATCCGATTTTTTTTAATTGCACATTTTTTCAACATGTTTAATTTATTTCCTGTCATGTAGGTAATATATGTTTTTTTTCCTGAAAAGTCAGATGTTGCTAAGATCTTGGACTATTCTTCCTTTCTAATTTTTATTAAGAAATAAAGCTCAATTTTAAGTAAAATAAAATGTATAAAATTTATACTGTACAAACACTTCTACGTTTAAAGGTGAGAGTCAGGAAAAAAGGTTAAAATGTGTTTACAGCTGTGATCTTTAGAGAGTTTCAGCCTGTAGAGAGGTTTAACATTATTGTTGCTGAAAGACAAGTCACATTCATGCTCTGCCTCGCACACTGCAGTTATTGTGAACTTGTGAATCACTGGTGGTCTGCAAGGCAGTCTGGAGCTGATCTATTGTGTGGCACAGCACAGCTGAAGGGACTTCTTCAGTGCACATGCCTCTGTGATGCTTTCCCCAGTAACGAAGGGAGATTGCAAACTGAGAAATCACTGGTTTGAACAAACTCACCCTCTCTGAAGAAGCTTCCTCAATCTCCAATTTGCCATTATTTATAGAACTCTCTGGTTTTCCTTCAGCAGTGCTCAGTCACATGTATGCTTCCTTCAGTATGACTCAAAACTCGACTGACAGACTTGTAAAGAAAAATTACATTTGTAACTAACTCCTTATGTCTGATTGCAAAGCCTACCAAAGAAATCCTTTCTTCGTCAGTTCAGAGTGGTTCCAGCTGTCCCTTTATGACACAAGCAGTAAGAGCTTTGACATCAGTTCTGGAAAATTGCAAGAACATTTAATTCTAGAGCCAGTATTAAAATTTAATATTGAGCATAACTTTCTCTAACTTATAATTCTGACCCCTTTTTTTATACAACTGCCTTGCTGTTGTATTTTCCTTGAAAGTATAGTGACTTTTATGGGAGCCTTTTGAAGAGGAAAATATAAGGAAATAATTACCACATCACATGTAAAGAAAGGCATACTGAAACCACTTTATCATGCTCTTGCTTGCAGGAAAGCACAGGCAGACACCAAAAAGTTCATTTTGTTTTAAATAATGATTTGGATCCTGGTGTAGACTAGGGGTTGAATGTAAACTAAGGTCCCAGTTCACTGATGGGCACAGTTGCAGAAAACATGCTTATATATTCTATATTATATATAACTTTATACATTATATCCTGTCTGAGATAAAGAAGAGTAGGTGTCTAGATGGACAGGGTGTATTGCCCATACCTGGCAAAGCAGTCTAGTGAATAAAAGACTTCCAGGTGGTGTGAGCCCTTGGCTGTAGCCTGGCCTTACTCTGTGCAGTTAAGCTGTGCAGCAGCATTGCTGGGATCCAGCTGTTCTCTGCTGCAGCTGCTGAACTTAGCTCAGTGCTCCCAGGCAGAAGAGAGGCCCTGGACTTCTCTTCCCCAGCAGGGGTTTGTCTGCAGCAGGCCTTTCCTGTTTCCTATCATTTGTAGCCTGGCCATGAGGGAGCAAGGTGGGCTCCATCCCAGTGCTGTTGGTAGCCAAGTGTAATCATTTGGGAAAAGCTGAGGCTGAGAGTTTTTTAAACTCTCCCAGCAAGACAGCAGCAGTGTGTACAGCCAGCCTGCTGCACCTTGAAAGGGGACCTTAGACTTAATACTGATTAACACATTGACCTGCTTCAGTTCAGTGGTTTTGGTCAGGTTTTTTTCCTCAGAATGAACAAATTTTGGATGCAACTGGGTTTTGATAATTTTGAGTGCAAAAAAGCTGCTTTGCATGGGAAGGCATTGTTGGAATCCTGATCAGCTGTGTGAGCTGCTGTTTCTTCTCAAAAAGATTTAAGCTTCAAGCTGGCCACGCATAAAGGAGAAAATGAAGTAAACACCAAAATAATTAATGGAGTGGCCTAGTTTTTAGAGTGGGGAAGGAATCCTATTCTAAGCAGAAGAGGCACATTCGCTGCTTACCTTTGCGTGTGTCAGTGTGGCTCCCTGGCCCTCATAGCCCATACTTAGCCATGCATTCATTAATTTCTCATGTGTGCTCCTCTTGAAAAAATTGCATTGGGTTTTTGAGGGTGGATTTCTCCTCCGCATAGATCTTCAGATGGGCTGTGCCCCTGCCTGTAACACGTGCCCTTGCTGCCATGCTATTGCAAATTGCCATTGTAGGGTGCTATCACAAATCATGCATCAAATAAAAGGTAGATTATAAACTGAGTGTTGCCGGTGGCAAGAACATAGACTACTGTGCACTGACTGGCCTGAGATCTGTTCCCTTGGTCAGTGGTCATGTGGTCTTTGTTTCTTAAAACAATCCAATAAAGCAACAACTTGAAGAGATAAAATAATTCAAGGCGACATCTCCTGACTCTCTAGTTCTTCAGATCTGCTTTATAACTTCACATATACAACATTTTTTAAGATGGACTTGAGAGAAAACCACTTTCTAGTGACACCTTTCCATTTACTTTTTATCACAGATCTATCATTTTGGTGTCAGAAAGAGAGGAAACAACTCAGGTTTTGAACAGACTAGCACTAATTATTTCTCTCAGTAGATAATGATTCTTTGCTAATAGATGAAAAGTCACTGTTATGTGGAATTCTATCACCAAACAGGGATTAATCTGGGATTACTGTCTCCAGTGTAGAATAACTGAACAGTGCTTACATGCATACAGTTATTTTATTTAATCATTATTCCTACAAGGTCATATTGGGCTTAAGTTCACATGAAATGCCACAAGACAATTTCATAGCTGGAGTGTGAAGTGGTGTTTTGGGGGTTTTATGGTGTTTAATGCAAGGTTGTAAATTAAATCTAATTGGCTGAAGAGCCATCTAGATAGGAATTAATTTGCTGGAGGACAGGATACCTGGGAGACGTGGCAAAGATTACATCTGTGCTTCTTTCAACATAAGCTGTTTCTGTTAATTCACACCTTGTCTTGTGTTAGATCAATGGCTTCTGTTAAAAGGTAGAACTATTTTTCTTCAGTTAAGCTTGTGCCAGTGTTTAAAGATCTTGTTGCCGTGATTAATGCCTGAATGTTCTAGATAGGATAGCAGGTGAAGGCAAGCTGGAAACTGAGTGTTTATCATTTCTGGAGCATATAAATGTTAATGCTCTATGCTGATGTTGAATGGATGTACTGATTTTCACATGGTTTAAAGTACCACCTTTGACTTGTTGGCCATGCCATGGCTTGGGCTCTGCTACTCGTCAAGTTCTCCCTGTGACACACTGCTGGCATTGCAGTAAAGCAGAGATGCCTAACCAGGAGTTTCTGTAGTTCAGAACAAAGGCATCTGCTGCCAGTTAATTCACCATGAAAGGCTCTTGATTGTAAACTCAATGTTTAAAGTAGTATTTACCCTTGCATGGAGGAGAAGCTGTGTCAAACTCTGGAACTCACCTAGTTAAAACTGAAGCAGAACTTAGAAAACACTCGAACTAATTCATATGGTGTGTTGGTTGCCAGGCAAGAAGCAGCCCAGGAAAGCTACTCTGCTTTCTGAATGCAATTTAGCATTGGAGAATAGCAGCGTCAGCCACCAGTTTCTCAAAATAAATAATCTGTGCTTAATGAACTGATCTAATGTGATTGCAATGTGCAAGTGTGTTTCAAAGAGTCTGGGGGAGTTGGCCAGGTAGGGTCTTTGAGCTGAGCCCAGTGAAATCAGATGGACCTGTCTCCATTTGCAGTAATTTGAATTTGACCGTGTATTTTGAACCCTAGAATTAGAAATTTTGTGTGCTTTAAAACAAGGATGTGCTTCCTCTGAACAGCCACAGGTAAATTGGTGATCCCAAACCTCTTAAGTAGTTGTTCTGTTCACACCCACACTCATGATCACATTCTTGTGAAAATCACTATGGAAAGGTAGTTCAGTAAACCAAAGGGAGCTTCCTTACCAGTGTGTTGGGAATCAGAACATTAACCGTAGACAGCTGAGCAGTTTAATATATGCACCTATACTTTTTCATGGTTATATTTTCCAAAGAGATCCTTGATCTTCCTTATGTGCAGTATGCAGTATAACATTAGTTGCATATATGTTTGGTGCAGCAGATGGAGAAATGCCAGTGATGGACTACAGCATGGACTTTGGTTTGTTAGCAAGTCTTCCAAGTCCCCAGGGGTGTGTTGGGAAGTCGGGAGAGAAGGGCATGGGTAGGAAACAGTGTTGACACACGTCCTGTAGACTGCAGCTGCTCAGACACCTATGGAGTTCTGGGGTTTTGTGCCCTTCCACTCTGTTCTGAGGGGACCGCAGATGCAAATTTCACATAACTTTTTTAGCAGTCTACACAGCATCCATTTCTCTCCTTACTAAAATTTAAAATGTAATTTAATTTCTTCAGTGTTTTTTGAAGACTAATAAAAGTTCTCTCACAATGTAGTAACTCCTTGTTTGTGGATCTGTAATAACACGCTGTACTATCAATGTTTCTTTGTCTCTATAACCCTCCCTTCTGTGACTCTGGTGAAAGTGCAATCTCCTAATGGAGCTGCTTTTCCCTCATGCCAGTGATTCAGCCAACAACTGCAAACTAAACCACAGCTTAAGAACTTTCCATGTATCTCTTCACATCTGCATTAGAGTCCCTTGGCCATTGTTGTGTCATGGCTTTTTGCCTGTTGCTGATGAATTATGAGCCACGCTCTCACCTTTGTAATGCCCATCAATAATCCCACCACAGCACAGTATCAGTATTTATCTATAAATACACAGGCAGAGACTATTAAAATGCTCAGCTGCAGTCCTTGACGTGCTACATGGGTTTTGGCATTGACATAGCTACATCTCCCCTGGGGAACGCCTCTCCCGGAACACCCAAATATTTATTTCTATGCCAGGTGCTATCATTAACTTGAAATGCCCCTATTGTGCAGAAAAATTCATCCACTGATGTCTCTGTCTTTGAGGTGTTAAAAACAATTAGTTCTCCTTTACTCTTGAAACCACTGTAAATACTGTACATATTCTTCATCAAAGATTTCAATGAATATAAAAATATTCTGTTGAGGTGAGAAAGCATTGTCCTTTTCCCTCTCCCAAAACATTAGTGCATCAGAGAAAAAAACAAGTGGCTATTTCTACCCTGTTCTTGCCCTTGTATTCATACTTTTCCCCTTCCCTCCTGAATACGGAAGATGCCTAAGTGCAAATATTGTATAATTTGCTAGGAAATCAGCTGCTGCTACATCAGAAATTGGACTTCTGCACAGTGGTGATTCATGTGGCAGTTGTGAATATATTCAAAAGATTGTCTAAGCATGGACTGACAGCAAGACAGAGCTATGTGGTGTGCAAACTTCACTGCAGAAGATTGATTAGATCCATTTTGAAACTTTTCTGCCTTCATCTACCAGGCAATAGCTGTCAGTGATTTTTCACCTAAGCCCAGTGTTTCAAACTATATCCATCTACAGTTATCACTGTCACTCCAAATACCCCATACAAAATGAATAATTTCATGATAAAGCAGCATTTTACAACATGAGGTCTAAGAAGGGTCTGCATTTATACTACCTGGTTTAGATTGATGACACAATGACAGGCAGGGGCTCCTTGCAAAAATTACTCGGATGAATAAATTTACAATTAACTTGTTTCACACAAACAATTTATACAACATAAAAGCCAAGTTGCTACATAAAATTAAAAAAAAAAAAAAACACAAATGAAAGTAAGTTCAGGTATCACCAAGCAGCAACTTAATTAGACAAGATGTGCAAGCTCAGACATCCAGGATATTTCGTGCTAAAGGGCTGCATACAGTGCCAGCACTTGGGACGTTTTAAAAGCTGCTTACGTTGAGAAATGGGTTATTATGAGAAACATTAGTGTATCATGTAAATTGCTCCTTACCTGCCATGTCAATAGCAAAGGGCCTGTCAGCTCTCCAGCCCGTGTACCAGCCCACAACTTTGCCGTTTTCCACGAGCGGGCGCTCGTACCGCCGTCCCCCGACCAGCCCCACGGGCCACACCGACACCTTGCGCGTTGTGCGCATCTGCAAGAGGCAGGCACAGCATCACTCCCTGCCCACACGGCTTCCTCGCAGGCTGCTTTTGGAAGTGGTGGTAGAAAGCCTACACATTCATCATCAAGACTAGGTTTTCAAAGGCAATTCTAGGCCAACGGAGTAAGTATTTGAAAGCTGCGTGTGCCCACTTATTTTCGGTGAAATCTCCAGCTCTTTAGCCCACAGGCACATCAATTCTACTGTAAATACCCAATTCATAGTATCTTTCATGCCAAAAATTTTAGAAGAAAAAACAGGTTTGGGTTTTTTTCCCTTTGTTTGGATTTTCAAAGGTGTAGTAGATCTTTTTTATTTTCAAGACTACAGCATTCTGTCAGTAGGCTTATTTCTGTAGATTGAGATATTGTACAAACGCAGGGAGAGAAAATATTATAGTAATGATTAACAAATACACGTCACTAAGACATGTACAATTGGTTTGAGACTGGTAAAAAAAATGCATTGAGTACAGGAAATTATGACACACAACTCTTTCCTACCTGCAATATACCAGTTTTGTACAACAGATCTGAGATGCAGCACAGATCTATTAAATGGTCACCGAAAAAAAAATTCTTTGGGCTAAACCTTTTTTAATTCTACATTTTCCCTTTAAAAGCTCTGCTAAATTTCTGAGGATGAAAAAGCAGTCCAGGCAGGATGCTTACTGTCAGTAACCAGAGTTTTTCCCAATGGTGTAAATGTAACTAAATGCAGTTCTGGAAATGTGGTCCCTATCTAACGTTGAGGAACCTATAAATACTAAAAAAATTATTCTAGCAAGAAGCATGCATGACTGGGAGACACTTCAAAAATTCACTGATGCTGGAGCATGTGCAGAGAACTGGGATGGTTTAGCGTGGCAAAAAAGGAGGCTCAGGGGAGACCTTATTGCTCTCTACAACTCTCTGAAAGGAGGGTGTAGACAGGTCGGGCTTGCGCTCCTATTCCAGACAACTAGCAACAGAAGAGAAGGAAATGGCCTCAAGCTGTGCCAGAGGAGGTTCGGTTTGGACATCAGGAAGAGTTTCTTCACTGAAAGGGTTGTCACACATTGGAATGGGCTGCCCAGGGAAGTGGTGGAGTCACCATCCCTGGAAGTGTTCAACAAACAACATAGCACTTAGTGCTATGGTTTAATTGATATGGTAATGTTTGGGCAAAGGTTGGATTCAACCTTGGAGGTCTTTTCCAACCTTAAAGATTCTGTGATTCAGTGAGTTGAGATAATTGGTTCACTGGACCATTTTCTGCAGTAAACAGGAGATAATATGACATGAACATTTATGCACTGCTCCCCGTGGGAAAATCAGATGGTCTGGTGTGAGAACTTGAGTAGACGAGTGCACAGACACGTCAACTTGCACAATTTAACCACGTTGATTCAAAAGCCACTGTTTTAACTCTGTTTTAAATATGGTGATATTTAAATAAGTATTAAACTATTTCAGTGTAGCATGGGCTTAATTTGATCTATTCTAACAACAGTCTTGTCTTTTGTTGTAATTGAAGTCTATTCCTTGGGGAAAGGTTATCCCTTTCTCCTTTCAAGCGCTCCTCTTAGCAAAAACAAACACCGTTTTACATATTCGTAACTGCAGTCCCCTATCGATGGATGTTGAAGTAAAAGGCAACCTTGGTTAAATATTAAACACTTCCCTCTCTCTCTGCCAAGGTGAAAGATTTATCATGCATATCATCTAGACTCACAGGATTTGCACCAGAAAAACAAAGACGTCACGTCAGTGTGGTTCACATTTCTAAGCTAGACACATTAGCAGATTCTTAGAACTTTCACACAGGGAAGGCATAAAATACATATTTGAAAATCCACAAATACACAGAAGAGATATATACCTTCTCTCCCACCAATTACTTGTGTATCTTCAAATTTGTTCAGCAGAATTTCCTCACCTCCATCCACCCTAACAGCTGTTGCAGCAAGTCAGACCATCTCACCCAATAGCAGCAACCCATAGTGTATCAGAGCAGGGTACACACACAGTTGGCAGTGTAGGGATTTCTTATGATAAGGATTCTGTCCAAGCCATTACCTATTGAATTTCCAGTGAGAGACTGCAATGAATGTCTCTACAGGTTATTGCTAAACATGTTTATCTGTAACTGTTCTCCTTGCTTAAGTTTAATTTTCCAATCTCTTCCACTCCTCCATGCAGGAAATGCAGAGTTAGCAGTTAACTATTTGGGTGTGGTCATCAGCCAAGCCTTCTCATGAAGATCATTTAGCTCTGATTGTAATGATACATCCCTTCTGCATATTTTGCTATCAGCAAATTAACATTCAAACATATCAGACCTGGACAGAGGGCATCATCCTGTTGGGCATGTCTACACAGGTGAGTTCCCTGTGGGACTCCAAGGGCCCCATCAAGCCACACACACCCAGCTGTGTACACCAGTAATAACCACGGGATAACACATGCTGCCATCAATACCTCCTAGAGGGTATGGATACCTGAACAAATTATTCATGTACAAAATTACACCACTTTAGCCACCCTGTGCCAACTATGCCCACAGCAAACGTGAAATGCCACAAGGCAAGGGCAGGCACACTCTTAACTACAGGAGAGTGGCTGATGCATGGAGCACCCATGCCCTGCCTAAGCACACAATACAAGTGTCGGCAGCTGTACTGCAAAATGAGCCAGGTTACACAGGACTTCTGAACTGGGTAAATAGCAGCCTCAGCAACTACAGTGGCAGAACCAGACAGATTCACATTAATAGTGTACCATACACAATGTGTATGAAAATCTTGTCAAAGAAAATATCTCACTGACCTCAGAAAACCAGCATGAAATGAGCCAACAAGTTTTAAACTGCTACAGTCTTGGGTCCACCTTGGTGTCTATGAGTTATGTCAGTAAAGCCACCACACATCAGAAGGAAGGAAGTAACCCCTTACAGAGCTCTCCATTTTGTCCTTGGGTTACTTTCTTTATTCTCACAGCTTACATTTTTGGAGAATGAAATAAGCAGGTGTCAAGAATACAGCAATCCCTTTAAGTAAAAGCTGAAAGAGCACATCTAGACCAGTATTTATGCTAATTCTGAAATACCTCACAGCCTCAGGATATGCTAGGAAGATGAAAGTAGGAATATTTCTTTTAATCTTCTGAAAATAGCATTACTGCAGTTAACATACTGCTATGTGAAGGCTGTATTTATGTATGATGTGGAAAAAGCCATTATTTGGATTAAAAGGCCAGTTTGCACCTGGAATTTTATGCTGCTAATCATTGGGACACAAAACAGTGATTCAAAAATGTGTTAATTCTAATGCTGTGGGCTAAACAACTGCCAAAATCCTATGACTTACAAACAGCTTCCTAAATTACTCTTCTATCTGTCATTGTAATGACAGCAGTAGCACACGCTGTCTTAATACTCAGCATTTTAAGTCCTAGGAGCTTACATGAATGGTATTCATCTTACTTACACTTAGCTCTCTGTAAGTTAAGCATCTGGTCTGTCCCAGTTAGTCTTCTGTAGTTAATGAACAGACAGGGACTCACTGATATCATTCATCCTGCCTGGCTTAGACAGCTATCTTAAGGCAGGATGAATGTCCCCCTGGAAATGCTTTTGTCCTCTATTTGCTTTTTGATTATTTGAAAGGGGGTCTTGGGCATAAGGAGGAGAGTGATGTACTGAATTGGGAAGATGGTAGAACAAACCTGAATGAAGTTGGAGGAGGGATATAATTTGGAAGGATTGGGCAAGGAAATGACAGGAGAGATGACTAATAACTGACCAAAGAAAGCCCAGTGAGGTGACGGGCATATAATAGTAAATACACTTACAACAGAGTAACCGCTAAAGAACAGCAAGTGAAAATGCAGAAAATGTAGCTGTGATTTTAAAAGCATTGCCAAATATAGCATCTCATTAGTCAATCAAGAAAAGCTGCTTAATGGGATGCGCTGGACTGATAGACAGGGAAGATACCAAGCCAGTTATAAAATATAAAAGCCCAAGGGGAATGAAGGCAAGTGACGGACAGGGAAAAGAAAACATGGCCGTATTTCCTATAGTGAAAATGCTTCCAGACTGGAACAACCACTCTAATGATTTTGCAGCATGATGTCAATGTGTTTCTACTTGGGATTTAAAGCACTCTGTAAATGCAAACCTGCTGCCACACATAGTAAGCTTTTTCCCTCCCCCTATCATTTCAGCCTCTTTGTGATTTGTGATCTGTACTGGTCAGTACCCAGCCTCACCATCCCATCCCACTCCACCCCCTGCCCATCCCAGTGACATTGAAGCACATTTCTATGCAAAATTCCTATTTATTATTATATCAAAGACAGGACCTAGAGCTCCTTCACTACAACCCTTCCACAGGAGAAAATGTTATGGCTTAAAAAACCGCAAGCACAGCCAGGTTCCCTATCAGTTCTTACACAGTTCTCTGCACTACTCACAGGTCATGCAAAGGCAGATTCTGCTTCAGAGAAACTTCTGTGAGAGTACTATGAGTCAGACGGTTAGCTCAGCAGCAGCGATGCTCTGCCCATTTACTGAGGCATTGGATGAAGCTCCTGCCCCTACTTACCATCACTTCAAAGGAAGTACTGAGGCAGAGAAAACCTGTGCCAGTGGTTTGTGTTTTGTGGTTCAGGGACTGTCACACTTAGGGCACAGGAACTTAAAAAAGCAAGGTTGTTGTTGGCAAACTTGACTGTAAAGGGTAATTCTCCATGGGAAAACTTGTAGAAAGGGTCTACAAGTCAAAAACATTTCCAGTCATTGATCTAGCCTGCTCCAGAACCCTCATAGGTGACTTCATTTAATGCTTCACCATCCTCACTATTAGAAAGGTTTTTTTCCCAAGCTTCTGTTTTAAACCTCCTCTGCCGATTCATACACAATCTACACTGCAAAGGGAGGACAGATGAATTCCCCTCTCTCTCCAGCAATATTTTATATATATATATATATTACATATAGGGTACAATGATTAATGCTTCTAAATTATACCACCATCCTTGGGCACAAATGTCAATACTGCTTCCCTACTGAAGAAAACTACCAAATTTAACTAAAGCAGTTAGGAGCTGATTTCTCAAGACTGGGACCTCTTCCAAAGCATTTGCTACTCATATTACTTCTGGTTCTTTTTCTCATCCTGCTCTCTGTTGTTCTACAAGGTTGTGTTCACTGCACCTCTGAAGAGCTGCTGACCCTCTGTAATTACTTTCAGAGTAACAGTATCAGTTTCGCAGGTAAGACCACTGCTGTCAGTGCAGAAATAGACAGTACTTGGTACTTCGCAACCCAGAGCCCCTCAGGTGGATAAACTTGTTTCAAGTAGCTTTTTTGTTAGTGTTTTTTTTTTTTTTTGTTCTTTTGGTCACTGTTTTCTCTCATTTTTAAGCTATTTCATTCTCTGCCAGTCTTTTCTAGTCCAGTCACTTTAGCACAGGTACTACATGTTTGTGTGGAAGAAGAATGTCAGTGTGCATTTAAAATCTGTCATGTACTCCTAAATCATTTATATACTAGAAAGGCATTTAATGCACTGCTAACTTATATTTGGATCATTTTTTGATTCTGAAGAATATAACCAATATTTAATTCTGTCTAGACTACTGAATGTTATTTTTAAGACTATAGCAAAAAATTCCAATTTTTGTCCAACCAGCTCCAAGAGATACAATAAAAGATTTTCACATTTTTAAAGATAAACAGATTCACTTACATTACTTTAAAATCTTTTACGTAATTATATCCATTAAAAAATATATAGAAGTTTCCTTTGCAAAAATACAGTGTATGAAGACCAGGACAGTTACCTAAATGTTCCCTAGTCAAAGTTGGAATAAATAATCTTCTGTGATGCATTTTTTGAGTTGCTCAAAATATTTTACAAAGATGACCCCAGGAAAACTGAGGCCTGTGTGACATGCAATGCCTGCAAGTATTTCTGTTCTATTTTTAATAACCAGGAATTGGGGTTTTTTAGGCTACTGAAATGGCTGCTAAAAACCAACAGAATATCTGCCACCTTCATACATACCTTTTGAGAGAGGGAAGGGCAGGGACACAAGAAAATGCTTTCAATCTGAATTGGTGGCTCTCTGAATCTTGAGCTACCTATAAGACTGTCTCAGCTTAAGGAGAACAGCTTGAGCTCTCTCTCCTCCTGCCTCCTTTCCAGCTTCAACTCCACCATCACATTCAGGGTATTCCTGTGCAGTCAGCAGCTACAGCAAATTGAATTCTGCTCCACAATTTCAGTGGGCAACAGGACTAACTGCTAAACTACCAAAGTTTGAGTTGTTTGGGCTTTTTTTCTCTTTTTTTTACCCTTTAGAAATGACAATTAGGACTGTGATTTACTTTAAATTCCTTACTGCAAGGCTGTATTCACATCACACCTTAGGGTGTGGATTTCTCCAAGAAGACCCAGCCTGCAAATCCTCTACCTGCACTCAGACAAGACATTTGAGTATGCCACACTTGCATGCTCTAGACAGCTGGCAAACCTTGCCACGGAATTTTGGACACCAATGACCAGCGGCCCAACAGGTGACAGGGAGGGAGAGCATAGTTTTAGATATGTGCATTTTAATTTCACACATATCTCAGTTTAGGTGTCTGAACCAAATACAAGCAAAGGTGACAGATACATCCTAGACAGAAATCCCTAAAACTCAATGCATTTCTGAATGCAGCAAGCTTGCTTTCTCACAGATGTTGAAGACCTTTACTCCTCTTCTTTGTACTCCTTAAGCTGCTCATCCCTCACCCTCAAAGGTTTCAGGAGAGTCTGCAGAATTAACAGCAGAGTGGGTCTCCAACACTAATTCTTCCAAGTTGCACACATATCCATACATGGACCAAGGAAATGGTGGCCTCTGGCCAGCTACTCAAAACACGGAAAGAGCAGAGAAAATGCCTGAGACATAGAAATACATGAATTATGTGAAGAGTTAAGGGAAATGGAACTTAGCTGTCTACCTTCAGTTTCCAGTGCTTAGGTAAATCGTGTTTTTAAAATCTCTCTATGAAGGTGGAATGCCAGCTTTATCTAAGGTTTTCTTTCTGGAAGTTTAAAAATGTGCAATTGGCAGTTGCTAGGCATCAGTCACAATATTACAATAACTTGCATTCAGGAATAAGATGAAGCACAAACGCACCAGAAACTGTAAGAGAATCACTCCAAAAAGAACAGACTATAGTAAAAAATAGAAGTTATGATGATTCATGTAGAAACATCTGTAAAACATCTTAATGTAGTATTTGGGATTTCAAGCCTCTCAGTGCCTTTTTTAATCAACGTAGGCTGACTTTCAACTGGTAGCAGATATTTTCAGAAAACAGACTGTTGGTTTTGATGGAAATATGCAGGAGGACACCTCCCGGTGAACAGATCATAGCTGAGAAAATACATAATTACTTTTGAGGTCTGGATCCCAAAATAATAAATAACAAAATATATTATGCCGGAACTACAGGCATTAAAGTAAAAGCATGATTTTTCACCTCTCAAGCAGAAAGAGTTGGGTATAACTTAGAGGCCACATCTCCGCTTGTGGAGATATTTTCTTCATCATAGCTCCAAGCCCCATGTAGTACTCTAAAGAATTTCACAATTGCTGAACAAATTGGCTTTTTCCCTGCAGCCTTTTCAGGGAATGTGAGCCTTTCCTAACAGAATGCCCGGGAGAGCCAATGCTGAATACACTGTAGCAGCAGAAAGACAAACGAGGCTCTTCACCTTATTCTAGGAGACCCTGCCCAGTTTGACTTGGAGGACATAGTTTTGCCAGTCAAAAAGCTCATCAATACATCCACATTCCATCATAGATCTTAGGAAAAAAGATAATTACAAACAGCACTACAGGGTTCCAGATCTACTATAGATGGTGACATTTTTTTTAGCAAAACTCTACTGTAAACTGGGTTCTTGGGTTTTTTCCCTGGTTTCCAAGAAACACACTTGGCCTAGGTCTACTGGGCCCAGCTCACTCCATATCAAATATAAAGTATTCATTCCTATAGGTACCAGGCAGAAGTACTTTGGACAGAGATTAGAACTGCCTCATCAAAAGCTCTCAGAAGTATCCCATGGCATTTCATGTCAAAGCACACTCCTTTTTGATCATGACCCTCACAACTACACTACAACTCACAGTAAAGCCTTTGCTGATTTTCCTTTGTTAAAAAAAGGTTCTGTCTTCTGTAAGGGCACTAGGGAAACCCACAGCAAAAGAGCTGCCTTAAACTTAATCCTTCATTGTTGTGCAGTTCCCTGGCTCACCTTCTGCTCTGCACTCATGCTTTTTTAACCTCTGAGCAAAATGCATCCCTAATACCAATGTTTCTCTCATGCTGGCTTTACAATCCTAACTAGCCACAGTTCCCACCTCCCCAAGCCCTCATTGCTGTTACTGAGACCAGCTTTGACTCAGAAGCAAGCCATCACAAAGAGGACAGACCTACTGTTTCATAAGCCAGCGAATGTACCTAAGTGCTGGTGGGCAGATGCTAGCACGCATCACTGCTGGCAGTTTGGGACCTACACACCCCTGTGCCCATGTCAGTGACATGCTGAAAGTCACAAAGCCACCACAGGATCGAGGGTGGTAGGATGAGAATTCAGAGCTCCTCTCTCATCCTCCTACATTTCAACTACCTCCTTCCAGTGAGCAGACTGCAGTTTATCAGAGCTCCTTTAGGATTAAGCAACTGCAGAACTGGAGAACTGTTCCAGGCAGGGCAGCAAATGGAAAAACCTCCCTCTCAGGCAGAGCTACCACCACTTTCATGACAGGAATTACTACCAGATTTCATCTGCACACAATGTGTTTTGAAGCTGTCCTCTTCATGCTTGGAAAAGACAAGTCCAGCTTACACTCATAAATCGATCAATTCCTGAAGGAAAGATGAGGATTTACTACAGAGCTGTCAAGCCAGAATCCATGAAGACAGAGAATTTCCTTTATCAAGAAAAAAAATCCTACCAGCCCTCAAGCAGTGCCTCGACTGAAAATCAGACTCCGGTCGCTCTCCAAATGTAACCTCCCACACGTAAAGGCACAACTCATTGGCAAAGCTTGCCAAGACCTTCCATGAACCTTGCCAGGTCGACAAGGCATTCCCTGTGTTACTACCAGCGGTGTCCCCAAGACCTTGCATACAGCTTGTTAGTGATCCCACAAAACAGTCATGTGAACTCACAGTGGTAACTGAAGCAAAGCTCCTTTTCTGCTCCTCCAGCTGAGCTTTCCAACCACCCCATTTCACAGGCAAAACTCATTCGTGCACGTGTGTCTGCCTGTGAACACAAGGCTTGGTATAAACACCTCCTCCCCAGCAGCTGAACCCTGGTGAAAGGGAAGTCTTAGGATTGCAGAGGTTCATGCTGGAGGTTACAATTTTTGTTAGCAAGAGGAAACGCAGGTTGCCTGTTGTGCTTGCAATTTTCAAGGTTAACCCTTCAGACAGCTTTATCCCCTTGCTTTCCTGCATTTCCCAGGTGATCAGAGAGGTAATCTGTACCTTTCATCATTCACTGCTATTAGAAGACTAATGATAGAAGTTATAAAAGAATAAACGTGACTGGCCCCCTTTTCAGTAGCTGTGGGTCACTCAAGTAAAACGCCTCCCAATACTGTTCCTTTAGCATATCCATAATGTTGGTACTGAAGAAAACAAAATAATTCAAAAAAAGTAGATATTTGTCTCCAAATATTTTTTGTGTCAAAGTGCACTTTCTGTTTCAATTAACAGCCTCTGTAAGATTCAATCAGATTAGCCTTATATCTATGAATATGCATGTGGGCACTCCCATCACATCAAAGATAGGTACGGTGGTGGAATTACTCTGCATTATAGTGCACTAAGCACTGCCGTGAGAATTTTAAAAAATCAATTACACAGAGGTTTAGCCTCCAGGCAAAGGTGCTTAAATTAGCAGCTTCAATGCTGAATGCCAAATGGGCAAAAGAAGTAGGACATCGCTGCTGAATGGGGACCCTGCACCTGCCCACACACTGGAAATGGAAAGGGATGCGATACAAACCTAAACATTTCCAAACCAGTTTGCTCTAGGGAATTGCTTGTGCTTCACATTTCTGAGTATTGTGCTCATTTTAGCCTACTGACTGTAAAGCACGCGAGGAAGCACATTGCTTGGAAGCAAGCTGCAGAATACGTACACCTCTAAACACAGTTCTGTCCACCACCAAGCAGATACGGGCTGCAGTCTGTCTGAAGCCCTGTGCGTTCCCTGTCTGCTGCCAACCTACTTTTCCATTGCTCTCATTTCCCTGCCAAGGTTACTCTCCTAGCTGTCACAGAAGATGTACATGATCTTTCTTCTGCTGTTTTATGTCCACTTATTAAACACTCTCTTTCCTGCCAGGGAGAACCCAGAAAGCAAGCTGGATACCCTCTGCCCCAAGCGCTTGCCAATTCCCACCGAAATTAAACAAAGCCCTTCACCAAGGGGAGGCAATAAAGACAAAAACAGGTCTCTTCACAAAAGGGACTCCTGAAAGGGTGTTTAGTCGTTACACAAACGATTTGCTGCTTTTAAGAGCGAAAAGGCTTCAAAAAGGCAACTTCACGTGAAGGAGCCGGCTCTGGATTAATTCATTTGCGCCAAGAAAAAAGAGTGAAGGATGGCGACTCCTGATGCAAGTTTGCTCTAAGGGAGAGGGATGCTGCCTGAAAAAAAAACTATCAGAGAGCGCTTTTCATCCCCGTTTTAACAAAAGCACAGGATCCCTTATTCAAACCCTAAACTTGCCTCGCTCGGCAGGAAAGCGAGAAAACAACAGTAAAAAGTTGGGGGGAGAGCGGAAGGGAGGCACAAGAAACTTAAAAACCACGAGAGGAGTGGTCACGCACAGGCAGCGCCGGGGAGCCCGGGTGAGGGACGGGGCACTGAGCGGTGTCCGCGCCGGGGAGCGGGACGGGGCAGAGCGGGACGGGGCACGGCCCCGCGCAGGAGCCTGAAGAGGGGCGAGACGGGCGGGAAGCGGGGATGCGGGAAGCGTCGCGGCCGCGCACGCCCCCCACCCCCGTCCCGCACGCACCTCCTGGAACAGCTCCAGGCTGTAGGTGTTGTCGTCGTCGGCGAAGAAGAGCACGCCGGGCTGCGGGGGCGGCAGGTGCTGGTGTCGCTGTCGCAGCCATGCCAGGCCGGCGTTGCGCTGCTCGGTGGCGCGGGGCAGCCCGGGGCGCTTGTAGCGGCGCGGTGTGGGGACGTGCAGGTGCGTGCAGGGCAGCCCCGCGCCCGCCACGAAGCGGGTCACCAGCTCGCTGCGCGCCGCCGCGTCCTCCACCAGGATCCAGTGGAGCCGCGACACCTGCCGGAAGGTGTTGGCCAGGCGGGTGAGCTCGGCCTTCTGCACCGGGCGGCTGTAGGTGGGCGTGATGGCATAGATGGTGGGCAGCGCCGCCTCGGGCCGGCGCCGCGGGGCGGGCGGCCGCGCCCCGCCGCTACCGCCCTCGGC
>JAWWMP010000116.1:85799996-85822449 GCA_035047865.1 Dendrocincla tyrannina | reverse complement strand
GCGGCACCGGGGCCGGGGGACGGGGCTGCGCCTCCTGCCCGCGGCCGGGACCCTTCCCCGGCACAGACCGCGGCGGGCCGGGCAGGGCAGGGCTGGGGTGGGCGGAGGGGTCCGTGCCCGAGTACTTACCCCTCGGAGCGGCGGGCAGCCGCTCGCTTCATTTCTGAGTTGGTTTGATATTTATTTTTAGGGGAGGAATATTTTCGAGCCCCGTCGAAGTAAGAAGTTGTAAATAAGGCACAGGTTTCCCGCAGCTCCCCTCGGTGCCCGTCAGTCGGTGTCGCCCCCCGCACCCTGCCCCGCACAGCGGCCGCACAGCCCTGCGAGCCCGCGCTCCCCCGGACCGCACCGCCCCGTTGTTCTGCCGAGCTGCTTCCTCAGAGATCGCATGCACTTCAGAGCTCCTTTTTGAAAACGATACGTATATCAGAATTTCGTAATAATCCACCTGTCTTTATCTGGAGAAAAAGACAGTCATCAGGTGCTGCAACACACATGAAATGCACAATCTAAAACCTCTCACGAATCATTTCCTCCCAAGGAAGTTTCTGATGCATTTTTCAACACTCCCTGCTGTCATAACTAAACACTTCGTTACAGCTTGAATTACGGTTTTAAAACTTCATGCTGCATAAAAGCACAGAAGCACAGCAGTAGTGTTTGCAAATTACTGAATTCTCCACGATTCTCTGATTAAACATATAGATTGAATGGAGGTCTCACCGGCTTGTGAGCTATTTGAGATCAGAAATAGAGTGATTCGTCACTGATACATTGACTTATTGGTAGGAATAGCATGGCTTAGAGAAATCGGTCATGCCTTCACGCCAGCCTCCTGGGCTTAAACTACTGCTTTCATTCCAGTTTTATATGCGTCCTTCACATTTGCATCTGTATAACAAATACAGATAATGTGGACACCCTGTCTGTGTATCATTCATATCTATCTGCAATAGGTTTGTTATTCAAAAGGACATATTAGCCCAGCAGGCTCACACACAGATAGGACATCGAAGCGATGTAATGTAAGCTGAAATTCATGCAAAAGCGAGGGTGACACATGGCCAGGCACTGAACATCTAAATGAGGAAACATCTGTGTAGCAGAGAGCTAATTAGAGTTAGCATGGTTAGTGAAGAAGTAGAAGGGTTGTTATGTGATTAATGAAATAATATGGGGGAATGCAGTGAACATAAATAGTTTGATATATCCAAATCAAATACATCTCAGACATGAAATTGCAGTTGCTGGTTTTATGCTGATGCAGTTTATCTGAGGATGATCACCTAAACTCCATCTCTCTCCAGTGACTGAGCATACCATTGTTTTCTCATTTACAGTACAATCCTATTTACAGAGATAATTTGTTCCAATAATGCAAATATGTGTATCAAAGCAATACACCAAGAAGCTATTGGTTGTTCTCATTTGAAAGTCAGTGGTCATTTGGAAAAGTTAATTCAAAGCTTCTAGTTACTGTATGGTACCATGTCAGAATTCTTAAAAAGCTATTGGGACAGAATCTAGAAACTAAGGGTTACAAATGGATGTATTTAATTGGCATTCTTTATAGCCAAACATAATATTTTAAAAGTACTGTATTACTTTTCATGCAAAAATATTTAGTGAACTTGTGTTTTGTATTCAGAGCTCAGCCTATAGAGGATACTTAATAGTTCATGGCTATAGGACCTTAGTAAAAGCAGCAATAAGAATCGCTGAATGTAATTGCAGCAGTTTAGGAAGGAGCACAAACAGTAACTCAGCATCAGGGAGGTATCCTGACCAACTGTGTGGTGATCTTTCCTCTCTTTAATGGTGTTCCTGAGAGCTGGTAACTATGTGTTTCTCTACACTTGCTAACACATATTTACTGCATTTACTCATCTACCATTTGCTGTAACATAACAATATGAAATGTGGTTATTTGATAATAAATCTCAACAAATATATTTTTCCTGCAGAACTGTTATAACATGTTTTCATGTGCCGTGGAACACACTGGGAGGTCATGAGTCAGCTAAATCAGGTGTGATATCAAATAATGCAGCAGCATTATCTGTTAGCTTTAGGTTTAGATTATTATAGATGAAAAGGTAAAACAGAATGGAGACACTACATACAAGCCAACTGCTATTTATTAAACTGTTGTTTCTTGATAAGCAAAGCAGAATGTTCTTCCTCTGGGAATTGGAGGAACCCAGTCAAATAACCACTCCATTTGTGGGGACAAACTGTCTGCAGAAATAGTTTTTTCTGCCAAACACCTCAGCACTGGTTATTATAAAAATTGTCACATTTGATTTGAGGCCTCAGGTGCAACTCTGAAACAAAGGACGAGTTTCTAACTTGTGATGGATGGTACCAATCACTCTGTGACTCAGGCTGTTCCTATGGTTTCACACACAGTATGCAGCACAGTGCATATTCTGGGTTCTATCAGAGTGTGTGGGCAGGCATTTCTCTTCAGGATCTGGTCCAGAATTGTTTGTTTGCAGTAGTTTATGGCTTGGCTCATCTATTATGGTGTTGTGATTGCTGCCCCCATTCTCCAAAGATTTTTTTCAGAGATGTGTCAGGACTTGGCACCCAATTTTTCATTCGTTTTAAAAAAGCTACCTCTGCTTCAGTTTCTCATGCTTCTACCAGCAGAGGATGCCTGGCTTTGGCAGGAGAATGCTTGACACAGTGCTAGAAAGCAGCCTGTGTGTGCAAGTGTGTGTATGCACACACATACAAAAGAAATCTCATCCCTAGGAACATTCTCTACAGGCCCACAGAGGCTTGTTTCAAACTGGAGCACACTGCAGACACTGGCTGGATGCAGTCGTAAGGGGTTGTATTGATAGCCAGCAATTGTGTGCCCCAGTTCCTTTCTTCTTCATTGTTTTCAGTATTTCCAATATCTGTAGAAAAGGATAGGCATGGCAGGAGAGTTGCTCTAGCTGTTCCTTGGATGTAGTGTTCCACGTTATTAAACCGATTCAGTTCTTTCTACCTTTCTCCCCCTCCCGACTCAGGGTCACCCACCCATCAGGCAGCTTGTCTAGAGGCTTCTGCTGTGACCCAGCACTCCCATCCAACGTCTCAGCCAGACATGCCCAGTGCAGGGGACAAGCTGGCCAAGCCTTTTCCTATCTCCATTTGAATTTCCCCTCACTTTCTGAACACTAGGATTTTCTCAAGCTAGGTACAATATTACAAACTGGGATGGGGGTTTTGATTGTTTTGGTTTGGGGTTTTTTTTTCAGTTATTGGAAAGATGGTCTGAGTTATACGATAGCATTTGAAATAAAGCTATTAAAATTTATTGTTTTTTAGGTTCTGCAGTTGATAGAACTATTACAGTCCCGTGGGAAGCAGAAGCAAAATCAGTTGCATAAACATATAAAAATGTGCAATTATTTTTAACTAGTGGATACAACACTGCAGAGAAATTGTTTCTATTTCACATGGCTGTAATTGAATAGATTTAACCCAAGGATGGTTCATTTCTTTGGGCTGTTTCATGTTTTTCTTTCAACAGGAGTGACTGGTGGTAACTGGAGGTGGGTAATTAGCTCTGGCATGCAAAGGGGGCTCATCAGCCTGGTTTCTGTGATGGGTAATCCAGATGCCAGGTGACTCAAATTGTAGCAGACAAAAGACTAGCCAGGCTGTCTGAATGAAATATAGGCAGTGTAGTTTCCAGTGTTTGAATTTATACCTTTTGGCATCACTCAGTCAATCAAAATGTGTAATTAACCAAAAAAAACCCTCAAAAAGAGCACTGTGGCTGCACCTCGTAGGAGTGTCAAAGAACATTCACTGTCTACTACACACTCGAGGGCACATGCCTGATCTCAGTGAGGTCACTGTGTATCTAGAGATTCAAATAAGAACAGGTTTATTACATGTTAGTGAAGGCCCAAAAGACCAGTGTGTAAGCCAGGCATCCTACACAGAAAGTAATGTTTTGCCATCTGACAGGCACAGATCGCCACCCTAAGTGTCTGTGCAGAGGTGTCAGCAAGGGGGGAAGAAAGGTAGAAAAAATGAAGCCTCATCACAGGATGCAGCAAAAGCATAATTTCTTCTGTCCTCTTCTGCTCCTTTAGACTTATTTCAGCCTCATTAGATCACATAACAGTTTTTCTAAGAGAGCACATTTTCTTACACTATCCAGTTTTGGAAGCCCCTAAGAAATTTAATCATCCAACTCAGAAGGCAAAGTCCCACTCCGTCACACAGGACACTGTGTGTCAGAAAACACAGGCCGTGGAGACTGGACTGGACTTCCTAAAACAATGTATATAGTGTCCATGCTGTTCCAGAAACAAGAAGCCAGCTGCCCAAGCTGACAATGAGGAGAGAGATTGCATGTTTATGTATGCACATAGGCCATTTTGAAATAATTTTCTCTAGTGCTTTGTTCCTTTTCCTAATAAGCCAACTTGTTTATCACTATAGCAACCAGTGACAGATTCCCAGAAAGAAGAGCTGCAAACGCCCATTTGGACCTCTGTGCTCACGGGTACGAGCAAGGTGCCACACCTGCCTCCCAGAGCTCTGGAATGTCACACAGGAACAGGGCAGGGTGTGACATGGTGTGACATAGTGCAAGGGAGATTCAATTATCCTTCTGAACCGTGGGCTTTGGTGATGAGGACTGGAAGATGTAGGAAATGGATGTGCAAATAACCTGCTCAGTGGAGATCCTCCAGGTGCAGTAGGGATGGAAATCAGTGCTCTCACCAAACATCTGCTGCCAGCAAATACCTCTGAAATCTGTGCTAGTGAGCTTCCCACTGGTGCAGAGACGTGTTCCAGGTGACATCTCACAACTGGAGCATTTGTTCAAGTGGCAAAGGTTGCTGAGGCAGACCAAAAGGTGTGATCCCCAGGGATAACCTTCATGAGCAACATAGTTACACAGAAGCGAAAGTGTTGGTTTTCCAACCAAGAAAGCTGCATGCGTGACTCCCCCCTCCCCTCCTCCCCCATCCATTTACAAGAATACTAACAGCAATGCAAACCCTTACTCTTCTTTTAAATCTACCTTTTTGGATACTATGAAGAGGATCATCCTTATGCTGTTTGCCTACTGTTCCCCTGCATTCATAAAATGTCTTTCAGGAGCCTTTGAGTTCTCCCTGTATCCTAGTACCTGACCAGTTTGCTTATATTTTGAGTAGACACAGGGTAGGAAAAGACAAAAGTTAAAAGGCTTGAAGGCTGGAAAAGGCTACTTGACCCTTGGGCCTGATATGATGATGGTTGAATGCTTTATTCCATGTTTTGTTTGTAATGTAATGTTATTGTAATAAGGTAATGTTGTTCTATCACCAGTGTCCTAGCAAATGTCAGGCAAGTTCATAGGGAGACATATCTTCAAGTAGACTACATGGTGCAGTAAAAAAGAACCCAAGCAGACAGTTGTTCAGGCATACAAGCTTTTCTTTGGGTCTCAAACAGTAATTTACTGCAACACCCTCAAAGGAGGAACAGTTTCAGGTTACTCTAGGAATTACTCCTCATAAAGAAACTGTTTTCTTTTACCATGTTGTGGGTTTTTTGTAAGAACATCAAGCAGACGATTCGTGTTTTGTTTTGTTAAGCTTTGTGTTTTGTCCTCGAGAAGCCAAAGGTTCTGCTCCAGTTTCTCTTGAAATCATAAAGGAACCTCCCACATCTCTATGTTTGAGACCTACCTGATGCTTTGTTGACAGAATAAATAGTTTTGGCATAACCAGGTGTGGACTTATATCAGCATTGCCAGATGTAAGCAAACTTCTCGGCAAGTGTGCTTCGCCCTACCTGAAGGCTAAATCAGTGCTGTGTGAATCTGTTATCTTCTATCTCACTGTTCAAAACCGGATCTGGGCTGACAGCAGTAACACTGAGACAGCTTGCAATCACCATGGTAAGTGGGTATTATATGACAAAGCTTGCAAACTGTCTTGCAAGGCAGCTGGGTGACACCTCATGTTGTGAACCAGCAGATAGGAAAGTTCCTTGCTCTTGGCTGGGGACTTTGTTTCATAGCACAGTATTTAATTCTGGTTGGCCCTTGTCATACGGAAATAACTGTCTGAACTCTGTTTTTGATAAAGATGTACTTTGAAAATGTGTGTTTAGGATGCATCTTTGAGGTGATAAGTGGTTTATGGCATTTCTGAGGTGATGTTTTATGGCACTGTAGCATTTGAACAGTTGGAGATTGTCAGATCATTTCAAAATCCTAGAGCGTATACCTGCCTTCCCAAACCTCTAGGGAATTTTGGGAGTTAGCTGGCAAAATTGAAGATATTTCCTTACCGTATTTTCTTAATGTCTTGTAAAAGAAATTGTATGAGACCCTAGGAGACATTAGGCAGACAATGTGAAAAGGCACATATGAAGGTGTGATCTCTGTCCAATAACCTTACAGTTCAAGAACAACTGAGGATTTCTTATGACTGGATGAGAGCAGGCACCTTTTCACACCACCTCCCTGCTAAGATCCCATTTTTCTCCTTTTGACAGGCTTGCCTCTACAGATCCAACAGCAAAAAGAAAGAGTTTGCTGCCTCCCAGTGCAGGCTGTGAATGGTGATGCTTCCGAGGCAGCAAAGATGGCATCCTTGTAGTGGACAAGACACGCTGTGGAAAAAGGGTCATGATGTATCAACACCAAGAAGAAATTCATGGGCTGGGAGTGTCACTTGCAACTCTGCCTCTTTTTTTCCTCTCAAATACTCTAGACGAAAAAGAAGGGACAGCTGGTCTTGGTCAGCACCCAGTTGGCCTGCATGCCTTGTCAATATGTCTGCAGATTACTGCTGCCTTTCCATCTGTTCATGGCATCTTCTCCCACACTGAAATTCTCATTGAACCCTAGCAGTGGCCATGGTACCATAAACATACAAGTTACACATTACCCTTGCACTGAGCTTGCAAACTCAGTTCAGGATTACCTGGGCTCATCGGCATTGAGGAATTGGCTCTACTTTGGTGGTATTTGTAACACTGCCACAGAGCTAATATATTCCTCCTTCCCTCTTCACTTGACTTCCCAGTATTTCTGCTCTGCATTGTCCCAGCAGGATGTCCCTGGAGCCTTCTGGCTTGTCAAGCACAGCACACAGCTCTGTGCTTGAGAGCATATGGCCAACAAAACAAAGAGCTTGCAGCTGGAATTTGAATGTGGCTCAAACTGAACTGCTTTAAAAATCAAGGTATGTGCTAGGAAGAAACAAATGCAGAAATGAAGGGCACAAAAGGTCATGTAGACCAACTACTGGTCTCAAGCCAGGAGCAATTGTCTAAACTTCCCATGATGATAATCCAGCCATCTTCTGATGGAGCTCCTGACTCTGCTGATGGTAAGAAAGTCTCCTGATATTTAACACAAGCCTTACTGTTACTGTATGTTCACAGGTTACTGTCTCCTTGCAAATGGAAAGAAAACCTGACCACTTTCACATTTATGGCAACATTTTTGACAACTAGCACCAATGTCTCCCCTTCATATCTGCTTTTCTACGAAAAGCGGTTTTTTTCCCTAGAAATTATTTTTCTAATTCATAATAAAGTCTTTTCACTACATCAGTGTATTTCTTAAAATGCAGACTCCAAACCAAGAAATATTGCTCCCAACAAGATCTTACCACTACCCTGTGAAGGATATTATTTACCATCCATGCCTTCCATAGGATACTTGGAAAATTAGATTCCTTTTGTCATCTCTTATAGGTCCCTTTCTATGGTACTGTTCCCTAGCTAGGTATTCTGTGATAATATGGCTGTCCTTCTCAGGATTGTTCTTGTTCATGGTCTTTTTCTTCATGATTTCCCCCTTTCCCTACAAACCAACAGAGTGTTCAGTGATATCTGGAATTTCAACAGAGAAAAAGTAATTTGAGAAATTTCAACTCATCCAAATATTCTTTTCCTATTCTAGTAAAGATTGTCAGCCAAGAGATCATAGATCATCTGTTTAGGAATGATTATTTCTGTCCTTTTTAGGCTATTATTTTGGACAACCTGTCCTTAATATTTGTGTTAGTATAATGGAAATATAAAAGTTTTTGGAATTCCTCTTTTCAGTACCTGAAAACAGTGAACAACAAGTCACCACCTCTCTTCTCCTTGATAAGTTCTGATTTTGAAAACTGGTTGTAAGCTGACTGTCACTCTGAAATATGATCAACAAATTCCCCACAGGATCGTTGCTGAAGGTGCGGTGGAACATTTTTCACAAACAGCTGGGATAAAACACAGCATCAGAGACACTTTCCTTAGCCTGCTGCTAGGCTCATACGCTCCCTTCCCTGGTGATTTGATTTGCCTTTGTGTTTGCAGTTGATGCATGAGTGCAGGAAAAGGTGGGAATAAGACTTTGGGCAGCATGCAGGAATGCTCATTGGATAAAACAGCAGACCAGGGATGGGAGTGCTAGAGCAACCTCCCGAATCTGAGGTGCCTTAGATGTAAGGTAAGGTGAAATTACTGCACAGATCCCCCCAAAAAAGAGCTGCTGAAGGCCTGCAACAGATTAGTGATGCAGATCCCGTCTCTCCAAGGGTGAGAGGCCATGTCTGAGCAGCTGTGAGCAAATGTGTGGGTCAGGTAGACGTTGAAGAGGCTCAGGATAGCTTCAGGGAATGGGGAATGGGAGAAAAAGGCTCTTCTTCATCACAAGGCAAAGGATGAGGATGCGCTGTTATTCCCAGGAGTTATTTTCAAGGACAATTTGCCCTCAGGCACTTTTGTTTTGTTAATAAGGATGTGGCCAAGCTAAGCAATTTTCTCTAAGTCATTGTGTGCATTTCTTTCTCAAACCATGTCCATGGCAAATTATGTATAATTGGGCTGCAAGGCTCTCTCTGTCCTGCTTAATCTGCTGTTTACTGATATGGTCTTTATCAACACTGACAATTTCTTTCGAGATGATTTTGTCACCTCTAACAGAATGTAAACAGTGATTATGTAAACAGCTTACACTCCTATTCACCATGTTCAAAGGCTTTGATTTCTTATCTTTTTAAGGGTGAGGACTGTATACAGAAACGCGGTAGCACTTACCACAGTGTATCAGGGCTGGATGAAAGCACCATCCTGTATTAGGGATGGGCCACCCCTGCTGTGCTCTGCTGGGGCTTGCACCTAGGGCTGTAACTTCAGAATGCACTTGGGGCTTATTGTCAGGCAGATCAGTCTCCTCCTTCGGAGAGCAGGTCTGTGCCAGACGTTAATATGCTTGGGGACTTCTCTGATAAGCACAAGAAGCAGGTCTCAAGTAAAAATATACCCTCATCCAACCTGATGGGCCAGTGTAATGATACCAAGGCTTTCACAGGCATGAAGTCCCAAAGCATGAAAATTCAGTATTTCCACACAGATTTCTTGCCCTGCAGCTTGAAATTGTACATATCAGTGAGCTACCATATACAGAGACTTTCATATTTTTTTTTGCTTCCCTGGCAGGTGGAACTTCAAGGATCTGTGTTTATCATATTGTTTTAAGGAATATTATTCTTTCAGAAATCCTTGACCAGTTTTGGCATTTGAAAAGAAAAAAGTATTTCAACCTTTGTGTAAAGACAAGGCAAAGTTGTATCTGTCACAACCTTCCTCTCAAATTACACTGTTTGTATTTCTCAACTAATCCAGTTTAACATAGTTCAGCTATTTGCCTGAAGTTTTCACTGAAGATGAGATGCAGTATAATTCTCAAATGGCACAGTTTAACACACCAGCTCTTCCAAATCTGCACTGACATTCTATTATGTATAGTATAAAGAGAAAAGTCTCATGAACTTGCTCTATCAGCAGTGGATACTGGAACTATACCATTTTTTAATCTATAATTTGTTCTTCCATTTTTAGTCCTGCCATTATTACAAAGAGAAATGAAGCTATTCCACTATTTCACAGAAATCTTTGCAGTGTAAAGTTGAAAATGACCTTAGGAGGTCATTTCATCTAATGATTTCCACACATTTTCAACCAGTGGAGGAATAACTTCATCACGATTCTGTAGCCCATTAGGGACGACTGAACTCCAGGCTCATGGGCCACCAGGTATCCCAGGACCTCAATATAGATATCTTGAGACAATGAACTGCTGCCTGTTGCAGTTTTGAGTGTATATTGCTGCCACACTTGTATTTCATACAGACTGCACTTAGTTCCCTCATTTGCAAGATGATCCTCAGATTAAAGGACAGAATGAGCTCCAAGTAGAAAACTGTACTGGCAACAGCCTGCTCTCAACCACCACCCTCCCCAAATATCTCTGGTCCTTCTCTCATCAAGGAAGATAACATTCATCCATCATATGAGAGATCTTTCTGTGAAACTGTGAGCTGGTCAGAGGCTGCCACCCACAAACAGCTCAGCCAGGTCTTTCTGGCTTCTGGCTGGAAATGGACTGGGCAAATTATCCAAGCAATCTACGGATGGTCATCAGAACAAGCAACCCTGATGTTAGTCTATCCCCATCCTTGAGACAAAATTGAGAAGATTCACACCATCCTCAGCTGCTCTTATAAACATTCAGTAGAGGATACCAGTAGCCTCTGTGGTAACTGATGTTCAATTGTCCTTTCAATTAAAAGGGTAGTGTCTAATCTAAATTACCTTTCCTCTCAGCAAATGAAATTACTTGTTTTCTTGCTGATTTTGGATGTGGAGTACATATTTCGTGCTTGTGAAGATTCGCTTCACCCTTGCCTCCTTTCTAGAAGACAGATTCAATCCATTCAGTCATTCCCAAGAAGTCACATGCCTTACCATCCATGTTGCTCACCTGAGCTGTGTGATTCATAGAGCTACATTCTTCTAAAAATACCTAGCCCAAAAATGGACACAGTTTGTGAGCTGAGGGTCACGAATGCCAAGCTGTGTAAAAGAACAATTTCCTGTACTTTATACATGTTAATGCATCCCAGAAGGGTATTTGAATGTCTTGCAGCACCACTATGTTTTGCACTTCCAATTGCAATCCATTGTCATCTTCTGGATCCTTTTCTACAGCAGAATAAAACTGAACAGATGAGGATAAACTTCTACAGGGCCTTATCTCTCATTTCATCACATTTAAGGAACACACTGAATGATAAATTCATATAGTAATTTGCAATCAGTTGTACACCCACCTCATAACTTTATCTGGATCGTTCTTCTTCAGCTGGCTTCTGAGAACATTGTGCAGGATTGTCAAAAGCTGTGGTACAGTCAATATGAATTCTATCTGTGGTTCCTCATGCTTTTGCTGTTTCTATCAATGCTTTGGATTTTTTCCTTAGAATCGTATAATGTGATTTGCTCTTAACAAAACTGTATATTGTCTGTTTTGTTGGTTATTAAGTGACTGGTCAGTGAGAGCATTTCTAGACAATGAAGTTAAACTCATCCATCACTGCAGGTCCCATAGATTTCTTTCTAGCTTTGCCCTAAGGATAGATTTTTGTTTTCCTCTGGGACTCCCTGTAATCCTGCAATTTCCAGTAAAGGTTCATTAACAGTTCAGATAAATCTTGAAATACTCTTGGAGAAATTTTCTCAGAATCACCTCATTTACAATCTGTCCTTTGCTCTTCTTGAAATTAATTGCATCATGCAACCGGTCAAAATTAACTTTTTTTGTGTTAAATAATGTAAAAAAGGAACTTCATGGAATGTCCATCATTCATATTGATTTTAAAATACTATGCATATTTGGGTAGATTTTTCAAAAAACCTCACCTTAGCGATTTCAAGTTCCACCTCAAGCTTTGTATAACCAATAAGTTAACTTCACTATGTCTCAGTTTAAAAAGAAACCAAGATGACTGTGAAGGAGAGTGAGGAATCCTTCTGGACTAGGAAGGGGGCCTTGCTCTCCTCGAGCCGCCACAACCCTTGAAATTAAGAGACTTTAATCAGAAAACGTAGACAAGAGGATAACAGTTCTTTATTACAAATATAAACACGTATAACCAAACGCAGAACAGAACAAATAAAACACCGTAACCAAGACTTTCAAACAGATCCAGTCGTGCCCGTGCCCCTTGGGAGCTCCTGTGGGAACGGAGGCCACAGCGATGGGCTGGAACCCTTCCCGTGGGCGCTGAAAGGACCCTCGCACCGTATTTTGCCCAGAAGCATTGCAGGGGTCAGCAACTCCTCTGCAGACGGTGCCGGCCCCTTGAGGAGTCCGTAGCAAATCCAAGCAGCGGTGATTTTCCTCTCAGGAGAACAGCACAGGACACGCAGAGCCAGCGGGGCGAGCCGGGATCTCCCCCATCGCAGAGTCCCGGCACCCAAGCAGAGCGAGAGCAAAGGGGTGGTGCCCCGGCAAAAAATGGGCACCGGGAAACCTCTCTCTTTATTCCACCTCCCAAGCCAGGGAAGGAGTAAAGTCCTCCCCTCAAAAAACAAAAACACCTCCCCCAGTCCTCTCTAAAGCCATCATGCTGGAATGCAAAGCTATTAGCTATCCCTCTGTCTAGGCTTTGGACAGCTGGCTGGCTCTGGGAGCAGGGAGTGAGAGAGCTGGGCTTCAGCAAGCCATCTCCTTCTGGCTCCAAAGCCCGAACCGCCGTGTTGGCATGGGACAAAAAAAGCCTCCATGAAAGATTTTGAAACTATAACACACTCTTATATCAGTTACTGGCTAGATTATAAAGTAGAGATGGAGTCACGGTCACCAAAATCATTCTGTGAGACTAGTCCTTTATAGATCACTATTGTAAAGGTTGAAGGATTTATATTTCTCATAATCCTTTAAAGGATTAAGTATTAAATTATATATATTAAGAGCTGGGTTTTCTAGTCCTCATAATAAATGAATAAGGTTTGCCCAGGCAGAAAGTAAGATAAAAATACTTTTGAAAACCAGTTAATATCTGTGCTTGGATGTATCACATAGCAATGATCATCACATTCAGATTCTTCATGTTCTTGCATTTTTTTGTGACTGGCATCAACTTTACTCTTCTCCATTTTTTAAATGTATATTATTTTCTTTTTAACACAGCTCCTCCTTCTTATGCCAGAATGTTTGTCTGTGAGAGATGCAAAACATCACCTAAGATCCTGGGCGTGCTCACCCAGGCTCTCCATTGAGGTGCACATTCATCTGTTTACAGTGTCAGGTCAGATGTTAAGAGTTGTTAGATTTTCCAAATGAAATTTTTGCTATTTTGTAGCTTGGTGGCAGTTTTTCCACCGACTTTAAGAGGGTCAGCCACGGTTTGTCCAATGCTTCCCGTGTAACATTCCTATTGTGTAATTCATATGACTACAGGGTAAATAAAGGCATTTGTCCTTGCTTGCAACTATTTCTTTGCAGGGAACAACTAATCACACAGAATGCACCAGAATGAAGGTCTCACAGCACGGCTTGCACATGAAAAGAAGCTCCAGTCACAAAGAATTCATAATCTAATTTCAACCAGAGACTATAAGAGACTATAGCACAGAGGTAGAAAACTAAAGGAAGCATGAGAAGTTTTTAAGCTCTTACAGTAAAGGCTAAATAGGCTTTTTTTTTGTGTTAAACAGACCTTTTCTCCACAATAGGGAGCTACATGCTTTTTATACCATCTAGGTATAGCTGCTCTAGACAGAAATGCAATAAACCAGGCATTTTCATTATTAAAACCTTTTCTTCATCTGCTTATAGCTTTATGGAAACAAAACTTGTGTGATTTCTTAATATAGCAACTAAGAGAAAACAAACAAACAAAAAAGAAGCAGGCACTAAAGTGATATAAGGAACATGTAAAATATTAAAGAAAAAAACACAACACAAATAAAGGTTGTCTAGTCTCTCAGGTTTAAAAAAATAAAGATTAAGTAAAGTAAGTACAGAAAGAGTGATGTTACTTTTCTGACAGAAGCTGTTTGCAGAAGTTTGCATGAGACTAAAATACCTATGTGGTACCCCCTGAATAATCTGAACAGCACTGGCTCAAGGTACAGCCCAGAAACCCAGAAGACCCAGCTGGTTTATCTGCTTCCCCCTGACAACTAACCCTTCCCTAATCAGAGAGAAAAAAACAAAATCAAAGACAAACCCCAAAATCTAACAGGGCTTTGCCTGCTTCTCACCTCCTGCCTCCTTCAGTGAGCCCTGGGCAATGGAGTGTTCTTCAGACACAGCTGCAGTGCTGGTTCCAGCTGTGCTGCCTCTTGCTTTGTCACTTTTGGTGACCCAAGACGTGATGCCTGGGTGCAGAGCACTCAGCCAGACACGCAGCTCTGCCTAAGAGGCACCTTCCCAAGGAGAAGCTCCATCCTTTTCAATTCCCTGTTCCTGTTTTCCTGAGGTCTCATTATCAAAGCTGCTCAAAACAGTTATGCTCAGTGCTCTTGGTAAATGCAGAGTATAAAGGGACAACAGAATTTTATTAACCCCAATTTTATAATGCATCTGCACCTAACCAGCAGCAGTTCTACCAGTCTTACAAAAAAAGCAGGCAAATAGGTCCTGGGCAAATCCATTTTCTTCTCCTCCAGCAGGGGCTGGCTAAGAGCTCCCTCCCCTGTAGTACTTCTGTCCCCTACAGCTCCTCAGAGCTCTATTCTTTCCTCTGAGAGCTGAGGAATCTCCGAAGTAACTGGCAGGCTCCCTGCATCAGCTTGCATAGGGGTTGACCTCACATGGATTCATTAATCTGTCAATGCAGATAGACTTCCACACCTGCACAGGGTTCAATGCGAAGCTGGGTGGGGCCAAAATAATTCACATTTCCACCAAGTGCCATAGCCAGGCTCAGTTGCCCATCTCAGCTTCACACCCAAATAAGGTCTAGGGGTGAAACCAGAAGGAAGAAAATCAAAGAAAACATCCAGAATAATAGAATTTTATTACATTATTTTCTCCATGTGTCTATCTTCCCCTAGCCACTTTTGTCAAGTGCCCTATCTGTCTGGTGCTGCAGGATTGTTTGGCATGAGCATGGTTTGAAAAACAAACTTCACCCCCTGGAGAATTTTTCTGGGAATAATAGAACTGCATGAAGGTCTAAATCAATAGAAGTCTTTCTGAATTCATTTCTAGGAAACCTAGACACATCAGCAGTGACTTTGACTAAAATACAAGGTGCCACTCTTCGGAAAGCAATTTATAGTTAAGTAATTTAAAATTCATAGCGAGGAAGGCCATATAGAGAGAACCTCATCCACCACAGGAGAGGAAAACCAGAGGCATTCAGGGACTGCAAAATCTTGCACAATTTTGGGAGAAGTTTTGAGGATTTTTTTTTTTCAAGTACACTTTCCATATCCTACTCCAATCCCAAAGGAAAACCCTCTTCTTCCTCCCCTGAATCCCACCACCTACACAGCTTTTACCTATTTTTCCACCATAGGTTTTTTTCCTATCAGAGGATTACTTTCCCCTTTATTAAAAGCTTCTTTTAGGCTACTGGGACAGGTGTTTAAGGTCTGTATTCTGTCACTTCTTATTTGCGTGTTTTCAAGTGTTAAGCTTAAGCTTGACTGGAGGGGAAATAAATGTAGGAGGTATACTACCATATAGTCAGTTGAAATGCACACCAAGAATTCTTCCCCTTTTACAGTTGAAATGCACACCAAGAATTCTTCCCCTTTTACCATACGCTATTAGGACTAGAACTTACGAAAGGTCTGATTTCTCTTAACCTCAATTTTATGATGCAATGCCACCCAAATCCCTTTCTTTTCAGCTGCAGCATCATCATGCAGACACCTAAACTGGCCATGAGTCTCCATATGCCAATTCCAGCATTCGATGGACTCATTTTATATCATCTGGTGCTCCTACCTGGTATGGCAGGAGGAATTGCTCAGAGCCCTCCCAGGCTGTGTAAGTGTTGACCCTGCATTTCACTCTTTCTAAAAGTGAGGCATTCACTGATCACAAGAGTGTTAAATAAAATATGGGGTCTGCTTTCTCCAGCCATTTTAGTTCTTTCCCTCAGTTTATGAGCCAGTATTTCTAGTGCTTCTGTTGGGAGGCAGCCCTTGTGTCCACAGTGTATCTAAAAGGAGGCACCATAACCCTTCACATCCCTGCCCATTCCTCTGTGATCAGCATTTCGAGGGGCCAGGCTGGCCAGGAGCACAGTGGAGGAGGAGGGTGATCACACCACTGGCTGCAGGCCCACTGCTGGCACCAGGACCCCCATGGTCAACACAACTTGATGGCATCAATGTACTCTGTGAGGGTGCTCAGTTAGTTCAGTCCTACAGCAAAGATCTGAGGACTAAAAGCCTGGCTTTACCACCACTCTGCTATAAGCTGAGTGTTTATGACTTTTAAGTGTTAATCACATTTCCTTTTGTCCAGGTTTGGTTGATACAGACTCATTTGTTTCCAGACATCTCTTACTTGGGACCATCATAGCCCTGAAACCCTAGAAAGAATCTCAAAGTGTGAAAAGCCATTGCAGCAGCAGAGAAAACAATTTGCAGGAAAACAGAACAGCAGCATAAAGGCAGGCAAGGGAAAGGGAAGCAGCTCTCTGAGGCTCCCCCAGGGCACAGCAAGCTAAAAGCAAAAGAGAAAAGAGCATGCAAGACCGAATCCTGCCAGTGGCAAGTCCAACAAACAGCTGGAGCAAAAGGCAGCTCTAGAAAACGAAGCTGCTGCTCACCCTCACCCCTCCTTCATAAGTATCTCCCATACAGAAAACAAAATACCATGAAACATTAGACAATTCTGCTCATAAATATTTTTCCCTCACTTTTCTCCTGGCTCTGCCTGTTTCTTTTACCTTTGGCAAAGGTCTGCCATGCTGGGAATGGGGTACCAGTGGGGTGTGCAGGGCCATGCTGCCTCAGCAGCCTGGACAGGGATGGAACTGCAAACACTGGGGAGGTGACAGCTCCAGCTGGCTTCCCACAACCTTCTACTCAGCTTTTCTCTCCCTCTTTGGGGTAGGAGAGGCAACTGGAGAGAGAGTATTACACATCTGGTGTTCATAGCATGGTTTGGGTTGGAAAGGATCTTCAAAGATCATACAGCCCAGACTTCCTTCCACTAGATCAGGTTGCTCAAAGCCCCATCCAGCCTGGCCTTGAACAATTCTGGTGATGAAGCATCCCACAACTTCTTCAGGTAACCTGTTCCAGTGTCCCACCAGGCACTACATATAGAATTTCTTCTGCGTATCCAATCTAAATATAATCTCTTCTAGTTTAAAACCATTGCTATTACACTCCTTGGTAAAATATCTCTCTCTGTCTGTCTTATGAGCCCCCTTTTTATACTCAGAGGCTGTGATATGGTCTCCCTGGATCCATCTTGTTTCCAAACCGAACAATTCAAATTCTCTCAGCCTTTTTTCATAGGAGAGGAATTCCAATCATTTAATCATCTTCGTGGCAGTTCTCTGGACACACTCTAACAGGTCCTCTTGTATTGAGGACCCTAGAGCTGGACACAGTACTCCAGCTGGGGTCTCATGAGGGCAGAATAGAAGGGAAGAATGACCTTCCTCAATCTTTTAGAGCATTCTGGGCTGCAAGTAGCCATTGCCAGTTCACATCCAGTTTTCCATCCCCAAGTCCTTCTCTGCAGGGCTCCTCTCATCCAATTCACCCCCACCAGTTTGTATTGATATTGGGTGCAGAACCTTGTACTTGGCCTGTCAATGTCCCTCATGGTGGCATCCTTTCCCTGCAGCGAGTCAACTGCACCACTCAATTTGGTATGATCTTCAAATTTGCTGAGGGTGCACTCAATCCCGCTGTTCATGTGTTGAAGTTACCCCTTTTCATGTTGAAAGCAATGTTTCATTAATAGACACATGATAGATATATAATTTACATATTTATATAAATGGGACCCCTCCTCAAAAATGTTGTGCTGGTTTTGGCTGGGGTACAGTTAATGCGATGGTGCCCTGCTTTCCTGGCAATGTCTGAACACCCACATGCCTAAGGGAAGTGGTGAATGAATTCCTTGTTTGGCTTTGCTTGCGTGTGTGCCTTTTTCTTTACCTGTTAAACTGTCTTAATCTCAACCCACGAATTTTCTCACATTTACCTTTCCAACTGTCTCCCCCACCCCACTGGAGGGGGCAGGTTGAACAGCTGTGGGGAATTTAGTTGCTGGCTGGGGCTAAACCACAACAGTCCTTTTTTGGTGCCCAACATAGGGCTCAAAGTGTTCACAGTAATGAGATATTTGATTAAAATGTGCTAGATTGAATTCTGAGCTGTTCTTGCTGTTTAGCTATTAATGGGCAGACTTCTATGCTTGCCATGAGACACACTTGCCTGACTGTGTATTAGAGCCTAGTGCTCGTTAGTGTCTGCTTTTTGCTTTTGCTGCTCGCTGTGCTGCTTATCATCTTACTCTGCTGTGCTTGGGAACAATTTGATAACAGCCATGGTGATGCGCCTGGGCTGGCAGATGGCCAGGAATCACTGCTGTTTCTGTGCTGCTGTACTGGACAAGCTGGAACTCCACTGTGAGCTTGAGTTGAAGGGACTATGACCTGGGGATGAGTCCATGTGGAAGCACAACACTCTGAAGAGTCTGTGGCCTTGGTTTTGTCTGTGCTGCAGTAGCTGTGCCTCTGAAGGGACTGAGGCCTGAGGATGGAGTGGAGAAGGTACACAGTGGAGACGGTACACCCTGGAGCATCTGTGGCTGTGGCAAAGTCCATGCTGTGGGAGGTACAATTCAAAGCCAGTGGCTGTGCATGAGGTCATGCTAGAGCACCTTAAAATACGTGGCCATGGATAAACCCATGTCAGTATTCACCATCTAAAAGTACAGAATGGCACAGTAAACAAACATGGAGGCAGTAGATTTCCACATCTAGAGTGTTCGTAGAATGTTCGAATCTCCTACTCAAAACAGATGCACTTTTCACAGCATTGAACAAGGTATTAAAACTTTGAAGGTCTCTGGGAATGGCACATCCAGCCTCAACTCTGTCTTCTCAACCCTCCCTGACTGCCTAACAATGGTGTTTAAACCAATTTGAAGATGACTTTTAGTTTTGCACTGCAACTATATTGTTTTAAAACACCTTTGTAAGGGTAAACAGTTAAAAAAAAAATTGTTGTGAAATTGTGCACCAGTATCCTTATCTTGAGATTTTCTAGTTGGAGAATTACAGCTAAGGATTGCAAGCTCCCAATATGAATGCATGTTCGAGTGTGTGCTTATAATATACCCACAGAGGAATACAAGGAAACAACATCTATTTTGGCAACCCTTGCACTTTTCAAATTAGATGCAGAGGAGTTATTCTAATTATTTAAAGGTCTCTGAGCCTCAGCAAATTGTATTGACAGAGCTTTCGCTTTCAATAAAAAACAAACTTGAAATGCTTTTGTGAATGTGTTGTTTTCATCAAAATTTTTATTTCACTGTTATTGCTTTTTATACGGGGCAAAACTATGCAGACAGCCACACTTAAACACACATGCCCATCCCTAGTCGCCTTCTTGCCCACCACAGGGTTCCTGATTTCTCCAGTCTATTAACATTCCCAACTCCTGACACATGGTGATCCAGCTGCAAAAGCAGCCAAGTGCGTTGGGTTGGCTTCTAAGCAAAAGAAGAGGCAGAGGAAGAGAAAGGGTAAGAAGCATTTAAGGAGGGGATTTGAGAGTGCAAAGCATGAAACTAGAACGACAGGCAGCACGAAGAGAGCTGAGTTACTGGTGAAGCAAGAATCAGATGAGCCATGATGACTGAAGCAGAGAGGAGCAAAGATTTTGCTACAGATTGTCCTGTCATGAATTTGAAATATGAAGATTTAAATTGCAAGGTAGGTGAGGCAGAATGAGATAAAAGCAAGCCAAGGGAGTAGTAGTGAGCAATAAGCTGTACTTGTGATGCACATGCACAGTAAGTGCATCAACTAATTGACGAAAATATTGCATTAGCATCTGCAGCAGGATCATCCCTTTTCTGCAGCCGCACAGAGCTCTCCTGGACATGGCTGCCTCTGACCAGTTGGATGTTGCTTATGCCCATCTGAATTTTCCATTGAAAGGAGTGCCACTGCTCTGATTTTAATGAGTTTCCTAATAAAGAGGTGATGACTGGCAGTGTAATTTCCCTTCTACATTTCGTGCTTTCATGACTGAAGTTTATTATTAACCTTACTACTACATTTTCTGTTATTTTACTCTGGTGGTTTAATTGTATTTCCACCTCAGTCATGTGAATTCACTTTCAATAGTCTCCTTTCCCAGATTGCTTTCATGTGAGCAGCAGGGTTTTTCAGTTAAGTACTCTGCAATGGTTTTAGTATGCATTTCTTTCTGGTTTAATCTCTCTCTTTTTTCCTCTCTGTCCGTGTATTAGTCATCCTTAATGGGGTACAGCACCTTGTGCTCTCTGACATGGAAAACAGGGACAATGTAAGCAAACATCAAGGACAAGGCATAAAAATAACAGTCTCCGTAAAAGGGGAATTAATGACTCAGGCAAGTCGATTCCACATGTAAGTAATTTTAAGGAAAGAAGGCATCAGCTATGCTTAGAAATGCAGATGTATTTATCGCCTTTCAGCCCCCCTATTTAGCTGTTACTAATGGCGTATTGAAAGGGAACAAAGGAAATTTCTGAATGCAGAAGCAGGGATGTCTTAGCAGGTGGTCCGAGGTAATGGAAATTTAGGGCACAAGCAGCAGACCTGAATCTCATTTTATTAATGCTGACATAAATCAGGCATGTGTATCCACTGAAGGAGTGAATGAAGTTATGCCAAGGTAGGGTTGGAGAGAAGTCGGTCAGGTCTCCCATCTCCACTCTAACACGGAGCAGCAGTCCCCTCAGGAACTGCGCCTCTGCTCTCACTAAATAAAGCAAGATGGAAATAAATCTTTGTACTCTGCTGTAAAATACTAGGATGTGTGCACAGACAACTCTGGGTATGCAAGTGCCAGTCTAATAATCCAAAGGAGCAAAAGTGCAGTAAACCCTAGCGGTAGGGTCAGTGGTTTGGTACTAAGTCAATAAAAATAATTGAAAGTCAACTCTTATTTACAGTCTGGCCCCTTTCCAACAACAACATTTTAGGGAAGCTGTACATTGGATCTAAATGAAAAGTAATTTGACAGAGTTAGTTAAAGGTCTCCCATGTGAATGAGAATCAGGACCTTTGATTTTACATCCCAGTACATGTTTCCATTTCACATGTCACACACAAACACTGTCTGTAAGAAGTAAGGGCAGTTCACATCCTGCTGATGGGGTTATGAGAAAGACCGAGAGCTGCCTTGGTTTTGGTTATAAATACCTTCATGAAAAGAAAAATCTGGGTGCTAAAGAGCTCTTTAAACTATCCAGGAAAGATGTGGTAGGAACTACAAGCAGGTGGATACAACTTAACAAAATCAAACGGGAAATGAAGTGTGCCTGAAATGGCAAAGGAAAATAATCTGTTGATACAGTAGAAGTGGGTGGTGAACTCTCCATTTCTGGTTATCCATGCTGGATACTCTGCAAGAAAACATACTTTAGCAAGGCAGATATACAGGGCTCGGGAGAGGAGACCCTCAGTAAATTTAAGACTTCATATTAAATAAATATTTGATTGCATAGTCTAACACCTTTGTCTTTAAACCCTGTGGTAATCAATGATTTCACAAAGGGGCTTGTGGATTGCTGGTGGTGTGGTTGTTTGAAATTATAAGACCACTTAATAGCAGGTATAGGAAATAGGTAACCCAATGTATAGTTAGGTAAGATAACCACAACCCAAACTTTGTACCAACTCGCAAAGGACGTATAGGATAGGTAAACTCAGAACTTGATTGTTCCAGGCTACAAACCCCTCGAATTTTGACACATCAGACACTGTCCATGGAGGTGCTAACCCCTACGTGTACATCAGCTGCATAAAGGTGTGCTTTCCCCTGCAGTGCGTACTGTGCAGGGGATTCCTTTGAATCAGGACCCATGGCGCTCCCGTGCAGAAAGAGAAGCACCAGTCCCCCCTCTGCAGAGCCCACATCGTCTGTCCGAGGCGCTCAGCATCCTCCGCCACACCACCTGCTGTCCTTGGCCTCCCCGGGAAGCACGGCTGGGAGATGTCCTGCTGCCCCCCGGAGTTACCGGGAGCCCCTTTCTCACCCTGCAGAGAGACGAAACAAGTGGGAACATTAATAAAACAGCTCACAATAAAATCCCGCCAAAAAGGACAGCGTCGGGGCCCCGCCGCGACACGGGAGGCACGGGAGGCACTGGGAGCACGGGAGGCACTGGGAGCACTGGGGGCACTGGGAGCACTGGGAGCACTGGGAGCACTGGAGGAAGGGGGTTCCCCCGGCCCCGCGGCGGGGGCGCGGCGCGAAGGGCGGGCGGCAGCGCCACCTGGCGGGCGGCGGCGGGGCCGGCGGGGCGGGGGAGCGGGATCCCTGCTCCATCCCTGCGCGATTCCTGCGCGATTCCTGCGCGATTCCTGCGCCCTGCTGCGCGGGAAGGGCGGCAGGGTGAAAAAAAAAATGAAGAGAAGGGAGGGAAGGGAAGGGAAGGGAAGGGAAGGGAAGG
>JAWWMP010000116.1:85768495-85799763 GCA_035047865.1 Dendrocincla tyrannina | reverse complement strand
GAAGGGAAGGGAAGGGAAGGGAAGGGAAGGGAAGGGTTAGGTTTTCAGTTCTGTCACATTAAGAGGGGAGCTGCAGCCATGTGTGACCTGCGCCGCTTGCTACAGTGTGGCCAATGCTGCATTTTGGTCAGTGGAAAAATCAGTTATTAATCAGCAAAGAACTATTGATTTTCCAGCGGCTCTTTCCATAGAGTAGGAAGTCAGCTGTTGCAGCTGGTGGGCAATGAACTGTGAAGCACCACCGGGAGCATCTCTGGCCCAAAGGAGCCAGTCGATCCATGTTGGGAGCTATGAGATGTTCTGGGGTCACTGCTCAAATAGAGCAGCTCCCAGTTCACAGCACACGTGGAGGTACATTTTGTGTTTGTACTTAACAAATTAGGGCAATTTGTCACATTGGGAAGCAGAATGGAAGATGTGGCATACTATTCAACTCCACATACAACCGTATTTCCAGTGGATGTAGGTTGTTTTCCAATCTCCTTTCACAGTGGCCCTGAGAAATACATCATTTTCATCTGATAGAATGCAGTCAGCAAGGCAAGCTCCTTTTTTTTTTTTTTTTGTATTTTTTTAGTGCAATAGAAATATTCATAAGGTATACAGTGAGATACAGTCTTCCTATTGTTCTTATTTTATGTATAGATCAGTTGTGATGGTTCACCCTGTCTGATCTGGACCATACAAATTTGCCTATTTGCCTATTTATTTTATCTGTAATGGAGTTTTTTATCACCAGCTACTGGGATTTGTGTTCTTTTTATGAAACATGTATAGAAATGGTGCATTCTGAGACCTCAGATTTTTCTTTTGTACTCTTTTTCCTACAGTCCCTGAGTAATATACTCAAGAACTTCATTGAAATGTATCCACTATGCAGACCTTACGCTGACATTTACCCAGGACAGTGTCAGTATCAGCAGTCTAGAGTGCTGCATAATAGGAACAGGCCAATGTTCTTACATACCTTTTGATATGAAAATTTTAACTTCATGATCTAGAAGATGCTCTGCTTTGGATCTGAATTTTAACTGTCCATCAGTCAGCAGAGAGTGAGCGTTGGCTTGCATCTATTTTAGGTACCTTATCAATATGCACACAGCCAGTGTTACTCTGCATTTCACTGCATTTCTCTAACAGATCAAGTTGTGGTTGTTTCTTCAGTCATGGTCCAGCAACACAATGACAGTAGCAAAGACATGAGCTCTCACAGCTGCCATTAAGACTCACAAGTTCACTTTCTGCTACTGAAACTTTTCTCTGAAATAATCCAATACTGCACAACCATTCCAGGCAACTGGAAAGGGACTAAATGTCTCTGAAACCAGAGCTATTAAAGAATTAGCCTGGAGCTTGACACAAAAAAACACAGTGCGTAGGTCTATTCTGGTCATCACCATCAGGAAAACATTGGAAGGTAGGTTAGATGCTAAAATTGCTTATGGAAGATAGTGTTCCCAGTGTCACAATTACTGCTGCCAGTGGGGAACACCATCCTGGCTTCACAGAGGATCACTGGCACATGCAGCTGTACTGCAAGGAAAAACTGGTCAGCTCACACAGTTTAAGTAATATTGAAATTAAAGCAATTTGTTGATTTATTATCAGTGCATATTTAATCTGGTATCAGTGAATGTTCAGGACTGAAATCAGCAACACATCAGATAAACCACTGTCCTAGACATGTTAATAAATGCCTGCGGATCTTTAAGCATGCTTTTATAGCCCAAAAATGTATCAGCAGCATGCATTGCACTCCCCATGCCTTATGTGTGTGTGCTGGTGCCCATGTGCAGCCCCGCCTGTGGAAGAGTCGGTGCACACACTGTGTGCACACCAGTGCTGCTGCCAGCACCCTGCTAAGGCCCTGCTGAGGGCAGGTGGCCCCATGTGCACCCTGAGGAGTCATGTGCCTCCCTTCGCCTGCCACGTGCTCCGGGACACAGGCTGGGAGCTGCTGAGGATGCGGTGGGCCGATGCTTGGCAGTGCCCCAGCAGAGTCAGTGCTGCTCCTCCTGCTCCAAGGTGTCTCCCCGGGAATGCAGTCTCTCTCTCATTCCCTGGTTACTGATTAATCAGGGTGGTCATCTTCCTTGTTAGCACTGCCAGCATTGGGCAGTCACTCTCTCAAGTGGTTTTGGGTGTCCCGTAAAGTGCCTTAGCTGAGAGGTGTGTAGCTGGGGATGTGCTCCCGGGTTTCCATTGCTGCCACTCCTGTGCGAGCTGAACAAGCTCACAGCTGGCACTGCCCTTGTTTCAGGGAGCTGAAGCTTTGGGTAGCTGATACACCTCATTTCCCCAGCTTTCTGCTTCGGCTGGGCCCTCACTGCTGGCAGGGGCAGCTGAGCAGGAGCTCTCCCTGTCTTTTTCTGGTCCAGTCCAGGGTCCTCCCAGGTGACTTCCTCAGGGCAAAACCTTTAGAGACATGAACCCTTCGTTTTGCTGTTAGAAGAGTTTGCAGTACTGCTGCAAAGGTCTAAGTTTACTGGTGGTTGGTTGTATAGCCCTGGGTCTGCAAGGCTATATAAGCTTTAGATCCTCTCTAAATGCAGCTTCCTAGAAAACTGGGGGTTTGTTACAATAGTTTCTCTCTCTCCCCTGTACTGAGAGTCTTCCTATCTGGATAGTAGTAATTTATATTTCTAGAAATACTTATTGTTTCCAATCTAATATTTCTGCACTTTTTTTTCCAATAATTTCTTTTTCTTTCTTTTTCCCCCCTTAACCAAGTTTTTAAGACTTGTGTTGTTTTATGTGTCTCCTTCCTTTTCCGCGCAGATTCCCTGAAATTCTTTCTTCCTCTGCTTCTTTCCAGTCTCTTGTAAGTCTCTCTTCAGTTGATATTACTTAATTTTAGAGGGTTTTAAGTACTTTCTTAGGCATTTGAGCCCTTTGGTCCCAGTCCCTGTCCAAAAGCAACGGAGAGCGTTCCCAGTGGTGCTGGGGTGCCAGTGTGCTTTGTGCAGTCACTGTTCATATGCCACTGAGTGAGCATCCTTGGGGCTGCACCGGAGCTGATCTCGGCATCTCCTGCTAGTCTATAAGAGTGCACAGTAACATTGTAACTCTCAGTTTGCAGCTGTTTGCATTTGACCAGGACATGGGAAAAGAAACAGTAATTTGGGAGCACATTTTTCTCCCCCCCTTTTTTTTTTTTTTTCCATCTGAAAAACAGCAAGTGGTCCAAATTTAGCCAGCTGTGGTGTTTCTCTCTTATGGCTCTGCAGCAAAGCTTGAGCAATAGTAAAACTGTGAATTGTAGAGAAAAGTAAGTATCAATAGTGATACTTTCAGATGTGAGAAGGTCCTTATGGCTGTAGGGGTTTAATTTTCTCCAGCTCAGACAGCACCAAATTGTCCTTTAGAGAGAAAATAAAAGACAAAGAATGGAAAACAATCTCTTTTCGGTCCCTTCTTATATTTCACGTGCACTCACATCTTCAGTTTCATAGACCAAACCAGGTGGAACTGAGTCTCATGTCAACTCTTTCCAGTCTCTGAGAGATGCAAAACGCAAAGTCCAAATAAAGTGACAAAAGTTTAGGTAAGAGTTATGTTTTCAAAGTTGTATTTACAATGGAACTTCTTTACCTCACTCCTCACAGCCCTTCTGCTCTTACATTTATGTGCTGTGTGGAGATTTTAAAAGCTGACATTTGGGATTTATCCCTGGAGGATTATCTTTGAAGCAACATATCACTTCTTAGTACTTCAGATTTTTTTAACATCCTGCATTCGTAGTTTTAGACACAAATAATATTATCAGTATTAATGCACTGAAGACATTTTCTTCTGTACCTGAGGATATGTTACCACCCACAGAGATAATTAGAATTCCATAAATATATACAAAAATCCTAACTTTTGTTATCATGACATGTCTTCAGAGTTGTAATTGTAATGCCACTTCAGAGCATAGTATTGTTGCTGGCTGCCTCAGAGCTGGAAGCTGCCTCTCAGGAAAAATTGACTCCATTTAATCAAGCATCTCTACTCACACTGAGAAGATACTGAATACACACACAGACCTAGGTGTAAATACACATAAAAAGATATAAATCAAAGTGTGGTTATTCATTCAAGTGAAAATAATTTCCTCTTTTAAAAATATTTGACTTTCTGTGAATACTTAAGTAACAATAAATAACAAAAACAATAATGTAATTTAAGAAGATATAGTTAAATAGTTGTGCAAGGGTATGTTTAGGCTTCAATTTGCATAAAGACTTTTTAGGCACTCATTCTGTATTTAAGAGATGTGTAATTTTTTCCTGTGCCTGCAGAAGAGTATTGTTGTTTTGTGTCTAGTCATGCATAGAAGTGAATTGCCACCCAGAATTCCTTGGGCAGAAACAGATCTACTAAAAATCAATGGAAAATCTTGAATAAAGGTAAAACGGTGATATTTAAGTCCATTTGTGGATAACTTTCATGAAGGAAATAGGCTTAATGTAATTCTTTTCTATTGTAAATAGTGTTTCCAATTCTGTTCTCATTCTTGGATGCAAAACTGGAATTTCTCTACCTACTTACCCTGCTTAAATAGTTGTAGGTTTATAACAAATTATAATAAATAAGAATTGCTAACAGAATGAGGTCAGTCACGTTCACTACAGAAGAAGCCTGTTTTAGAGGGCTAGACAGAGTCAGTGGTGATGAACAGTTCTTAGCTATTCCTGTACACCTCCTTCTGTCCAAGAGGGGTGATCTGGAAGAATAGTTTACAGTTTCTGGATAACTGCACAGTATTTATGGTTTGTAGCCACAAGCTTATTTGCCTCAAATACAATAGGGATGTTGTGCTATTATCCACATAGATAAAGAGTTGGGCAAGTTGCACTAATTATTTTTCACCTTAATGTTGAAGAAAACACTAGTGTCCCTTACAACAGACTGCTATTTGTGCTTCCTTTATATCTTCATATTTTTTGTGCAATGTTTGCTGTGGAATCCTCAAGACTTTTCTTCAGTATAATTGTTAAATAAAAATATAATTTTTATAATCTAATTCTTTTTTAGACATCACCCAGAAATTAATAAACAAGGGTACTTGCCAGAGATAAGTTACATTTTGACCATAAAATAGATAGAAATAATTTATGTAGTGATTATTTATTTATATATTTCAAGCAGGCAGCAACAGGACTAAAGAGAGCATATTTAAAAGCTTTATTAAAGGCCCTGGGCAATGGATTTCTTCCTGTAATAGATTTTAATTTGCTAACTGATTTATGAATAATAAAGCTGCATGAGATGTTTTCAATGGAATTGGGGTCACTTGAAATTGGGCTTGGTGTCATCACAGAATGGAGAACCCTTCACCCAAACATCACAAACTATAACGACTAAATCATATGCAAAGGGCTGCTAAGCCTGCACATTCCTGTATGTACAAGTCTAGAAAGGATTTTTGCATCTTCTGGTCTCTCAGCACGCTGGGTACCAAATCCCATCTGAGACTGCCTTGGCCACACTGTGGCTTCTACTGGCTCCAGTGGTCAGAAACCACCTCCTGATTTCCAATCTCATTTTTCTCCTGACTGGTTTGTGCATTTTGTTGTTGTTGTGCCAATATTGTATTTTATCTGAAACAGCCTTTCCCTTCCTAGAGTTTACTCACATGAGGTAGAAGAGTCTTATCCTTCCTGAGGGTCTTGCTCTGTGAAGCAAACCAATTTGTCCTCTCTGCTAAATACAGTGAGTAGCTCTGTTCATCCTAAAAGCTCTGTCCTGTGTCTAGTCCAGTTAAAATGCAGCTTTCTTTTATGTAAGTGACTGGAACTGTATGAGACCCTAAGGACAGTCCATGTTTTATTAGAGTAACCACAACATTTCACTTCCATTTCTTTTTGTGGCTGCAAGTTGTGGAGACATTTGTGAATACACACATGTGCTTGTGTACATGTACAAGTGTATATATTTACGTAAGTACACACGTGCACCCACACCCATGCACACACATATCCACATATTGTTTAAAGTGTTTGTTGCCAGCTGAGTAACTCTCAGATTACAGTGTATATTTTTATTACTATTGCTGGAGTACACGCCCTTTTGTGTTATGTGACTCTGTTGGGATTCCTCCTGTCCTCATGACCACCTCTTCCTGTGTGACAGTCTCCTCCATACTGAGGATAGTGTACTTAGCAAATTTAGCTACCACTTCTCCACTTTTTGCACTATTAATATTGCTAAAACTAAATAAGACCCAGTTCTTGAAAAGCTTTGCTCATCATCTTCCTCCAGACCCATACCATCCCTTCCAGCCCATCCTGTTGACCTTCTCCCTTCAAGTAGCATTATGCTACATGGCTTGTACTTGTTCTCCTCAAGATAAAATTATTTCCTGTGTTTCTGTATAGCAGATGTTTCACAGATGTTTAGATAAATGAAATTTTCACCTTAGTATTGTTAAAAATATTAATTATAGCTTCTAAGAAAGATGCTAGACTCATCTGACACACACATTGCATTACTTTTCCATCCATCTTCACAAGTTTAATTAGTTTTTCTTCAAAAATTATTCCAAGTCCTCTCCCCTTTTTCTTGAGTTTGCTTAAGATCTTTACTCTCAGAGTTGTGACTGTAAGAGCCCAGTCTAGCATGGAATAACTCTCTCATTCTGACTATGCTTCTGATACTGAGGTGACGGCTATTTCCATCTCTGTGTGTGAGTTGAGTTATTATATGCAAGAGCATATCCCTAGTGTGATTGTTGCCCATTAAAGATCAAACATTCTTGATGTGGTCAAAGACTTACATTTGCTTTGGGAGAAGCTGGAAAAAGCCTTGATGAAAGTAACTGTTTCTGCAGGCCAGCAATGAAAGCTGGAGGTAATGGAAGGTGGGATGGACCAAACACATTTGTCCAGCTCTGTAATTTTTGTCATTAAGTTTGTCACATTAGAACTGGAATGAAAATACCTCTTTCCCATGGTCCTCATCCTGAAGTAGTTGCCAGGTAGCTCTTTTATAACTGTGCCTGTGGTTTGGGGCAGTTGGATGCAACCAGTGTTCTGGGTCCGTCCATATTTCTAACAGGGATGGCAGCAGTCAGAAGTCAGGGTGGGATTTGGGATTTTGGTGCCCACCAGGCAATGATAACTGCACCCATGGGAAGGCACAGGGGACCTCTTTGACAAAACCTCCATAACAGTATCCCAAAAAGGGAAATGAAAATGTATTGAAGAAATTAAAAAGCACACACAGCTGCTTCAAAAAAATCTTATACCTTACTTTCAGCATGTCCCTGCAGAGTCAGTTGTGGCAGTAGGTCTGCCTGAACTCTTTCATTTCCCTGTTGCAGTATAATGAGGGTTTGCTCCCCCACTTAGCTAATTTTTAATCCTTTTTTTTTTTTGAGCTGGGCATGCCTATTTCATTTTTTTTATAATGCTTAATAATCATGTATGTTCAGTCCCCTGGGTGGTATGTTAATTCTTTTCTTTCATCTGCTTAATTAGAAGATTTTGTTCTGCATAAAATATATGAGGCAGCTGGGGCAGGGTCTTATGAACTGGTAAGCATCCAATAACTATATTAAGCAGTTTCTTAAGGCTTTGAAATTGTCTTCAGATGGTAGCTGTTGACAAACCCTGAAGTGAAGCACTACTTGAATATTCACATTAAAACCACCATTGCAGTTAAGTTAGCGATGCATGATTAATTGGCTTAAAAGCAATGGATTCATATGGAGTAAAATGCCGCTATGAAAATCAATAGCATGACTACCATTAGCAAGAGCATTACTTTGAAGATATTAAGGGCCACAAATCAGATATGTCAGCTGAAGAGTAACAGTGCCTATATGTACAAACAACAGTTGTGTCTGCAACACAGCATGAGGGGCTTATGGGTCTTTCTCTCCTCTTAATAGTCACAGTGATGGGATAGCACAACAGTTACTCACAGCAAATAACAGAGCCAAAAGTGGTACTTTGCTTCCACCCACCAGGTTTGGCCAGGACCTCTTGGGCCCTGGCAGGTGCAGGTGTGCAGGATTCAATGCTGTCACTCAAGAGTGGTCCCCGTCTCTTTGGCACCCACGCTCACACCCATTTTGCCTGGTGCTGGCAGCCTGTGCCAACCCCAAAACTGACAGATGTACAACCCCAGAGTTTCACTGGGGTCTTGCTCCTCTATTTCTAAAAATTCAAAGGCTTTTTTGTATTGTATAAGCATTATAAATACTGTTCATCTCTTCTCTCATCCCCACAAACTCCCTTTTATGCTGTTCCGTAAAAGCCTCTCCAGGACTGAGAATCACTGGAATCCTTAGGCAAATGACATCCTGTATTGTGGTTATGTTTACAGCAGTACACAGGGAAATGGTACAGACTTCAGAGTCTTCTAGGATATGTGCCCTGAATTAAAAAAAAAAAAAAAATGCACCACTTGGGTGCATTTTTATGTCTTTCACTCACTCAAATATGCTGAGTTGCTGATTCTGTGTATCACTGCAAAAAGTAGAAAGCTGTCTGTCAGCTGGGGCACTATTTCTCTTGGCTCAAAGCTGATAAAAATGATGATAAGAATTTTAACTTGGAAAAGAAGGGAGATGGATGAAAGGGACTTCTTTAATCTCCATGCCTGGAGATCTAATATAAAAAAAGAGAAATATCAAATAAACAACAATATGACAACCTGTAATGGAAGCACAGAAGATGAGAGGCTGGAGAGTACAGAGAAGGAAAGTGCTAATACTAAGGAAAACAGGGAGGCTAAACAACGGTTGTATTGACCCACATATAAATTAACCTCAGACATAAAGCAATCATCACTCTTTAAGGAACAGAATGAAATATTGATACTGTTCTTAAAAAAAATCAGGAAGTATCTAATTAAGTAAATTATCAACTAACATGGCAAGACTTATGTACTATACGAATATTAAACTGGGATAAATGTTCATGAATGAATCTTAAAACTAATAGTGGGAGGGTCCTTTTGAAATTTGAGGGTAACATGAAGGTGGGAGGCATTGTTGACATGGCAGAAGGTGAGGATATTGGACAGAAGAAAACAACTGTCCAAAAGAGGCAAGCAATGTGATAAACTTTAGTGAAATGAAGTACAAGATCATTAAAGACAAATGTGGAGATTTTGCGCTAAAAAAATGGGAATTTATCAGCTGGAAATGGAAATTAGTAGAAAGCAATGGGTCACTGAGCCAGTCAGGATGAATTCTGTCATCCATGTGATCCAACCATGAAGGGCAAATCCAGGCTGAGGATACCCCTGATGACTTGTTTCCAGTGGAGCGAAAGCAGCATTCAGGCAGTTTTGTAGAAGGCAGTGCAAAGACCTTATCTGGAGTACTGTGCATGCTGGTGGCATCCCCATTCGTGAAGGATGGGGCAGCTGCAGAGGACAGCCTGTGGGATGGATGTGTGAGAGAAAAGCAAGGGCAACCTAGCCTTTCTGAAGCTGAAAAGAGATGTAATTATTCCCTTGAAGCTAAATTCTGGAGAAAACAGAAGAAACAAAGAACATAATTCACACAGAAACAACTGAAAATACATTTAGGCAGAATTTTGTAAAATATTTTTCATTATCGGTGTACTGAAGATCTGGAACAGGATATTTGTGGTGCAAAAACCTGATCCTCATTAAAACAAAGTTGTCAGTTCATGGAATATTTTGACCAGTGTATTTGGAAAATGACTGCTCTTAAAGACTCAGGAGTTCCTTTCTGGACTCATATTCCTCTGACTGGTACTGCTTAATGGTAGAAATAGATAGAGAGTCTCATATTCCAGGAGAGTCTATGCTTCTGGTCTATAACACCAGGTGCAGGCTTCTTGTTGCTTAAAACTCAGCCATCCTGGTCTTCTTCCTTAGAGCTGTGCTTGCTGTGGGAATTGGAGGAGAAGCAAAATTGGTTTAATCTCATTTATCCACAGCCCAGCTGCTGTTTATCACTCTAAGGCAAGTGCCCAGCACCCCTCCTCCTGTGCTGCATTAGTCTGGTACCTCTGTCCTCTGCTGTGTTCCTGTGCAGCGAATAGCAAACATGCTTTCTGTGGAGCACGTGCTATGCAAAGCACCCTGGCATATTAGACATCCCAGAACAAGCCCAATAAAATTATCCTGGAGCTAGGTGCAAGATTCAGATCTGAAATCCCCTTTCCCTCACTGCTGGACCTCTCCAACCCAGAGTCAGCTCCTTTGGCAACTGTAGAGCTTGGTTGGACCAATATTCAACTGCAGGAGAAGGGAGGAAGAGATCATAGGCCCCTCTGTGCTGCATGTGCCTGGCCTTTCTTCTGCAAGGTAGAATCACCTCAGACTGTCATAATTCACATGTGGCTTCTTGCATCTTGGGAGTGCAGTTACAGACAGGTTGCACTGTACATCCTTTCTGCCTCACGAGGCCACGCGGGGAGACAGTCCTCCCGTCAGCCCAACCCGTGCCACTGTCAGTGGCTAACAAAACCTGCCCCACAGTTTAGTTGTCCTGGTTTTGGTGACATTAGTGAAACAGAGTTCAAATTATGGAGGGGTGTTTTTTAGCCTCTTCTGTGTGAGTAACTGCACCACAGGATGCAGAAAGTGCAGCCATCAGGCTGGCAGAGATGCCACAGCCTAGCGCTTCTGAGCACCTTTTTAAAAAAAACAGTCATTATTTAATTCTGGGGAGGTGGGGAAGGGAGACGGGTTTAATAATTTTTTTGTCTTCTAAAAAAAGTGTGATTCGTTATCTGAAGGCAATAATTCTAACTGGTGTTATTGGTATGCGGCACGCAGGGATCTTAGTGCTAGCACATCTTTATTAATGTTGTTATAAAAGCTTCTACTGGGATCCTAGTTATCAAATGACTCTGACAGCAATTCATCCACAAAGCCCTGTGTTTTAATTTCTTGCTATCTGAAAAGAAATGGGCTGGGTGGGTGGAAAGAGTCCTATTTTCAGCTGCTTTGTCCTTTGCTTTAAAGCCTGGCACGTTGCAAGTGTAAAGGAGGAACATGTAGGATTACAGCAGGAGGAATATATCTTTGAAAAATAAATATCCTGCCATAAAAAGCATGTTACAAAGTGACAGGTACCATCTATTGATATAATAGGGTCTTTGATTCCCATAGTACTGGCCATTATAAGAAGCTGTACACAAGGATGTGAGCCAGAGACTTGAAAACTCCTTTGAATAGCAGCGGAGCCACAAATAGCAGCAAGGGATTTAATGGTAAAACACTTTACAAAGATTTTGCTGTATGCACTGTGAAACAATAGAGAGCTAATGAATTACTGGAGCCAGCAAATGTCTCCTTTGATACGAATCAGGGACTGATCAGGGAAGCAGCTAATTTCTAGGACTTTTCTCTCTTCAGCCCACTCTTTAGTCATGGTTATAAATGACTGCACAGAAGTCCCAAACCTAGCAGAATTTCTGAGCAAAAAAAAAAAAGCAAGCATTTTTTTTAATTATCATGGACAGATATTACAATAGAGTATCACATGGATGCAGTAAAGTGAGTGCTGAGTGAATGATACGTGAGCTGAAAGTGGAAATAGGGAATGGTGGTGGTAGTTCTCAAAAAACCATAAGCACATGCATGTTTGAACTTTCCCTCCTCAGCTTATTCCTTAGCAGTTGTCCAGGAAAAACTGTCCTTGCATCTCTTTTATCAAACCCTGGAAGGACAATGGATTTTCTAGATTACAGCTTTGGGGGCCAAGTCTCTCCCATATGGATCTTCTGTGTTGTTGGAAAACGCAATTTCAGCAACACTGTGGCGTGATGGCCCTTGTTTCTGAAGAAGATGTATTATTGCTTGCCTGGAGAACCTGCATCCTGGGAGGGTAATTCCCTTTTATTAAAGATGCAGGACGCTGCAATCTTTCAAATGGCCCTTTGCCTATTAAGAGGTAGGAAGGTGTGAGCTGTGTGTGAGACTGCCTCTTCTTGCATGACCAGCACATATTTGCAAGGATGTTTTTTCCAGGCAATTTTTTTCTCACACTGTCCTGTCCCACCCTTTTTCCTTTGCAAAATGGTATCAAATCCTTCGGGCTTTTTCTGCTGCAAATGCGAAGTCTTTTAAATTATGTTCTAATGAATGATGGCTTTTTTTGTGGCTTTGGCTTGATAAGAACAATGTGTAAGTCTCAAGGCTGAGACCAGGCTAGGTCTCTGTCACATTGTTTGTTGTTAATATATTTGTGTTTGTGCCAGCATTTTGCTACTTAGGTCAGGAAGTGCTAGCCATTGCACTAGGAGGCAGGTTTTTAATCCTGGAACTTCTACGTCTTAACCCTGTAAACAGGCTTGCCAAAGCTGCCTCAGGATTCTACACAAACAAACCATTTTGCAGTCGCTGTTTGGTTGTCCGGTGCATTCTCTGCTTTTACTTAGCTCAGCATGAAACCAAAGTTTTTTCCAGGGTGAGTAGGAAGCTGGAGCAGCCACAGAGTCCCTTGCCTGGGTACAGGGAGAGCAGTGCTGGATCCCTTCCAGCCCTCCTCTTCCTGCTGGCTGCTTGAGTGACCTGCTCTGCTCCTAGATCCTTTCACAGAACCACAAAATGGGAAGGGTTGGAAGGGACCACAGTGGGTCATCCAGTCCAATGTCCTTGCTCAAGCAGGGTCATCATAGAGCACATGGCACTGGATTGCATCCAGATGGCTCTTGAGTATCTCCCATGAGGGATACTCCACAACCTCTCTGGCCAATCTGTTCCAGTGCGTGGTCACCTGCACAGTAAAGAAGTTCTTCCTCATATTCAGGGAAAACTTCCCGTACATTGATTTGTACATACCTATTGCCTCTTGTCCTGTTGCTCCTCTCTGAGAAGAGCCTGACTCCATCCTCTTGATACCCTCCCTTCAGATACTTGTAGACATTGATGAGGTCCCCTCTCAGCCATCTGTTCTTGAGGGTGAACAGACACAGCTCTCTCAGCCTATCCTCATGGAGATAATGGTCTAGTCCACTAATTTTCTGTTCTCTGTTGGACCTGCTCCAGGAACTCCATGTCTCTCTGAGAAGCCCAAAACTGGACACATCAATCCAGACGTGGGCCCACTAGGGCTGAGTAGAGGGGCAGGATCACCTCCCTTGATCTGCTGGCAATGTTCTTCCTAATGCACCCCAAGATATCCTTGGCCTTCTTGGCCTCAAGGGCACACTGATGGACTATGGACAGCTTGCTGCACACCAGGATGCCCAGGTTCTTCTCCACAGAGGAAACAGAACTTCAGTTGAACTCCATAATGAGGATGGCTTCCCCTTCAGCCCAAGGCAATCGCAGGGGACTGAGAAGCTGCAATGCCCCCCACCCAGAAGCTCCAACCTTTACAGGGTGTTCACTGTAATTTCAGGCTTCAAGAGATTTTGCTCACACAAACTCTTGTAAAGCCATTGGTTCTTTGGTACCTTGAGTTCACGTCTGGAGAAAAACAACACATTTTCCTCTAAGAGAGTTCTTTTAATTTGGTGAGAAAATAAGCATTTTGGCAAAAAGGGTTTTACAGAAAGAACATGCAACTTCACAAAAGTATTAAAACAGATTACTGAGATGAGCAAGCATTGCTATAGTAGGGAACCTTTGTTACACCCAGCAAACGCAAACTCCATGCAGCTTAAGTGAGGTACCCACACCTTACAGAAAATAGGCATTGGAGTTGCCCACAAGAGGAAGAAAAGAATAAGGGAAGAGAGATTAGGAGAAGAAAAGAATAAGGGAAGAGAGATTAGGAGAAGAAAAAGAGGAGGAACAACAGAGTTACCACTCAGAAAGTCCCACATGAACAGGCCAGGCCAGTGCCCAGCGGAGCCCTCGTGCTGCCCCTTTATAGACTCCGGCTGTCGTGCTCAGGCTGAGACCAGCCCTGCTTGGCCTTGTGGTGCAGAGTCTGGAGAGTAGCAATCCTTGGAGGGGGATTTTGTCTTGGAGGACTGTGGCTCAGGTGTCCTGCATAGCACTAAGCATATTCCTGGTATTTAACAGCCTAAGAAATAACTACAGCTGTCTGCAAATCACCAACAACTCTGAATGGCAGAGGAAGTAAATAAGGACCAAGGGTCAGTGACATTACAATAGAGTTTTGTCCAACAGCACAAAGGGAAAACAAGACAACTGGAAATGAGATAGTGAACAAGGATCCCTGCAGTGAGTTGTGCTCTAGAAATCATAGCCAGTCAGTGACTATGGAAACCTTATACTATCCTAACAGGAATAAATAATTTAGGAAAGAGCCATATTAAAGGCTGAATTTCTCTCCTGGGCTCAGACGGATGGACTTCTTCCCTTGAGTAGATAATTTCTGTCTCATTTAACAAAGTGCAGCTCCATCCAGAATTTCAGCAAAAGGTAACCAGATTCATAGAGCTTTTTGTCTTTTCAGCAGCCAATGCTTCATCTACACAAAATAAAGATAATATTGAACTAACCTCATCTGTAGTAGAACATGTGTGAGCAAGCATGCTTTAGCTGCCTAGCTGGAGAAAAATGATGGCTTTTTTCAGGATAAAAATATAGCTAGTAAACCAAGTGCGCTGGCCTGTGCCTTGTTGTTAATGCTGTGGCAGCACAGCTGAAATCCCTCCTGCCATCGCTGCTGCCTCCAGTTTAACTTGAGACAGATGAGGATGGGCATGGAGGTGTTTCTGAGAATGTATGTGCCCGCACAGCTTCCCTGGCCTGGTGCCCGGGCTCTGCTCTGCTCCTGGCGCTGAAGGATAGTTGCAATGGGAAAGGGGAGGAAAGGCTGCTGCTCTCAGGGGGAGAACATTTCACCCCTTGTGGTGGAGCTGGTGTCCAAGGGCACAAGCTAATGCCTACCTCACGCTGTCACTAAGGGATGACAGAGCACACACCAGCAGTGTGGTTTCTTTCCCAAAGTTTTGTGCCTCTCTATAACATAATAGACTTACAAGCTAATTTTCTTTAGCTGAATTGCTTTTCCTGACCTACAAACATTAGTAGCTGCAGCATGTCCTGCCAAATGAAGAGATTGGGGGGAATAAAAATCAGTGAGTGCCAAGCAATCCATCTTGTAAAGCCACCTGCATGTAGGAAAGAAAGGATCCAGGAGTGCATGAAAGCTAAATTTTACCAAAGGAGAAGGCAATGTAGAGTTTCATTGGGCTCTTCCCTCCGCCCTAGTTATTTTCTTTTCCTCTTTACTTGAATTGTATTCTATATCCCATTCCACCTGCCCTTTCCTATAATTTTCGTTCTTCCCTTCACATTAGCATTCTTAAAATAACAACCATAGTAAGAATAAAAGTGACAACAAGAGGAAGAGAAGTAGTTCTGGAAGGGAAGTAGCATTTGCCTCATCCTGTAGCTCACTGGCACATTCAGCACTGGTCTGGGCTTCTGCAGCTGAATGCTTGCTGGGGCAGGACACTGGTAACACTGGCCAGCTGCACAGTGTGGTCCAATTTTCTAGATTTTTAGGCACTGCTGTAGTGAGAGCAGAGGTTGTTTTTTATGTATTATCTCCTTCCCAGTTCCAACATACCCCATCCCAAAGGTTCTGCTTCTATTCCTCTGGGAAGTCAAATCTTGTGTTGTCGGCTGTCATCCGCAATGATCATCACCTGATGATGGGAAGAAGCTGCAAGGTTACTCAGGCTCCTGGGAAAGCAAGGAAGGGAGCAGAGGCACAGCGGGTTAAGCAAATGATGATAGTATGAATGCAGTGGAAATGCATACAGTGAAAGGTCGGTTGGCCTTGGGAACTGGTTTCTGCAGACCATTTTGAGGTACAGGTCTCAGGCCACTTAAATAGGAGCAGCTGTCAGACATCTCCTCACCACAGAGGTTTGCCTGCCATGTTGGACTGAACTTGATTAGAAAGTCCACTGCTGTGAAGGGACTATGTGGAGCTTATATCGTATTTTTATTACTTGCAAATAGCTGTTAAAACATTTCCTCCTGCAATTCCAATTTATTCAAAATTTTCAATATTCTCTCTTGAAGCAGATTAAACTGCATATAGAGTCCTTAAAAATCAAGTGTTGGGTAGTTTCCAAAGAGCCATAAAGCTAAGGTTGCAGGATGATAACAGTCATTTGTAAAAGTAAATATGATAAAATGAGCAGCTGCTTTCATGAAGTAGCACCACAGACTTCCTAATTACTCAATAGGTTCATTTGGGGTTTCAAAATAATTTGAGTTCTGTTTGTCTGAGTGCTGTTAATTGATCAGAAAGTAAAGCTGATCACTGCTTGTTTTTCCCATGACATATAAGCTTTAATAAATTATTGCTTGCAACTCTTGCAGTGTTACTCATTATTGACTTCAGATACATCAGCTGTCTGGATGGATAGGACTGTTTACCAGAACCATTAAGATCATACTGGGGTTTTCTGAGGTTCTCTGCAGCATCTCTGCTCTCTGACAAACTCCCATCAGCAACCCAGTGTTTTTCAGAAAACTGCCATAGTGGTTTTCCTAATAGCATGTTCAAGTGAGCACTTCCTACTAGGAGAATTTTCAGGTGCTAAACACATTTAGTTGGCCATAAGTAACCAATAAATAAATACCCTGATGATAAAGGTTCCTTACATTCTTTAGAATAAGGCACATTTGCATGCAGCATTGCTGAGCCTGAAAGCGTAAATTGGTGCTTCCTGGACTTCATTAGTAACTCTGCTCTTGTGTAGTGTCCAGAGAAAAGGTAGTTGTCCTGGGAAACCATCTCTCCTTTGAAAACAGTCTCAAAGAAGTTTGGAAAATGTGTTTGAAAACTTGCAGAAAACACATTTTTCTAAACTTGTATGGCACTCAAAATGCTAGATGGGAGACTGGGGGAGGATGGAAAGAAAAAGGGGCAAGGAGAAAGGAAAAAAAGAAACAGGCAGTTAAAAAGAGAGCTAGGGGGGAAAACTGCTAAAAAGGAAATGAGATAAGAAAATATGAAAGGGAAGCAAAAGAAGATGAAAAAATAAGTAGCACATATGTTTATTTTATAGGAAGTTGGCTGACAGGCTGAATTTCTGCTCTGGTCAGGGAATCAAAATTATGGTGGGCTCTGTATGAAAAGTGAATAGCAAATATCCTAAATTAAAAACTCAAGAGACTGAAATCTGTTTGTAGAACTGTTTTGAAAAAACAAAACACCATATTTTAAGACTGAAGTTTGTTGATGAATAGTTTGCAAGCAGAAAAAAGGCTAATTGTCTTGCATAAGAAAGCACTAGAAATACTTGCTCAAAAACACTGATGAAATGAAAGACCATATTCTGTTATCAACTTTCCTTATTTTGAATTTCATTTGAAATAATGAGATAGATAACTTTTTGCCATTAACAATAATATTAGATTTTCCTGTCCTGCAAGCAACTGTCCAGGTCTCTCTGTGGCTGATTTACTTAATCCTTGTAAGCTTCTTGCATGACAAACAGTAAATTCATTTTTCAGGGGTGAATTCATCTCCACTTGTGATGGGAATGTGAGGATGGGGAAGTAAGAGGAAGGACTGTGTGGAAATGAGAGCTGGCATCTAGGGGTCTTGGGCAGTACAGCTGGGAGGCTCACTGACCTTATCCTCCCTGGAAACATGACATCTTGGAGGCACTGTACAACTACTGCAATATTTATTCAAGAGATATGGTCTCCACAAAATGCATCAGCATTGCAAAACTATTGTGATTCTCCAATAAGAGGGCATGCTTGAAGAGAAAAGAGGATGAACATTTTATTAGTTATTTGATACCAACACCGATCCCAAAACAAGTAACTGACTCTGCTATAATCATCCTGGCAAAGATTACTCTGTGCATGAAAAGCAGCAATCTTTCAGAATCTTGACAAATAAAAAAAAAGCTGGTTGTAAAATTGGCTATTTTTGTTATTCAGAACTTAACAGAGGTGGAGCTAAAGATCCTAAAAATGGGAGAATCTGTCAGAATGCTGAATGCACCCATTGATCTGTTTGTGATGGGGTGGGTGGCGCTACAGGGAGCTGGGGCTGGGGAGTTGGTGATGTTTCGACCAAGCCGCCAGTGGGGACTGAGCGATGAGGCCAGACAGTTCTGTGCCTGGGTACAGCCCTGTCACAGTCCTGTAGGGCAGTTCAGCCCATTAGTGTATGATAGTATCTGAGTTTGGGAGGGATAAAAACTACCCCATGGATCTCATCCAAAAAGATACCATAACCTTAATACTTCGGAAAATCTTATCTATTGTTTATCTATTACCTCTTACCTGTACCTGCTATTGAAGATCTGTAATGGTAAGAAAGTGCTAGATTTTCTGCACTAGTTATAAGATTCAGTGCAACAGGGTAGAATTTTCACCCTAAAATTAATCTGGGGTGATTTCTGGGCTTCTTTAATTGAAAGCCTCTTTCACAGATTTTAGCCATTTTTATTCTCTCAGCTTTAAAGGAGATGTGCAGTCCTGATTGGCATCACTGGTGCTAGAGCAGAAATGCACCTCTCATTTCTACCAGAATGGTCTCCGTATTTCATCATAAAGTCTTCATCTAGGAAACTGATCACTTGCATGATACACTCTGAATTATAAAATCTGTGAGAAGGGGTATCTGTCAGAATATATCTGTGCTTCTTTTCCTAATCTATAAATCAAGAAAAGCAGTGAAGAAGTGAGGAAAAGCTTTAATTCAGTATTGTATTTCCATGGAAATAGAAAAAAATCAGCACTGAAAACACAAACTGATCTAGTGTGTGCAGTTTGCCAGGCTTTGCTACGCTATGGATTAGATCTCTTACACATCTCTGGATCAAGCTGGAGGCACGTAACCACTCTGCCACACTTCAGAGAAGTTTGACATGTCAATGCGGAGAAGGTAGGTAAAATAATGGCAACCTCATCTTTAAAGACAGATTTGTGCTGCCATCAAAATCAAAGGTGTATGCAGAACAAATGTTAGTGGAGGTGTTTAACTGGGTACATTTTGTGAAGGTCTTCATGTCTTTGAGAGAAGCTGTAGAAAAAGCAGAAGCACTCTGAGAGAAGGCAGCAGTATTGGCCCAGCAAGGGAAGCTCTGACACAAAAAACTGAGGAAAAATAAGAGACAAAATATCAAGGGATGATCACTGGTTGCCAGGGCATTTCTTGCATTACTTTAAAGCCACTGAAACAGAATTTAGCGAGTCTTTGTGAGGAAACAAAGTAGCATGAAAGCCATCTGACACTGTCACAGTATTTTCTTTGATGAGGTTAAACTGCAGTCAGGAGTATGGTCAACAGGTTGTTTGCAGAAGTGGTAAGAGCTCTAAAGGCCAAAAGTGTAAACAGAGTGCAAATTGAAGAAGTAATGAGAATCAGATATCTTGGATTCTTGCCATAAGCAGAATATTGCAGTTCACGGACTGTTTAAAACTTTGCTGGATTCACAGAAACACAGAATGGTTGAATTTGGAAGGGACTTCTCATGGTCATCTGGTCCAACGCCCTGCTCATGCGGGACAACCAGTTTACCAGGAGTTTATTCCCAGTTATCAGGAGTGTGTCACACAGCTTTTGAGTGCCTTCAAGGATGGAGACTCCTCAACATCTCTGGTCAACCTGTGCCATTGCTTGATCACCCTCATAAAGAAAAAGTGTTCCCCAACATATAGGTGGAATTTCTCATGTTTCAGTTTGTGCCCTTTGTCTCACTGAACACCACTGAAAAGAACCTGCCACCAACCTCTTCGCACTCTCCCTTCAGGTATTCATACACATTGGTGAGATCCTCCAGAACTCTCATCTCCAGGCTGAACGGCCCCAGCTGTGCAACCCTTTCTCATAACAGAGATGCTTCAGTCCCTTAAAGATTATAGTGACCCTTTGTTGGCCTTTCTCCGGTATTTCCATGTCTCTTATGTACTGGGCAGCCCAGAACAGGACACAGCACTCCAGGTGGCCCCACCAGTGCTGAGCAGAGCGGAAGGCTCATCTCCCTTGACCTCCTAGTGCAGCCCAGGAGAACCCTCTTTGCAGCAAGGGCATGCTGCTGTTCAGCTGTTGTCCACCATGTGCCCTAGGTCCCTTTTTTCCTACAAAGCTGACTTTATCCTAATACATGGCAAAGACAATGCTGAGTGGCTAAGACTGTGATAGTGGTGGTCATGTACTGTCTGCAGAAACAGCGGTGCTGCAGGATGGGCTAACATGGACAGGCTGCCATCTACTATACTGCAAGATAGGGACCTAAATTTAATGCTTCTGAAAAATGAATTGTAGTTCAAGAGTTGCATGTCACATTAGTCTAACAGTGTGCACCAGTAAGAATTTCCTTTGTGCCTCTTACAGTCATTAGTTTCATATACGGAAATTGTGTCCCAGCCAGAACTGGAGAAGAGTTGGAATTATGATTCCGGGAAAGCTTGTGTTCTGTCATTATCATATGCTCCATTATTACCTAAATACAGAGCCTACTCTGGAATCAAAATTGTTTCTGTGCATCTGGATGAAGAAAAATAATCAAGGGAGAACGAGTAGCTATATAGCTATTTTTTAAATTCTCTGAATGCTTTTTTTTCTCAGAAAGAATTCTTAAACCAGTAACATCGTATATTCATGAAAAGATTACAACCAGCATGTAAATGAGACTATAAAATCTTAATCATTCTATCATTTACAAATACAATTTGAGATTTTCATGTAATTACATTACTAGAAATTCCATAAAATAAAGGTGAATAATTTATCATTTACATGAGGCAGCCAGAAATGAAGACTTCAAAGTGGATAGTAAAATCTAGTGTTATTTGGACTTTTTAAACAACAAGAAATAAAATTTTAACATATACCCTGCTAAGTTTTTCCTGATATTCCAAAGCATAAACAGAGTAGGAGTACTTGGACTGGGACATATTAAAGCTGAGAGTGGAAAGGGGAAATACTAATACTGGCCACAAATTAGTGTGAAAACCAACCAAACAAAAAAACCTCAAAACCCCACAATTTCCAACCTTTTTTGTTTGCTGAGGGGTGCATTGCCACTGAGGATGAGGAAGAGGTTGAGTTACTTAATGCCTTTTTTCCCCACAGTGTATCACAGAGAAACCAGTTATACTTAGGGTACCCAGCCCCCTGAGTTGGAAAACAGGGACAGGGGACCAGAATAAATCCCCCATAATCCAAGAGGAAATAGTTAGTGACCTGCTGTGCCACTTAGACAATCAAAACTCTGTGGGCCTGGATAATATTCACCTGAGACTATTGAGAAAGTTGGCAGAAGAGCTTACCAATTGCTCTCCATGGTTTACCATTAGTCCTGGTTTACTGGTGAGATCCCAAACAGCTAGCAAATGTGATGCCCATGTACAAGAAGGGTTGGAAGGAGGATCCTGGGAACTACAGGCCTGTCAGCCTGACCTTTGTGCCATGGAGTGTTATTGAACTGATTATCTTGAGTGCCATCATGCAGCATGTACAGGACAAGCAGGGGATCAGGCCCAGCCAGCATCAGTTTAGGAAAGGCAGGTCCTGCTTGACCAACCTGATCTCCTTTAATGACCAGGTAACTTGCCTGTTGGATGAGGGAAAGGCTGTGGGTGTTGTCTACCTACACTTCTGCAAAGCCTTTGACACTCCCACAGCATTCTCTTGGAGAAGCTGGAAGCCCATGGCTTAGACAGGTGTACTCTAAATAAGTATTTGGATGCTGGCCGAGCTCAGAGAGTGGGGGTGAATGGTGGTAAATGCAGTTGGTAGCCAGTCACTACTGGGATTCCCCAGGAATCAATATTGGGGCCAGTCCACTTTAATATATTCATCAGTGATCTGGGCGAGGGTATTGAGGGCACCCTCAGTAAGTTCACAGGTGACACTAATTTGGGTGGAAGTGTTGGAAGCTGGAGGGCAGGAAGGCTTTGCAGAGGAATCTGGACAGGCTGGATTGATGGGCTGAGACCAACAGTAGGAAATTCAACAAGGCCAAGTGCTGAGTCCTGTACTTAGGTCACAAAAACTCCAGGCAGCATTACAGGCTGGGGGAAAAGTGGCTGGAAAGATACCCAGCAGAAAAGGCCCTGGTGGTGCTGGTTAACAGCCAGCTGGATGTGAGCCAGCAGTGTGCCCTGGTGGCTGAGAAGGCCAATGGCATCCTGGCCTGTATCAAAAATAGCACGGCCAGAAGGACCAGGGAAGTGATTGTTCCTCTGTACTCACTACTGGTGAGGCTGCACCTCAAACTTTGTGCCTGGTTTTGGAGCCCTCATTACAAGAAAGACATTGAGGTGCTGGAGCGTGTCCAGAGATGGGTATCAAAGCTGGGTAAGGGTTTGGAACATTGAGCCTCACAAGGTGCAGCTGAGGGTACTAGAGATGTTCTTCTGGAGGAAAGGAGAGGCCTTATTGGCCTCTACCTGAAAGGAGGTTGTGGCAAGGTGAGAATTGGCCTCTTCTCGCAGGCAACTAGCGACAGGACAAGGTGAAATGGCCTCACGTTGCACCCAGGGAGGTTCAGTTCAGACAATAAGAAAAATTTCTTCACTGTAAGGGTGATCAGGCATTAGAACCGGCTCACCAGGGAAGTGGTGGAATAACCATCCTTGGATGCCTTCAAAAAACCTAGTGGACATAGCACCTCATGATCTGGTTCAGTGGGCATGGTGGGTATTTGGTCAAAGGTTGGACTTGATGATCTTGGTGATCTTTTTCAACCTTAGTGATTGTGTGATTCTATGATTCCATACGAAACAACATATGGATAAGAAAGAATATAAAGCTCATGGAAATGTAAGGATGAAGAGAGAAGCCTGCATATGGAACAACTGCAAGAGGGACCCATCTGTGTAGTAAAGGGTGTATCTTAATTGTATGAGCTACTACAAGAGGACATTGGCAGTTTTAATGCCTTTGATGTTCCCAGACAGACCTTCTACTAACTTCCAGCAGCAATCTGCAGAATATCAAACAGAAGAGACAACCAAGTGGCTTTCCTTCACTTCATCAAAGTCTTTGGTCTGATCTGAATAGGCTTACAGGAAATGGAAATGTACATTGAATATTAATGATTTTTTTCTTGATAGAGTGTCTAGTAAGAACAAAGAGTACATAGCACAGCCAGCTTTTAAACTGTTACTGGTCTGAGTAGAACTTGATTACCAAAATGAAGTTTTAACCTAAAAGACAAGGAAGCAGCTTTGAATCTGATCAATATATTTCTTGTTAAAGTTGATCACCCATGAAGAAAGTTGCTCACAGACTGTAGTTCAGTGGAGCAATGCCATGAGAGAGCATTTACAACATCATCAGTCATTTCTATATGTCTGTAAATGTTTTGTGCTTCTGACTTCTGAAATAAACCCATCCAATTGGCTTTATATAAACCTACAGGAAGGCAATTTGAAATCTTTTGCAAGAGATATGCTATTTGTTTCAGGTGCCCCCAGAGTCATGTTGTTGGGCCAATGACTTCCTTCAGCTCTGCATTGACTCCCTTTTCCCTTAAAGAGGTGGGAAAACTTCAGCATAGGTGGGAGCATCTCTCTGAGTACCTAGCAATATTAAAGGGACTGTTAATGTGAGGAAAATGTGTGAAAAAGGCAGAGAGAGTGTACAGACACAAAGTAAACCAGGGGTTAATGTTAGATGGGCAATTGATATCCAGCCATAGATGTGCAGCCTCTTTGCCCTCTAGGGCATTTACTCTAAGAAACCCCAAGCAAAATCTTTCAAAGGGGAGAGGAGCAGGGGCAGTGAATGCTGCTTCCTAGCATAGTAGAACTCCTCACTAGCCCCTCCTCACAGGGTGAATAACCTTCTTATGAAGTCTTCATCTCCTGCCAAGGCAGGAAATAAAGCAGTGATTATTGCAACACTAGCACTTTTTAGGAGGAAGTTGGCTCTGGATGAAGACTGGTGAGACTGAACCACAGGAGTCACTGATAGTACCTGTAACCATCATATTTATCTTCTCTCTTGTGTGTGTTGTTCCCCCAGGTGCTGTGCCTCCTTGAATTTCATTTGTAATACTGTAGATCAAATTTCAGTGTCTTTGGGAAAGTCTATGACCCATGTCCTCTGGGACACAGGGACTGTTTGGTTTGTGACCTGATCTTGCATGCTGCTTCTTATGAAAAAGAAGGACCTCACAGTGGTGTGCTCTGAAAATAGGCCTTGAGTTTTCACATTTCATAGGGATTCTACATGTCTAAATACCTGGCCACATTTGCTGCAGCCCGCAAGTGTGGGGTGGATGGGAGACCTCTCATTGGAGTAAGTACCCAAGGTGCTACAGAGTGACAAGGGGAATCCTTCTCCAAGAGGCAAACTAAATGCCTCTGTGTGAAAGATTTTTAATTTACTTCTCTTAGGTCCTTACAGCATGAAAGTAAATGCTCATTTAGACACACACTATATGTAGAAAGATTGTAAAATCTATTAAATAGTTTCTATGCTATATTAAGATGGAGTATACACAGGAGCAAGGTAAGTGAAATGTCAAGTTTTTTCCTGTTTTTTATATTTATCAAAGTCTATATTTGTCTGTTTATTTAGGTTTCTTGAATGTTCACTGAGTGCATTAGTGAGCTGTGTGAAATGTAGTAATTGAAAACATCCATCTCTGACAAAATTACATCCTATCGTTTCCTGGCTTCCACCTTTACTAGAGCTGAGACATCTCTTGTTTTCTTCACAAAGTAATTTCAGAAAAAGCAAATAGGAAGTAAAAAATAAAGGCAGCATTATTTACAGATGATCAAATCACATTTCATCTAAAGACAGTTTTGAGAGAGTACTCATGTACAATGAGGTGCATAGTCAAGCATACAGCTGAACTTAGATCTAGAAAGTATCATGTACACTCCAAAACTCTCCCACTGTTTAAGTTGCTGAATTTTCCCAAACACGGTTCAAATTTTAGGCCAGAGAAAGAAATGACGACTGCAACCTTACTGATTGCAACTCTCAGCTGGAAGCAGGGGATAGTGCAGGGACAGTGTCTTCTAGGAAAAAAACTTCTGCATCCAGTAGCCACTGTCTGGTATAAATAAAATGCATAAGTATCCCTCAGTGCAGGAACTGAGCTGAGAAGTTCTTATTCTGTTTTATACAAAACAGGGAAAGCAACTTTTTACACAGCTAGTCATAGGACAAGAGGAATGGTTTTAAACTAAAAGAGGAAAGATTTAAATTAGATGTCAGAAATGCTTTACTCAGAGGGTGGTGAGGTACTGGAAAAAGTTGCCCAGAGAAGTTGTGGATGCTCCACCCCTGGAATTGTTCAAGGCCAGGTTGGATGGGGCCATTAGTGACCTGAACCAGTGTATGACATCCTTGCCCATGGCAGGGAGTTTAGAACTAGAGGATCTGTAAGGTCCCTTCCAACACAAACCATTCTATGATTCCATGATTTAGGAAACTTCAATAAATTATATCATTTGGCCCAGGGTTATTGAATTCATCTTCTACAACTTGGAGAAGTTCAAATAAGTAAATAACATTCCCAAGTTGATAGTGTATGAGGTAGGACTGCTGCTGTCTTTGCAGCCTGACTGCTGCCCAGCTCCTGTCCTCTCCTCTGTTCCACCTTCCCCCCTGGAACTTCTCCCAGCTATGGAGGCTCGGGTGCTCTCAGGAACCCCCTCTATAGTGGTTGCCTCTGTAGCAGCGTGTTGGACCAGGACTGCAGCAGCCCTGTGGGCCAGAATGTGCAGCAGCATGTCAGACAGGGAGTAGGCAAATTGGAGCAATCCTGCCCAGAGTGGTGTTGCAGCTGCCCACTGTTGAGACAGAAGGACACTGAGCCCCTACCTTACCAGGAAGGATATTGCAGATGAGTTACTGTTGTGTGATGTACTGTTGCCTAAAGTGCCCCTCTGAAGCCATGGGAATACCACATCAGGGATACTCATGCATGTGGATGTCCTTGCTTTTGTACTTTTTCCCAGTGGGTAAGGTCTTCCTTGATCACCCTTTGCATCATTCAGCACTTCCTTTACCTCTGTGGAGAAAGGGGACACTGCTCACTATCCCACAAATATGCTTCTGAAAGCACAGTACTTATAATGACACACACATCTAAACAAACCTTAACAGACCCCCACAACCCCAACCCCATCCTCCACACCACGTATTTGACTCTAATCATATCAACTGATCCTAGGGCAACTAGTTCACATGTAGACACCTTCCCAGTATCCACCCGCAGTGCCCCAAATAGAGGAGCTGCACATTCCCATTTGGCTCCATGCCCTTAACAGCCTGGTCCAGCTTTGCTGAGAAGCTCACAGGAGCAAAGCACCCTAATACACAAGTTTCCAAAATAAGCATAGTTGGGCTAGGACCTGCTGGACCTGCTGATTGTGCCTGTACCATAAGTGACTTCATTTTGTGCTGCTTGACCTTTGATGGCAGGTTTGTGAGAGAGAGGAATGCGTGGCTTTTCAGAAGCTCAGCTTCTCACAGGTGCCACGCTTGCCACAGCTGGTGGAGAGCCTGTGCCCAACACAGTCCACCACTGCATGTTGCAAACATGGCTTTGGCAACACCTCAGGCTGCATGAAAAGGAAGCAGCTCACAAGTCCCTCTCTCTACAAGGTCAGTGGTCCTGAGACCAACCTTATTAATGGAGAATGTCAAATTCCAAGTAGCTAAGGAATGACTCCTCTTCAGTTAGTAGTACAAAAAGTCCTTCCTTGGGACTAGACCACCCTTGAAATATTTCCTCTGGAAGCACAAAGGAAGAGACTGTACATGCCCTGAAATGGCCCCCAGCCTAATGAGTTAGAAACCTAGGAATGAGCTTAGCTGAGTAATGTCCATTGGGTAAAAAGAACCTCAACACATTTTCCTCAGTATGATTTATCCATGTTTGCAGTGAATTCATGTGCAGGATTTTCCCTAAGGTACGAATAGACATGTAAAGAAGGAAGTATGAACTGGAGGGTCACATTAAAAACTTAATTTACACTGTGGTACTGAAAATAATTAAGAAAAAGATTTAGAAATTGGAAAAAAACCCTAACACCTACTGTTAGGATGGAACCTGAGTTGGCAGAAGGTCTTTTTTAAAGAAGAAATAGTGATGAACTTCGTCTCTATCAAACGCTAATATTATGTTTCCACATTGAGATGCCACTTTGTGTTGCAACAACAACTTATTTAAAAAATGTGGGATTTATTTGTGTCTCCAGTTTGAAAACAAATCAATTCTGGCCTCATTCTTTTTTCAACTTCTACTTGTGAGCTTGTTATTTAAAAGGAGGTGAATGGATTAAATTTGGCACTTAGTTCCCATTTGTCATACCTGCAGTCTGGAGGAATACTATTTCCCTGTGGTTTTGAAAACACTCTCTCCAATCTAAGGTGAAACAATTTTGTTTCTTTAGCTGTACTTTGCACTGACTCCTTATTTTCTTGTGGTGTGCTGAAGGTAAGCAGAATTTGGTAGAAAGAGATCAGCATTTCATGCAATTAGACAACGTCTTGGTTCATCAAGGTGGAGGTCCCAAACCTCTCTGCAACTTACAGTGATATGTTTTGGAGTATTTGGCTAGTTCTGGTTGTGTATTTTGTGTATGATCCTTATTATATGCATAATAAAAATATGCAAAATTTACACACTTAGAGAACCTCACCCTAAATATTAGCCCTTCCTTCTCTTAGGCAGGCTTAATCGAATGCTAGTATTTGACAGCTTCTCTTTCTTCCTCTGCTCCCCATGGCTTTTATAATTAGAAGTGTTTTTAAAAGTGAAACGTGCACTTTCAGACAATGCTTCTTAAATTATGTATGTATTGATGTTGCTTACATTCTTCTTTCCTGTTTGTTTCTGAATATTCAACTTAACTGCTTTTCCATTTTCCATTTTTCCAGTGTTTCCTTTTTCTCCTGCACTTACGCTGTTTTTGCTTCTCAATCCTTGTTGTGTACCCTCAAACTCCCCTTTTTTTTATAGTATGCACAGATATAAGGATCACAGATTTGTAGGATTTGTAGATGGACCTATACCTACAAACTATGAAGGTGTTCATCAGTTTTGCTTCATCTGAGACATTAAGTAGGTATGCTGAAATTCTGAATAACCCATATGACTTTGGGTAAATACCCTGAGGATGCATATCTAAATAGCTCTGCTTTTGCTTACACTGCCTGAAGCAAGTCACAGAAAGAATCTTAATATTAATAACAAACCAAAGTTGGAAATCACAGTGTCAGACCTCAGTCAGACTTTGTGCAGTGAAGAAACCCTCCCATGAATTTTCTGAGAGCAGTCTCCTTGGCAACAGCAGGGCAGGTGTGGCAGCACCAGCTTTGGAGGATGTGATATGGACCGCTAAGCTGAAGGCTGCTTGACAGTAGAGGCATGGGGTGACCTGACAGGCATCTCCTGCATCCTGGGGCTGATGCTCCGTCACCAGGTTTGGGTTCTGCTCCCTTGGTGGTTTGCTACAGGCAGTGCAGCATCCCTTCAGGGGGAAGACGGTAATGTGAGTTAGTGTGCTCCTGCCCTGGGTCAGGCTGCCTGCAGGGGTAGACAGAAGGGAGTTCAGGTGCAGCCTTTCTGCTTTCCACAAACACCAGCACTTGGAGCATGTCCAAGTGGCTGTCACGGCATGGGGAAGCCCCGTGAATACCAGATGTCCCATGAATGCTATGGCCATGTGCACACCCTGGATGAAGCTGGAGGTGGGAAGCCGCACAATCATCCCCATTTGCTGACCGTGGGTGCTGAAGCTGTGCTCTTTGAAACGCTTTCTGCTTTGCCCTGGATCAGCAGGTTTCCTGGATGTGTGCAGCCTGCAGCTCTCATCAACAGTGGAACACTGCTCATAAACTGTGACTTTCTCCTTGGTGTCCAGTGCCTCTGTTAGGTGTCCAGCTTGAGAGTCCTCATCAAAAGGGCAGTATTTATATGCTTTACTACATTTCTTTTGAAAATCAGACCCATTTGTGAAATTCCGAATTGGTGAAATATACAAACATTGCACCCAAGCCAATGCTTGCTGTATGTTTAATTAACCCAGGCTCACTTTATGTATAATTCCTCTGGACAGACTACTTCTTCCGTGTAGAATAATTTTCAATGCCTAAATGTAACAGAGATCTTATGAGTAGTGTGTTTCTTGCCATAGACTTTGTAGAGTGCTGAGCCTCTCCCTCGTTTTAAAGGATCCCAAACAGCAATCTTTAATCATTTCCCTTTCCACACTTCTCCTTATCAGCTGTCTCACACATCAATCCCTCCTGAACTTTTGTCCTCTATTTTTATCACATACAATATTTGTCTTGACTTATATAGAGTGCAAGCTCTCTCAGGAAAGGAATGTGCTTTATCTGCTTGGAAGAAATGCCCATGGAAATGTATGGCACTATATAAATGCTTTGTAATACTCATAACACAAAATGTGTGTGAAGTTTGTGTGGTTTATGGTTAGTAGATTTTATGGTGACTAAGTTCTTTCTATCCCTCGAGATGACAAACACCCTTTTTAATGCCCTCAAAGCATCTCAAACCCCTCCTTCTTCTTCTGGCATTATCATAGACAGATAAGACAATGCGTCTTTTTTATTTTTCTTTCCTTTTTAATGTGGGAGATCTGGGAGGAGGAAGGAGAGTTACAGCGAAGCTGCATGTATCAGCAGAAATCACCCAGTAGTATTTTTAATTGTTAATGATGAAAAAGGTAGAAATCACTAGACAAAAGACCTGAGGTCATGTTTTATTTATCCCGCTGTGAACCAGGAGTCAATTTTCTAGTGAAAAATTGTCAAGCATAAAGTGGTGTCAGACTTAGGCCCATAAAGACCTGAAATGTAGGCAAAGGTTGTGAGGGGCAATGATAGAGAACGGGGAATTGTAGGAGAAAGACAAGAAATGTGAAATATCTCTTACTATAAACGTAACTGGAAGTGTATATAATAAGACTAACGAATTTGAGCCATATCTGTTACAGGAGGGGTACTGTATCTTCAGCATTGCCAGAGGAGTAAAACTTACAGAAATGATATACCAGGTGGTATGGAAGTGTCATATAACCAAAGAATAATTTTATGTCTGATGAAAGAAAATTAGAGCTTTATATGCCACAGAAGACCCTGACTAAAGCTGTAATAAAAAGGAGTGCCACAGTAAACTTCATTTCAGTTAAAGAAACTTCCGTGAAATCATCACACCTCCCCAAGCTTTTAACAAATCACTGCCACAGTTATTTTTTTGCAGAATAATTTCTGCATAATGCACTAGTAATTGAAGGATGTTCCCTTTCTATGCTGACTGAAGCTTCCTTCCTATCATGTGTTTTTCATGATTAAAAGATAGGCTGCCTATGCCAATAGGCAGATGTCCTTTATAATACAGTTTAGTGTTACTTAGATAGTCCTGCACAAAGCTGATAACCAGTAACTTGGACGAACATTTCTTTCACAAGATATCTTCTCTGTGCCTCAATATCTATAGCTTATTTTTCTGGTATTTTGTGTTAGAATTCATCAACCTGCTGTTTAAAAATATGATGAGTTTAAATTTTATGTTTCATACTTCCCAGTGATTAGTCCTTGCTGTATCCCTAGTTTTGCTAGTAATTGTTCAAAAGCCCTGACTGACAGCACTTGAAATGTCAACTGCACATTTAAAACCACATTTAGAACAGGTAGAAAATATGAAAATTTGGCTCTTAGTCTATTTCATATATGCTCAGACAAGTGTTTCTCTGAAAAAATGCAGTTTTCATTTTCCATCCACTGAGCCTTTGTCCTCTCCTTGGAGTCAGCAAACAGGACCTGTGTGAAACACTAGACTGAAGCAGTAATCTAATTTTGCAGCAGACAGTAGTGATCTTTGCTATTTTTCAGTCTGGCACTCTCAGAATCAGTGACTCTCTGTCAGAGACACTAAGCTCAAAATACAGTCTTATTATTAGTCCCCTGAGCCAGCCACTCCACTAAAAATTTTTATTAATTTATCTCTGCATTATGCTACTATTGCTAATTATAAGGTCTACAAACTGTAATTTTATTATCACTTTGCTCCTTTACTACCTGCAATTTTCAGCCTGTCTGTAACTTTTCCTGACTCCTATTCTAAATGAGCTTTAACACGAGACCCTTTTTTTTCCACATACAGGCTCAAATTTTCTGGTTGTATAGACAAGACTTCCAGGGCATTTTTTCTGGTGTCAGATTTATTTGCCTGTAGCACTCTCTCCTCTAGGGGATGTTGACAATCTTTTTCCCTCTCTACTAAAAAAATTTATCTACTTATTCACTAATTCAAAACAGTATTTGAACATTTGCAAGCACCTTGTTCATGTCTGAACAAACAAAGGTTCTTCCACCACTTTAACAAACCAAGGTTCCTCCAGCACTTTGCCCCTTTTCTCATCGCTCACCGGGCAAGATGACTTAAGCTCCA
>JAWWMP010000116.1:85731089-85768395 GCA_035047865.1 Dendrocincla tyrannina | reverse complement strand
AGGTAGGATAAAATTCCCATGTACATGGGGATTATGAAGGGATGCTGTAGAATGTGCCTTGGGCTCAGTATCAGACTAGTGGGTTTTCATAAGCAGCTGGCCCTCAAAATGCAGAGGAGGATTTACATAAACACTTACTTTTACATGCTTCCAGTTAGTGTTTACAAACTGTGATTTTGCAAGGCTAGTTAGATATAGAGTAGGACATACGGGCACTTGAAATTGAGGATAAGATTCAAATCACACGAATCATCTGTGACTTCTTTTGAACCATGACTTTGAGAGATCATCATCCAAACCGATGCTTAAGAGTAAACAGAGAGTGTACCTCCAAGCAGCAAAATGTCTATCTGTAGTAATCTAAGAGATACTCTCAATTTCTCCACATACGCACCCCATAGATATATACACACTATGGCTCATATAAATCAAGGGACAGTAGAAAGCTGACAGGCCATCAGACAACACAACATCAGTCTCCCAAGGGCTGTATTTGTAATAAACCTTTGCCTCAGGTGCTCCTGTCTATTGGGAAAGCAAACAGAGAATTCTGTTCATTCGCTGCCAGCACAGAGGAGAACTTATCTTAATATTTGGGAAGGTGTTTGTAGATACCAGTCTAATCCACTGTTGCCTCTCTGTTCCTACAGTGCAGCTTGTATCAATAGATCATGAAGATTTTTTCCTCCTTCAGCTCTAAAAGCAAGCTCCTGTGCACGGGGCACATCGATACGTGAGGAGTCACTGTTCCAGCAGGTTAGGGCATTTTAAAAGGTTTTGAACTCACTCCTATTGGGAGTACTGGCAAAATGGTCATTAATCCCTGGGGAGTTAAGGTAAAGCCCAAAAATTTCTGTCAAACAAGTTAACAATGTAGAAATTATATGCATCATAAACTGTAAAGTTTCCCCCAGTGATAATTTGGTGGAGCAATGACATATTATGCCTGGCCCATTCTTACCTATATTTTAGAAGAATAGAAATGGTCCACTGTCCTCCTCCAAACTGTACAAACAGGTATCAGCGTATGTAACAGTCATTCCAAAAGGAACAAATTTTGCTCAGTGATAGAAAGAGAGTTGGGGGGGAGGGAGATTTAGCATAATTGCTACAATCACATTTCCCTTAGCCCTGAGCAGCTTGCGTATATACATGTACTCCAGTCTCATGTCACCCATGGGCTTTGGCTATGATCCTCTGCTGTTGCTTTCTCTCTGGTTTTGGCTGCTACTCTTTCCCCTGGCAGAGCCCCTTTTCCTGCTCCTTGGGGCCGCAGCTGGCAGCGGTGACACCGCACTTCACTGCTGCTCTGGCACGGCAGTTCAAAGTCACTCTGTGGAGGAACCAGGCTGTCTGGTGCACAGCCCTAACTCTTATCATTCTGTCACAGCACAGTGTTATCATAGCAGGGATTTTCTGTGCCTAGCAAAAAAGGTACAAACTGTGGTCATTAGCTCTATCAATATACCAAAGAAAGCAAAACAGTGCAGAACTACAAAGAGTGTTTGTTTTTCCTGTATCAGAGCATTATGATAAAACACACCTCCTCAGTTATTAGATAGTTCATGAATAAATATATTATTATGCTAGGCATTGCAGGCTTGCTGTGTTAAATGAAGTCTTCAAGTTACTGTTCTTAAGACCATGAGTTTCAAGTTATGCCATGGGTTTATGCAGAATCAGCTTAGAGGGAGAGGGAATTGCATGAGCAGAAAAATAGTTTGCTCTCTGCCGGAGGTGCTGATTTGCATCAGTCCCTAAAGCAAAGTTGACCCCTGGGAAACAGGGATTTTTCCCTTTGGTACAATTTCTGCAAGAATTGCCTTGCATGCCTTCTGGCGTCTTCTTTTCAAGATCAGGGATATCTGTAAATAAAGTGAGTCAAACTGTATCTACAGTGCAGTTTGCATTGTAATGTAGAGATACTTCAGTAAGCCTTAAAAAAACTAGCTCAGCTCCTGAAAGCTGCCTGCTGCAGTTTAATCTGGTTTTCAGCTCCGGAGAGGTCTGCTGTGGGTAACAAATAGAGCTGGCCCGGAGCTGAAATGCAAATTAAGCCAGGGCAAGGGCGAATGTTTCCAGGATTTGGGGTGGCATCCTGGTGCTTATCCTTGAAGAAAATTCTGCATCCCTTGCATCTTCTCTCCTGGGAGGTCGCCTGCATTGTGATCCTGCTCGGGAACAAAGACATAATGCCTCAGCACTAAACCTGAGACTCAGGGAGAGATAGCTGCATGTTTTGATTCATCTCTGTCAGTTGTGCCTTCCACTTTTAGGCTAAGCAGCACTGGTACATCGAAATGAGAGGAGGCAAAGTATATGTAAATAAAGTAGGGCAAACTCATTAACACACAGAGAAGGAATTTATGTGCAATCAAAACAACAAAAATAAAAAAGCCACACGAATCAGTTTGTAATAAACAAGATGGCTTGCATACCCCCAGTTTCCCCTCCATAGGAGGAAGAACATCCAATACCTCAAGAGTACCTTTCATCAGGGTTCACTTTTTTTCCACTTTTTAATACATGATATTATATTTTCTCCCATGCTTTCAGAGGAACTGGAAAATTATGTTATTGTCTTTCCTGAAGTCCTGCTTAAAAATTCTCCTTTGCCTCTGTGTGGTATCAGGGCAGCAATCGGTATTGTTATTTTTTTGGATTGAATTATATGTTTGCTATCTGTAGTAGCCTGAAGAGGTTTTGTGAGTAATTTGCAACACAATGTGTAACTTCATACCTCTTAATTCTTTCCCTTTGGGTCTGGTGTAAGGTAATGACCATTTCTCCACAATATGGCCAGCAGCCTCGTATGTGATGGGTAGGCTGCTGCTGCCTGTGGTCCCTAGTTCCCACAGTGGCTCTACACAGCTTCATTCTGGCAAAGAGTTGGGCTTTTCCAGGATTCCAAGTCGTGCCCACATTTTTCTTTAACACTGTATTTCTTCAGGTTCCTTGTGGCTCTGGCATTGGTCTCCAACTGGCGCACATTCTTGTTTTCAATTTTCTGTTGACTGAAACACCAAGGGAGGACGACTTGCAGTTCCCTGCTGCTGCTCAGAAGCATAGCCATAAGTAGGCACTGGATTCTGACTATGCTCTTCTGCCTGAGGCTACTTCGTGGGAAAGGCTCTGTGCCCGGCCTGAATGAGCAGCAGTTTTATTTCTCACTTTCCCTTGAAGCAAGGGATAACAGAGGGATAACTTGATATTTCTAGAAATTGCAATTAATTTGGGGTATTTCTTCCCCTAACCTGTGGTCCAAGCAGCTAGTACTGGCTAGCTCAGCCCTAGCAGAAACAGAGGGAAGCAGTTCTTAGTATTTTTCCAAAAGCACAAGTAAATGCATTATGCACAAAGGACTTGATTTTTTTTTTCTGGTGTTACCAGTCCAGGATTTAATATATGCCTTGACCTCCTGTCTTTGGCACATGCAATAAACTTAAGCAACTCCTACATTGCTGTTCATCTAAGGTCAATATAAACCAAGGAAATAATGACTTCCACATTTTTGTTGCAACATTATTTTATATTACCTTAAAATTTGTGTCTCTGTTGTCTTCAAACCAATTTCTGTCTCCTTTTGAAGGCTTCCTTTTACACTGATAAAAAATCTGGAAATACGCCATCCCAGACACCTGCTAGGAGCCTTGATCACCCTCTGCAGTCTCATCCTACAACAGCTCTGGCAACCAGCAATTCGTGTTTTGGCTGGGACTAGACAGGTTTGGGGAATTTTTTTTGGAAATCAGATTGACTTGAATATCGTTTGCCTTGAATCTTGGCTCCACTGCATTTCTGTCAAGTGCTTTACAAGTGTGTCTGCCTCCCTCAAATCCTCCCTAATTTGTATTCTCTTTGTGTAAGAATTTGCCTACCCCAGGAAGTCAGAGCAGCCACCAGCCAGCCTACCCTCCTGCCTCCAGCAGCACATTTTGCCAAAGTGTTCAGGATGCTGCAGACTTCTCCACTGTGTGGATTGGAGGGACCCTTACCGTACATATTTCAGTAACATGAAGAATATCTTAACATGCATAGAAGTGTGATTTCTCCAGAGTCTGGCTGCACTCTTCCACTCACCCTGTCAGTGTTCATACCCTTTTTAAAGCCCTATGCAGTCAACCATACAGGGAAACAAAAAGATACAACCTGTACCTGTCAACTCTGGAGCTATTTTTGTGGCCCTATATTTTCATGCCTTTAGGAAGGCATCACTGAACAGCTCCAAGAGGTAGTGGTGCTGTCAGACATGCTTCGTTCAGCACTCTCCTCCTGTCACTTCCCACTGAACCTCTGACCCAAGCTGATACACCTGGGCTTTATTATTCTCCAATTCAATGAGATCTTGCTGTTTCCAGGCTAGACGTTAGCTCATCCTTCCATGGCAATTCAGTGAGGACAATGAAATATAGGAGTTGCAAAGACAAAAGGTAGCAGGGAGGTGTGTTCCTTCCCCTTGGCATCTCCTCCCAGATTCTAACAGCTGGCAGCTTAGCGGCATCCTGGGCTGGAGCTTATGTCTGAATTATGAGGTTTAATAGGCAGCAATAGGCCTGTGTTAACAAATCCATCTAAACCTTTTTTAAACAAATTTATGTTTTTGGCTTCTAAAATAGACTGTAGTGTTTAGTTCCACAGTTATGTTGTGTGCTTTGTGAAAAAGAACTTTCCCCTGCTTGCATTAATGCAACTGCATGACCATTGCAATGGTGCCCTCTTACTGAGTGTGATAATGGATACAGCACACTTTAGCCAAGAGCTACACAGCAGGTCAAGGGGGTGATCCTTCCCCTCTACTCAGCACTGCTGATGCCATACCTGGAATGCTGTGTCCAGTTCTGGGTCCCACAGTACAAGTGAGACATGAATATGCTGGAGACAGTCCAAGAAAGGGTCACGGAGATGTTTAAGGGACAGTAGCAACTGTGACATGAAGAAGGAATGTGAGAGCTGGGGTGGTGCAGCCTGGAGAAGAGAAGGCTGAGGGGAAAACTTTTTAAACCTGATGGAAGTGTAGAGAAGACAGAGTCCTCTGGGGAGCTCACGGTAATAAGTCATAAGGCAGCAGACACAGGTTGGAACACGGGACGTTCATCATGAGAGTGGTCAAACACTAGACCACGTTGCACAATAAAGTTGTGGAATCTCCATCCTTAGAGTCTTCAACAATTAGCTGGAAAACTCCCTGAGCAATGTTCTCTGTTTCAACCTGATTTGACCAAGGGGTTGGGCTTGATGACCTTTAGAAATCCCTTCCAAACTAAACTATTCTGATTTTACGAGTGATCATTTTCTCCTTAAGTCCTCAACTGTGTTCATGATTCCAGGAGTTCTTGGTTATTTAAGCACTCATCCCATTGAATTCACTCAGAACCTTCCTGCCGATCTTTGTATAATTTATAGTTCTCCTTCTTTGAGATGGGATGACGTGCAGCCACCAGTATCTTAGCTCTAGAAAAAAATGGATCTCTGTTTCCTCAGAGCTTCAACTGGTCTCGGCCTCTTTTCGGCAGTGGCAGTAACTGTTTACAATCAGTTTCAGTGATGCATAGATCCCATAAATAATGACATGAAAACTTACAGTCACAGAACAAATCCAAGCCCTCCTTCTCTTCTTGAGTATGCCAACAGCCTATTTTTGTCAGAACTCACAGGACATTAACCACCAGTCTTCAGTTTTGATGTTACAACTGCAAGAGTCCACACAAATACTTTGCATGGAGCCATCCATGTACAACTCTTGCATTTTCTAACTCTGAATACTTTGCCATCTTCTTTCACTTTTTATGAGAAGCTGCACATCAGAACCATCACACATCTGCACATTCGTAATGACTTAAAGAGCACAGTTGCTTCTCTCAAACACTGTCAAGGCCACAGAAGGGACTTGCCATAAGATAAACCACAGTGGGAACTTGAGCTAAGTAAAGAAGGGAGGAATTTGTGACAGGAAGGCACTAATTCAAGGGCTGGCAGAGGTGAGATCTGGGTAGCACATCTTAGTTAATACATCTGGCCAAAGATTCCCACTGCGGCTGGGAAAGAAAGCAGCTGCTCATACATATAGCGCCAGTCAAACAAAGATCACCCTAAGTTATGGCAACATCATCTGTGATCACCCCATGGGTACCCAGAACTTGGACACCTTGTATAAAAGTGGTACTTCCACAAGAATGACTCTGGGACCCCCCACTGAGAAGACCAGGGTGAAGAAGGACTAATGGGATGACCAATGGGATGCTGCTGGATACACGGGTGGTGGCTGTCTTCTGCTCTCTCTCTCTTGCTCTCTCTCTCTCTCTCTTTCCTATCTTCTCTATTTCTTTCTATCTCTCTGCCTTACATTTACTGTTACATAAAATCTATATTGTTGACTTCAGCATATGGTCTCATTTACACCTTAAGTTGGGCAGAGGCATCTCTCACTAATTGGATCTTAACACTGGCAGTCACCAGGTGCTGAATGAGGCTGTGTGTCCACACTTGTTTTACCACTTGGAAGAACCATGCCACTTTCTCTGTTCTGTAAAGGTATCCTACTAGACATGGTCTAAAACATCCCATGAGCTCCCCATAGACCTTACTGTGTTTCCTTTTCTCCTACACTTGTTATATATAGGACACCAAAGGCAGAACATAACTCAAGATTATGACATCTAAGTGCAGATGTCTTCATGAATGTGTTCACAGGCACAGTAAAAGTCTAAGTACCAGGTGAGATATGGAAGGGATTGATACAGTGGCCTGCACACGAGTGTTAAATGCCATTTGGGTTCTCCTAGCATAGCCCACCTGTTGTGCCGAAGCAGCTTCAGTGGAATGAGACGTCACTGTAAAGCCTGTGTTATTCTGACCTTATGCAGATGGATCAGATGCCCTGAGGCATCTCAGATATTGCTCAGTACTTGTGTTAGCTACTATCTCTAGCTTTCTACCTCTACTGACTATTTTTACTAGTGGGTTGTTCAGTTTCTTGACAGACAGACACCAAGGGATGCTGGAGACTCATCAGCTTTGACTACCAGACCAGTGAGGATTCCTGGTGAGAAAATGCCACTGTCCTGATGGATGAAGAATAGACAAATACCAGCCATTTTGTCCAACCGTTCAATCATTATGGCTAGAGGAAAAGTTTTGTTTACATACTGATTTCAATCCTTCTGAAACCATGCATTGGTGAAGAATTATGTCTTTTTACATATATTCAGCATTACATTTCTGATTCTTCAGCTCCAAGGTCTCCAGAGTAATGAAACCATCCTTTTTTCTTACTTTTGCCTTACATAAAAATAACATTCTTAAAGATAGGAATCAAATGGCCGATGTTCTTTCCAGCTCTCTCCTGTATTCTGCTGGCAGATCCCTTCTCCCATGAAATACATCCCCACAACACCTCTTTGTGTCTCTTTGAGCTCCTAAAATGAGACCAAGGGATGGACCTGTTTCCATCAGAAGAATGAAGAAATTTCCCCCGTGTCTAAGCCTTTTACTACTCTTTTTTTCTCACCTGCAGCTTCCATCCCACTCAGAGATGCTAGACTTCTTAACCTTTATCCTGAACTTTAGCCATTTGCTTTCTATTTCCCGTATTTCTTTTAACAATAGTATCACTGCTTTTACTACCATGTTGGTTTATTCACTTCTGCTCAGTAAAAAATGAATAAAAACTGCGTTTGCTTTCAGGCTCCATCTCCCTGCATGTTGCCCATTATAAAAATGTTTTCAGTGAAATTGTGGTTTTGGTGTGGTGTGGTTTAGTCCATACAACGTGTGCATCCTTACAGAGGCTCTCTGTAAACTCTCACTGAGCAATATACTCCACCATAACTCTTGCATTAGTTCCCAAAGGTCAGATCTTGTTATAGCTTGTGGTGTTAGCCAAAGGACATCTAGTTTCTGACACTGATTTTTGAAGGTTCCAGTTTCAAGTTTTGCTTCCTTTTTATTAACATATGTAACTCTTGGCTGTCAAAGAGTTAGGCACATATTGGAGGCTTCATACCAGACTGGATTTGAAGTTTGCTTAAAAAGTCCAAGTTTTTTCTACTGAGGATTAATCCTGGGTCTTCTTGGAACTTTGCTTTAAATCTTCTGTCTCAGTTCCCAGTCCCCATGTCTCTGCTCAGAAATATAAATTACTAAAATTATAAGATGTGATCAGCAATCACAAGTCTGAAACAAAGTCTGTTTTGTAATATGGAAGCGTATCTGACACTTCATTTCACCACTATTCCTGGGGTTTTTTTTCCTGCAGTAACACAATTTCATTGTCAATCTGATTTAATTGCCAGCTATTAAAAACAGAAAATGGTTCAGAACCAGCAAAAGTCACAACTATAGCCTTTTAGTCTCTTGGCCTCTGTAGTCTTTTTCTTCATCAGACACTAAAGTCAAATCTTCTCCAGTTATTTTCCACATTTCTGGAGAATTTTGCCATCTTTTTTCTTTTGTTTTTCTTTTCCATTTGTTCCATTCTTCTGGAAAATTATCTTAGTTCATTTTATTGTTGTAACCACGCAGCATCCACTTTGTTTTAAGCTGCAGGAGACAGCAGAACAGTTTCATTTGGTGTTTAAGCTTTGTCTGCTCTTGACCAGCACTTGCCAGCATCTGCTGAGGTGCAGTTCCACACAGCCTTCCACCCTGCTGCTCCAAGAAAGACGATAATAACAGATGAATACAACCATGGATGTTTAGGAGGCAGCAGGAAGACAATTTACAGACTTAATATGTTACCTCCAAGGTTACAGGGCATCACACATCTGCTTTGTAGCCATAAACATTATTCCTGCGTTCCCTAAATGTAATGGATCTTTTCTGCTAAATGAGTCCATCAGTTTATGCCCTGAGACAAATGCCTTTCTCCCCCTATGCCTGTGAGTGCTGTGGAGCCCAGAAACTGGTACAAAGCAAGAATTCAGCACTGTATAGGGATAGGTAAACAGGGTATTTGTACGGCATTAAGTGATGGGCAGCCTCTTTCACAGAATTCAGGCTGTAGTGTTAGTTTTAGTGGGGAAATGAAAAGGACAGAGTTTGAATTGGAATGAAACCTACCGTATGTCACCATTTCTTCTTTGGTTATATGTTCAGTTTAATGCACCCATGTTGGTGACCAAGTCAAGGAGCAAAGGCACAGCTCACTCTCACTTCAAGCTGCAGACCTATTATTCTACCAGTGGGAAATAAGGCTTTTGCAGTCTATTATGGGAAGTAAAATTGCTTCATCCTCAGGAATCTAAGTATTTCATGAGCTAGCAATAGGGAGCCCATACAAAGCTATAATTTGCAATCTGAATCTAATTTCAAACTTCATCTCACCAAAAATGAAAATTAATGTATAAAGGGACTCCTTTTATCACAAGTACTCTCTTTCTGAATTCTATTACCTTCTGAGTTAACCCATAATTTAGCTTTTTTAAACAAATCAAATTGAAATTGATGGATGCTTTAAAGTTTATAGTTTAATTTCTTTGTGTACTGTATCTTCACAAATTACGGTCAGTTTCAGATAAAATCAAGTGTACATAATATGAAAAAATCTTGTCAGGAAGCCTACTTGCTTAGGCTGCAGATTGTTTAAATCTTCTTATCATAAAGGAGAACTTTTAATAGACCATATCCTAATGTGTTGTGACCATGTGGTCCTGCACATCTCCTGGAAATAGATGGTAAGGACAAATAATCACCATCCTAGACAAGGCTTAAACCTCTAATTCAGTGCACGCATAATATGATCTGAAGAATGCTACACTGGAGAAGACAGGCTAGATCCAGCTTGTCTTAACAGGAGTGACAAGAGCAATTACGAGGCACCAGAAATATAATGTTTCCCAAGTCGAGGTAGGACAGACAGCTACACTTTCATGCAGATGGGGTCTTTTGGATGGTGTGTTTACAAAAGACTTAAAGACTAGATTGACTTGATAGGTACAGTGAACTCATGTAGCAAGGGGTTTCTATTACCAGCAAGGAGCCTGCATGGGCTGTGCAGAGGCAGGGAGCCCCTTGTACATCAGGTCCACAGCCTGGGGTCGCCTCATTTGAGACCTGGAAAAAAATCCAAGCAGAGAAAAGGGTTGCGTGTCAACACACATGGGCAATGAGTGAAAGCATGTCCCGCAGTGAGGGGAACCCCAAGCCCTTTCTGATTACCAAAGGCCCATCTCTTATCTGCTTGCAAATGAGCCATAACATTTTCCTTGTCAGCCAGCAGCTGCAGCCCCACTCCACCTTTTTGTCTTTTTTAAAAAAAGTTACACTTCAATTGTTCCAAAGTAAACTCATGCAGAAGCTAAGGGAGGTAAGTAACTAGTTCCTTGACAAGGTCTTTCATGCTTCCTAGCAGACACGGGGGATTTGGCACCTGATCACACTCATTCCAGGCATATACACTTTTCTGTCCCTATGAAAGCTTCCCTGAACGTGGACCACATCTCAGACACCATGGAAAGCTCTGCACATGAGTGCACAGGGAAGATTTGTCACTCTCCGTCAGTAAAGACCTCTGGAAAGCCTGCTGGGAGTGGGCAGGATGTGCTGCCTCCATGCTGGCAGGGGCTGCTGAGGAGCTGGCTGAGGGCTGGAGGGCACTCACACTATCTACGGTTCCCACTAGTACACTCCCTGAGGATGCTTATGTCTGAGATAAACAGGGAGGGCACAAATACAAAGAAATGCTCAGGTTAAAATTGGCCAGCAGCCTTCATTCAGTCCCTGACACATACATATTCCCTAACCTTGAGGACTTGGCATTGAAATCTTAACATTGAGAGTTATTTCTTACCTTTAACTAAGACAATGCAGCTTCCATGTCTTATACTTCCATGTCTTATACTTTCATAGGAATTGTTTAGTGAGCACTGATTTTCTCAGGTTTGCTTTGTGGTGCTTTTACTTAGGTGCTTTCACTTTTCAAATAGGAAACCTGGAAAAACAGTCTGTCTAAAATGGGTTAGTGAGTTTATTTCTCTGTGGAGGAAGAACAGTCACAGGGAACATGCCTGCTTGTTTTTTGCTATTGCTTCCAGTGGTCAGGTGGTATTTTCTTCTGACTTGCATTACCGATTCCTTCAACTCAACTTGTAAGTACTGAAGAGCTCAAGGAGTGCAATACTGTGTACTCACTCTTCATGCATTCCCATAACTGAGCTCACAGTCCTTTGCCAGCAGAATAACAACATGACCCAGTATAAACCAGCATAGAAAAATGAAAATGTTGTATATAAATCATAGTATATGCTAATGGTAAAGTAACTGATTATTGAGGAGTAAATCAAACTGGCCTAAGTAATTTTCCAGAATCATTTAACACTGTACTGGAAAACATGTGATGTGCTTAAATACAGAGGAGAAGCCCACGTGAGCAAACACCAGGAGTTTATAAGACAAAAATTTTCTTTTGGAAAGCCATGGAAGCCTCAATTTCCATGCCATCTACTGAGTCTTTTAGATGTCATTTATTTAAAATTATCTTAAGGAAGGTAGATCTACTGTTTTGAAGATCATATTTTTATGTGACTGTGTAGAAAATTGTGTAGTAGATTAGTCTTGTCTACTTTCATGAGCAACATTTTTATTGTACAACTAACAAATATTTTTCAGAAGCAAAAGAAAGGATGCACAAACATACCTGCTGCACTTTCTTATCTATGCACAAGTATTATTGCTAAATAATGTATGTTATTTGGCAATGGAAAGTTATTCTTGTGCCTATTAACATTAGTATTGCTGTTTCTGCAAACAGTTAGATTTCTCATACATATTCATCACCTCGCCTTCCTTGATGCAGAGCCAGGTAAGCAATCATCATTCAGTATTTCATTGTGCGAAATGGCAATAAAAAGTCTTGCAGCACCCACTGCTTTTACACCCTCTGACACTGTCCTTCAAACACGTTAGTTTTAAACCTTGTTTCCCAGAGGCACAGAGACTAGAAAAAGCAGTTCCAGGAGCAGAAGTTCAGCTCTGGATCTGGGGGTGAAGTAGTACAGGTCACTTGGAGCCCATCCATACATGTTCCTTCTTTCCCCTGGGGGGCAGCAGAATATTGCTGTTAAGGTCAGTTCACTTGATGCTAAACTCTTGAGACTAGTACAGCACAGCTTCCTTAGCTATGCTGAATTTTCCTGTCATGTACTCCTGCCATGCTGGAAATAATTTGTGGTGCCACTGGATGGGAAGAACATTACCAGGTAAGGAGGGTGGGTTGAAATGTGGGTACCTTCAGGTTGTAATTTGCTTCTCACCTCACTTAAATTCCACATCAGTTCTAGGAAAGCTCATGTCTGGGATGCTGAATTGGCTCATTGAAGGTGTTACATTGGCAGGGATGGAAAATAAGTTTGCTACAAAATTAGTTTGTCCTTTCATGAGCAGACTCAGTGCAGATTGTGCTGCTTATCTGAGGACCACCAAAGCACCAGATACTCCATCTGTTTTTTTGGATTTTGGGAGCAGCATGAATGTTGTTCTTATGGAGCACCTACGGCTCAAGCTGTTCAGCACAGCTTTCCACACTGCTTTGCCAATGTCTTTCAACATTCACCTGAGTTACAATCGCCATCCTTTAAAGAAAAGCATCTTCATACTTTTCTTCTTCTACATTGTGTTGAAATGTCCAGAAAAAATGAAAGTCTCCTGAAGTAGTGACACAGCCTCACAAACCACTAAAATTTTGAAAACGCAGTACATTTGAAAATCTCTTTACTATTCTTCCCTCTTGGGACTGTATTTTCAACTGGTTTGGTTATAACAAAGAGGCAAATGAAACAGAGGGTACTTTCATATACACTGTCACAAGCCCCACAGCAGTCTGCAACCCTTCTCATCTTCACCTGCTCCCCCTTGCTCAGGCTGCAGCATAATTCAGCCCATTGCAGTGGCCGGCATTTTTGAAGTAAAAAATAGGCCTTAAGAAAATGAAGATGGTTAGAAGCACATTTCATTTAGTTTTTCCAGCCAAAGTGACCTCAAGAGTGTTTGTGGCAAGCTGGCAGCTTGGAAATAAAAGATGCCATATCCCATTATCAGTCTCACCACATCATTTCTTTCAAGTGCTGTTTGAAGAAGCCCAAGGCAATTGAGTAGATATTGAATCACTTCTGTTAAAGTTGGACTTCCTAAAGCTGACTGTGGTTTATTAAAAAAAACTAGCACTGGAAGAGATTTAAAGAAATCATAAATCGTATTACCTTGGAAAGTACTAGAAAGAGGGTGTTGGAGTCCAGCAGGGGCATATAGGGTAATGTATTAAATATGGTATTCTATCACAAGCAGGACTTTCTTTGGCTGTAGGAGATATGATGAAAAATAGGGCTAAAAGAAGGTTAAGAGGCTCTGGATTCTCAATTACTTTGTAACAAAAGTGTCTTGGGGTGATTTATGAGAGATTCAGGACCTTTATTTCTTCTGGGAAATGATTTTTTTTTTTTAAATGGGAAGCTATTCAGAAGGCATAACCCCCTATTTTTTTCTGACTAAATGTATTTTGTACTTCCAGGTATCATGTGGCAAAATATTACTACTACTACTACTACTACCACTACTACTGCTACTACTGATAACGATGATGCTGATGACAATGATGACAGGTCAGATGAAAAGCCTCATTTCTGTTGGACAAAATGTCTGCAGGAGAGGCCTCCTGGAACTGTGTGGTGAATCAGAATGGCAGCAGGTTGCCCTCTGCATGTGGGGATGCTCTGAAATGATCGGTGGCTTGCATGTCCAAAGCCCACAGTACCTGCCTGACTCCCCATGGCAGCAGAGCCTCTCCACACAAGAGCAGGTTTCTCCCCATATGGTGGACCCCAGGAAGAAGGCAACTATTCACAACATCACTCTGGGATATTAGCTGGATGCTTTTCATTGTGAAACATCATCAACTGAGTCATTTACTGAATCCTATGATTTTTGCATCTGGGCTGCAGGAAAACAGATGTACACAAGTGACTCTGAGGACTAAAGTGACTCATGGTGCTTTATCACTAGTGATGCAGTCTGAGAAGGAAAGATGGCAGCCTGAACTGCAGAGCCCAGTCTGAGCCCACAGGGCTGGTAACTGGAATATCTTTTATTTATAGATACACATAAGAACACAACTCTTAGGGAAGATGCTGAATGATGGTAAACTCTAATGCTGTGTGCCACTTTCTTACAGAGGCATCGTAAGAGCAATATAATTTCTCAGATGTTCAGCATGGCTCCTGACTCTAATATTGTCTTTTCTGTATATCAACGGGAGTTCTCAGCATATAAAAGAACAGTACCAGAAGCAAAATGTCATTTTCAGGTTGGGAGTATAAATTTTGCCCTAGGTCTGATTAGAAATGAAATTCAGGAGTTCCAGAGATTTACTGGTTCAGCCTACAATCAAGCTGCTCAATGCTGCAATGCCAAAGAGAGTCAACTACTATCAGCCATTTGCTTATTCTCTTAAAGCACCAAAATCAATCCCTGAAATGAAGTAAACATAGCTGCACTGATCTGGCAATGACCTAATTTTGGAAAGCCACTAAGAGGCTATAATGGTATTTTCATAAAATGCTGCAGTTGTTGGAGTGTTGACATTCAGGCAATGGGAGGGTTAAGAGATTGCTTTGATCAGTCTCAGAGCTGGAGAGCAAATGGTAGCAGAATTTTCCCCAGAGTGCAGACAAGAGACAAAAAAATCATTAAAAAAACCCCAAGTGCCGTTCAATTAAATGTGACAGTCTCGATAGCACGGTGATTTTTCTGGATAACTTTGGCATCAGAACAAAAAGATGCATTGCTTTCCACTTCTCGGGGAAAGCTTAAAGAAACAGTGCCCTCCTTGTTTGGACAGCCTATTAATTTGCCTTTGGCAGCTTTGTTGAGCTGAGACTCACAGTGCCAGATGCAGACAAACCTATCGCAAGTGACCCTGTTGGATATGCTCCATACCCCGAGGGTATGCCCATACGGTATTTCCATACCCCATAGCTCTGTGGGTTTTTGTTTTCCATACTCTAACTGCTTGTTGCAATCATCAATACATGGCCAGCCTCACCAGACACCTTTCCTACCCTTTCCTTCTCCTGTCATTACTGTAGCCAAGGCTGGCAGGGATATGGGGAAGGTGAGGGACAGCAAAGCCTCTCTACAGGGTCTGCTTTATGAGAGGTGTGAGATTAACTTTTATAGGTAGTCCACACTCTTAGCTTTGGTCTGAGTGTCCTTGGTGCCCCTGCCCATCCTTTTTGCCCTGATTAGCAGAGCAATTGTTGGGTGCTGACACCTGCCCTTGAGGACATGATAGTCCCTCTGGCTCTTCAAACCTACAACTGAAGTGTAAACTCCCAGTTCAATCACTGTATTTAAGAGGGAAGGGGTTTGTCAGGTTGAGGAACAACTTTGTTTCACATAAATGGCATTGTGCTACTTACACTTGCTTCTTTCCCTAGCTGTCCTGATTATATTAAAGATTCATCTTAGTTGTTACTGATTCCTCACTACCACCTTACAGTGCAAAAGCATTTTGATCCTGTCCCTATTATAAAGAATTCCCTACAGAGTGTCTCATCCTTCATGTGAGGGAAGTCTTATGTGCCATTTTCCTGCCTAACACAAGTTTTAGTGCATCTTTAGGAACATCAGAGTGGTATAAGGAGATTCTCCTCTATTGTGTCCCCTGGGGTAATTTTGCCTATTACCCCCCCATCCAGGTTTATATGGTCTGTGGCCCTGGAATGTGTACAGTCTAGTGCTTTAGGTCTATACCAGCAAAGAAGAAGAGATGTGCCAGATCAGACTATCCCGGCAGCCACCCAAAGGTATGTCCTAAAATTGTCCAGGTGGCTGCTACCTAAACCCAGGGATGATCAATGCCTTTTGCTGGTGAAGGCTGGGATTCAGCTTCAGAGACACCTGTATACAATTACAGTGAGGCCCCTGCATGAACACAACGGCTGGTGTCATCTCCCAGCAGTCACTGGAGATGGGATACTGGATTTGGTGGCCTGAGACCCCTCGGGTGTCCACACGCAGCAGGTGCAGCACAAGACTTACAGGAGGTCTTAAGCAGCAAGATAGTGAAAGCTTACGGCACTCATGTGACCCTAGATGTTTATCTCAAACAACTGAAGTAAGCAGTAAATGTTCTTCTGCAAAGTCCCTGGAGACTCCTGCTGTTGGTTCCTGGGTGTTTATAGAAATGCTTGTGGGAAAAGTAGGTACTTCTTGAGGCAAACAGCAGTAATAACTCTGTAACACAGTGGCTGGGGCACTCACAGGAATGCCAGCCTCTGCTGCCACGGATTTTGTGCTAAATATTCATGGAGGTGAGGAGACAAACCTGGTGTTTCCAGCTAAGTTTACTACCCCTTAAACTGACTAATTTTGATTTAACATTGATTCTTAGTTCTTGTCACTCTCCCCTATTTCCTGTTTCCCATTCTCTCAGCCTCTTCACTCTGTCCTACTTCTTTCACACAATCATTTGCCTCCCAGCTCCAACTGTTCTTTCTTGGAAGGGCTATTTCAGGCAATCAGCACTGTAGCCCCAGCTGTAAACCCAAATGGGAGACTACTCTTCAGGCTCAGAGTGACAAAGCCAAAGATACACATGCTCCTTTCTTCAGCCCCTTCCCTTTTAGCTGACTCACTTCTTGGCTTTTGGGCTTTTGAAGATTTGCTGCCCTAGATAAGGTGCCCAGAAGCTTCATAGGTGCCACTTGAGGAGCTGTGCATGTGTGGAGGTGCCACTCATGAGGCTCCTCTTCAGCTTCATGATGCTGCTGCTTCTACACATAGCCCACATGTGCCCATCCTCATTTTCAAGTCTTTGTCTTTCAGCAGTCCTTTTGGTCAAACTAGAGAATTTGGAGGGGTCACGTGAACTAAGTACTTAAAGGATATAAGTTGATACAACTGAGTTGAGCAAAGCACTCAAGCTGATGTCTCAGCACATCACTCCATCCTACATCTCTGTAGAGATTATGTCTCTGGAAATCAGTAACCAGCCCAGAAGCCCTTTTTTTGGCTTCCCTGTAGTATCCATTATTTAGCTTTTTAAATTCTATTTCTAAGGCAACCTCTCTGATTTCCTGTTAACTGTAAACAACTTCCTTCCAGTACTACAAGATGTTGTGTCCTTCTATTACTATAACGTATTTTGTGTTTTACCTGATTGGGCTTGGAGCACCTGATTGCAGTGCCTCACCAGAGTTCCCTGAAAAATCATCCTTTCAGTTAGCTGTTTGAATAACTCCTTCATCAACAAACCCAGGATTTAGCAACACATATTCCTTTTCAAAAGCTTGATGCTGGCTACCTGAAAGAATTCATGTGCTTTCTTTTGATGTTACCTTCTGGATACCTTACTCTGCCTCTTTGGAGTTGTTTTTCTATGCTGGTTTTGTATGTTCTACATCAAGTTTATTCTATTTTGCCCTGGAGGCCATGGGTCTACTTTGTAATTTTAAGTCTTTGTTGTCTTTCTTTGAGTTCTTTCCAAAGTAGCAATACCTACCTATTATTAATTGACTTGGCAGAGGAAGGATGTGAGCCTGAAATGCACCACAGATTATAAGAACATTATTTTCTTAAGTTTTGTCTGAGCAAGAACAAGGTAGATTTTTGGTCAACTGGACAAATCTTGGATCACCTTTCCAACTAGGAGCACTGCCTGCTCTCCAAAAAAATTTCAAAAAAAATGTGGAAAGTGAGGCAGCCACAAGCTTTATAATTCTTCCTGCAAGGATCAACACAGGCTTCTGCAAGGTCACTGAAGCCAAGGGACTCTGTGCCTGTATGATCACAGAATGCTTTGAGTTGGAAGGGACCTTAAAGATCATCTAGATCCAATCCACTGCCATGGGCAGGGATGTCACTCACTAGACCAGGTTGCTCAAAGCCCCATGCAACCTGGCCTTGAACACTTCCAGGGATGGAGAATCCACAGCTTCTCTGGACAAATTGTTCCAGTGCCTCAGCAGGCTCACAGTAAAGAATTTGTTCCTAATATCTAACCTAGACCTATTCTTTTAGTTTGAAGCCATTCCACCTTGTTCTATCCCTATATGTCCTTGTAAGAAGTTCCTCTCCATCTTTTCTGTAGGCCCTCTTTAGATACTGGAAGGCTGCTCTAAGGTCTCACCAAAGTCTTCTCTCCAGGCTGAACAATCCCAGCTCTCAGTCTTCACAGGAGAGGTGCTCCAGCCCTCTGATCATTTTCATGGCCCTCCTCTGGACTTGTTCCAATAACTTCATGTCCTTCTTGTGTTGGAATCTTCAGAACTGGATGCAGTACTCCAGGTGGGGTTTCACAGGAGCAGAGTAGGAGAGAAGCACCTCCCTCCACTTGCTGGTCTCAATTCTTGTGAAGCAACCCAGGATATGGTTGGTTTGCCGAGCTGTGAGCTCACATTGCCATGTCACATTTAGCTTCTTGTCAACAAACATTTTCAAGTCCTTCTCCTCAGGATTGCTCTCAATCCATTCTCTGCCTGGTCTTCAGTTGTGGTTGGGATTGCCCTGACCCTTCTGCAGGACCTTGCACTTGGCCTTGTTGAACTTCATGGGGTTCACGTGGGCCACCTGTCAAGGTTGCTCTGGATAATATTGCTTCCCTCCAGTGTGCCAGCTGCTCCACACAGCTTCGTGTCATTGCCAAACTTGCTGAGGGTGCACTCAATCCCACTGTCTATGCCACTAACAAAGATCAAGTGTGCCAACACCAGCCCCTAAGGAGCACTACTCATCACTGGTCTCCACTTGGACATCAAGGTGTTGGCCACAACTCTTTGAGTGCGACCATTCTGTCAATACCTTATCCACCAAATTGTCCATCTGTCAAATCCATATCTCTCCAATTTAGAAACAAAGATATCATGCAGGACAGCGTCAAATGCTTTGCACAAGTCCAGGTAGATGATGTCAGTTGCTCTTCCTTTATCCCCCAATGCTGCAACGCTCTCATAAAAAGGCCACTAAATTTGTCAGGCATGATTTGCCCTTTGTGAAACCATGTTGGCTGTCACTAAACACCTCCGTATTTTTCCATGTGCTTTAACATATTTTCCAGAAGGAGCTGCTCCATGGTCTTGCTGGGCACAGAAGTGAGACTTACAGACCTATAGTTCCCTGGGTCTTTCTTTTTCTCCTTTTTGATAATGGGGTTGCTTCCCCTTTTCAAGTCAGTAGGAACCTCACCAGACTGACATGACTTCTCAAATATGATGAATGGTAGCTTAGCCACTTTATCTACCACTTCCCTCAGGACCTGTGGATGCATCTCGTCAGGTCCCATGGACTTGTGAGCCTTCAGATTCCTTAGATGGTCTCAAATCTACACCAGGCTGGTTTTTTTTCTCCCGGTGCCAGCTTTTGCCTTCTGTGACCTGGGCAGTGTGACTGGAGCACTCGGTGAAGACCAAGGGAAAAAGTCATTGAGTACCTCACCTTCTTCATATTCCAGGTAACCAGGTCCCCCATTTTCTTCTGGAGAGGGACCACAATTTCCTTAGTTTCTCTTTTATTGCTGACATACCTATAGAAGCCTTTTTTTTGTTGCCTGTGATGTCCCTGGCCAAATTTAATTCTATCACGGATTTACCTTTCCTAACTGATCCCTGTCTGCTCAGGCAATCTCTCTGTATTCCTCCCAGGCTATCTGTCCTTGTTTTCACCCTCTGTAGGCTTCCTTTTTACATTTGTATTTACCCAGAAGCTCCTTTGTTCATCCATGAAGGCCTCTTTGGGTTTTTGCCTGATTTACTCTTTGTTGGGATGTATAACCCCGGAGCTTGGAGGAGGTCATCCTTTAATATTGACAAGCTTTCTTGGGAGCCTCCTCCCTCCAGGGCTTTATCCCATGGTACTCCACCAAGCAGATCCCTGAAGAGGGCAAAGTCTGCTCCTCTGAAGTCCAGACTACTGAGCTTGCTGTCCACAGTTCTCTGTGCCCTAAGGATCTCGAACTCCATTTCATGGTCACTGCAGCCAAGGCTGCCCTTTTGAGTCTTACATTCCCCACCAGCCTGTCCTTGTTGTGGAGGACAAGGTTCAAAATAGTACCTCTCCTTCTTGGTTCCCCTATAATTTGGAAAAGGAAATTATCATCAATACGTTCCAGGATCCTCCTGGATTGCTTACACCCTTCCGTGTTGTCCCCCTGAAAGCTATCAGGGTGGTTGAAGTTCCCCATGAGACCCAGGGCTTTTGCATGTGAGGCTGCTTCTGTCTGTCTACAAAGGGCTTTGCTCAGTCTTCCTAGTCAGGTGGCCTGTAGCAGACCGCCACTGCAACATTACCTGTCTCTGCCCGTCCTTAAATCCCCAGGCATTGCTCCATGCACTCTGGCTGGTCATTGACATAGACACCTTCTTCTCTCCCCTGCCTGTCCTTCCTAAGGAGCCTGTTCCATTCCAACACTCCAGTAATAGGACCCCTCCCTCTATATCTCCATGAAGCCAATAACATGGTAGCCCTGCAGGTGTGTGCACATCTCTAGCTCCTCCTTTTCATTCCCCATGCTGTGTGTGTTTGCACAGAGGCATTGAAGTCGTGTCCCTGATGAATCTGATTTACTGTCTAGAGTATCCGGGAGTCCTTTGTGCTGCTCTTCAGGTGCTCCTGCTGACCTGTGATCCCTTTCCAGACTCTGGGCATCTATTGCTGGCACTGGTATCAAACTGGTAGGAGTGCGAGGGACTGAAGTTCCCCTCTATTACAGGGGAATGTTACAGGCCGTATTTCTGCTGAAATAAGATGAATTAGAGAGAGCTTTTTCATCTCAACTGGATACCTCACCGAGCTTAAACGTAATTGGAGTCTAGTAAGAAACATATTATAAGGAAAAGAGAGAATGAATTTTAATAAATTACATTTGAAGAAGAAAATATATTATTCTTGGACATTTCTGTAAACTACTTTTTTATTGATCACATTTCTACATTTATAGTTATTTGCCTTTTCTTTTTGTTTAATCTTAGTGATTAAAACTGAAAGATGGAAAAAGTGCATTAATGTGGTTGCAATTTCTAGGGGATACCTTGTAGTAAAAAATACCAGATCATCCTAATAGTTTTACAGAATAACATGAAAGTCACACCCACAGTTGTTTACTCTAACTGTTCCACTCAGATGGGGGTGTATGGATGAAAATAGGTATACAATCCTTACATGCACTCGTGTGCATGCACCTATAAGCATATAAAAACACAGCAGATCAGTGTTCAATAATAGTCTGCCAGACAATGGTTACTTGAGCATGTAGTGTTTCTACTTATTATAAATATTTTGGAATTATGTGATTTTTATAATCTACGAGACAAAACTGTTTTCACTTTGTCAACAGGCTGAAGAGATGCCCTCATCCAAAATTCCAGGACACAGAGCAACCTCACTGCTACACTCCTTTCTGCTCACTTGCACAGCCTGCACTCTTGTGGAATTGATCCTGCAAGAAGTTGAGCAATCTGCTGTGAGCAATAACACTCCAAAATACAAGCTTATGGCTTAACCACGCAAATTATTCCTTTGAGCCTGAAGCACAGTTTAAGTGCTTAAAGCTAGGCCAAGGACGTGATGAGACCAGAACTGGGGTGCCTCCCCTCTGGCAGGAGCAAGCTCGCTCTGCAGGGGTACTCCCACCCGTGCCGGTACGTGTGTGCAGGGCTGGACCCCATATTTGCTCAACAATTGATCATGTTGTTCATCGTGATGGGAGTCCACTCTACAAAAGACCAGGTTGGCTGCAAGGAACACAAAAGTATTTTGGGAGCATTTTTGGAAGGTAAAAATTCTTCAGAATATGTAGGCAAAAGGCCAAATGAAGAACTGAGCTTGTTAAATGAGCTGCTTTTCAGCTGGCACGGCCAGCCAGAGGCTGGTACAGCATCTTCCAGGCACATGCCCTAGTTTGCACTTGTTCAGATTATTGCTGTGCATTTAATAACATTTGATGATAGTCCAGAAAATCTTTGTGCCTGTAAGACCAATGTGAGATGATGGTAGAAAAGGCTGCCAGAGCATCAACTTGATGCAGGAAGATCTGTGTTCTGGAGACAACATTCTTGTCGATGTTGGCAAAATCTCTGTTTGGGGTGGAGCATGCTGGATTTTGGGTACTACAGACATATCCAGGTCAAAATACAAACATCTTCTTCTGAGATTTTTTTTCCCACACAGAAGAACTTGTAAATAAAATGTCAAGACTGCGGTGGACCAGTGGCCTCTGGAGACAGCTGTGGGAAATGAAGTGCACAGAGCTTTACTGCATATATGCTGTCTTAATGAGTGCAAGAGAGTTAACACATGCAGTTTTTAAAGCATAACAACACAAATGAAGAAGCACTGGGAAGTTTATGTTTGAAATCAACATTTGTTTTTTACTTTAAAAAAACGTTTGCTTCCAAAGAACAAATAGTTCTGCTGGGTATCTGTTCCCTTCTTGTTAAGTAGGAATTGTAACAGTAAATAGTTTTATTGTAGAAAGTAATATTTCTTAGCAATCAATTATCTAATATACTCCACACCTAAGGGAAAAAGGATCCTGGTTTTAGGTGACCAAGGCAGTAGGTGGTCACCAACACAGAAAATGTTAATATTCTACCCTTCACAGATAGGCTATGTCTTTCTATCAATGTATTTCTAAGTGCCTAATCATTGTCACATCTCCCTGGGTACTTTACAAAATCAGATAAACCATGGCAACTGAATAATAATGTGGCTTGAAAGGAAAAGCCATTAACAAAAAGAAATGCAATCTCCCCCTCTAGTTCCTTAATTTAAAATTCACACCAGGCTCCAGCAATCTGAATATTAGGAAAAAAAATTCAAAGAGAATACGCAATGACTAAGTGGTTATATATTCCTATCCCCTCCCAGAAGAATAAATGACAACTGTGCTTCGTAGAAACCTGAGGAGTTGCACTATACCCAATCAGACCAATTGTATCCAGGGTGAGTTTTTTTGCCTCCAGTCATGGCCAGCAGCAAAGTAATTTGGCATAGCATGTTTGGTTTTAAGCTCTGTAGCTCCAAAAAGGAGGCTAGGCAAATACTGTTCTTCATTGCAAGCCATGGAAAGCAGGAAGGCATATATTCCTCATGAATTTTTCATCCTGGCCAACACTGCAACAGTTAATCTCATTAAGGCTGCTGGCAGCTGCGGTGTGTCAGGGGGTGTGGGATAACTGCAGAGCCCTTCCTCATCATGTGACAGTGCATCAGAGAGTGGTAAAGCCCATTTGCACTTTTCCTCACCGAAGTATCCGTTTCAAAGCTTTCAAGAGTGGTTCATGATGGTGAATTCCACATGACAGTTGTGCAATGCGTGGACAAAAATTATCCTTGAGTAATTTCTGATTTCTACAAGGGTGGTTGCTTTTCTTAAGTTTGAAAGCATCACTCATAAACTTCAGTTTCTACCCTATTTTCTGCATTACATGCTTGCTCATTTGTCCCTCCTAACTTTTAGAAGCTCCCTTCATAGGGAAGAATGCATTCCATGCATATTTTTGGTATTATCCTTTTCTCTGGTTGCAGCCATAAAGTTTTTAGCTGGAGTACTTGAAACTATGTGCCCTAAAGACCTCATTCTAAGTTAGTTAACAGGGCTTCAGTGACTTGCAGCAGCAGCATTTGGTCTTCTTTTGATTCAGTACTATTCTTTGTCACCTTCCTATTACAGCATAACATTTATTTAATTTGCTTCCTTATTTCCTGTTGAAACTTTTTCAATGAGATATCCCTGGTGATGTTCATGTTCTTTCTTATGATTTATTTGATTTAGAGTACTGCAGTGCTGAGGTAGATACAGCTACCTTCTGCCTTGCATTTCTATCAGTCAATTTAACAGCAACTATGTGTCCTGTGTTCGATTTCATCTTTCATTATGTGATGCTTTGGCAATGTTGTTAGATTATTTGGAAATTCTACAGTCTTTTGTTTTTCTATTATGAACTTGTGCCATCCTGCAATAATGTCACTTCATTCACTCCCATTCCGACTCTTTTCTGGATAATATAACCTATATCCATGTATGTTTCTTTGCTTACAGCCTTTCTTTTTATTGAATATTGGTTAAACAGGCTCTGTCTCTGCTGCTAAATTTTCAGGTTCTTATAAAACCAGGACAGAATGGTTCCTTACATTGAATTGTGATTCCAACAGTGATGGCAAAATATTTAGAAAATTTTGATTAATAAATACTATTATTGTATTTCTATTGTATTTTAAAGGAAGAGTGATTGTAAACATGGAGTTGGACTTAGGTCACATTTATTCTGAAATAAATATTGAAATATATAAAATTGTTTTACCATCATATAATAATCATAAGTAATCAAAATAATTGTCATCCATAAGGATCACACTTCTCTTCTAGTTGCAGAGCACAGAGTAACACAGGGATGGCTTCTTTGCTGGACTATACCTAAAATGTGCCATCAAGTAGGAAGCTGACAAAACAGGCTTGGTATACTCTAAATAATTAGAGTGATTGGTAAGAATACCTGTGTATCAGGAGGAGCAAATATTAGATTAAGAGTAAGAATTTGATTTTTCTTAGTAGCTTTACCCCCCAGAGATAAGCTAATCCTGCATGTCAAACACACACTATAAACCGGTTCACTAGTAGCATCAGCTACCTGCAAAAAATGTAAAGCAAATCATTCATTTAGAAGAACTTGCTAAGGTCGATAAATTCTCAAAGGCTAATGAACTAAAGGGCTCTGAACACAGATTTAGCCAGGTCTGTATGCATGGGAAGGTTGCTCTTGTACCATGCATCCACCCACCTGAGCAGACCTTTGACATTTCAGGAAACAGATGGACACACAAACACACCTCCTGGTGGTTCTTGTCTCAGGCTGCCTGTGTAGCCATGCCACACACAAACCTCATGGGGTTGCCCACAAACCAACAGGCCCATCCAGCTTCTGCTGGCTTCCCTGAATGCTGACACATGAATAAAGAAAAAGGGCTGTAGAGCCTTGTATTTCTGCTGAATTGGCAAACATAGACAACTGATTTCACAAAACACTGACTTAAGCACATCAAATCAGTCCTATGTTTGTATCGATCCTGGGAACATGTTTCCAGAGCACCCTTGAGCCCACAGCCTTGAGAGCTACAGGGCCTCTGCAGAGGACCACGGCTTCACCATTTCCTTTTGAACCAGCTGCTGCCTCACTATCCAAATCCCCATATTGTATCCACAGTGTTTACATTAAAAAAATTAGTTACTTATTCTGCAAGTTAAAATAAACAGGGGAAGGGGTAAGATCTTCTGTGCAGCTTCACATGCACACAGGAATATATGTATATGTAACAAGTGAGTTGATAAAAATTGAAGCTAAACCTTCAGCTATCAGCTTCAGCCTCAAGAAAAGACAGACTAAGCTGTATACCCAGGTGACTAGCACATCCCTCTTCTGGCAAAGCAGAGAGGGAGAGAACATTCCACAGTCAAAACCCCCTTAACTAGAATGGGATTTCAGGTTGCCTGGAGGTGTATCTGACACAGAGCAAAATAGCAGCTCCTTGTGCAGATCTCTCCCAGGGCAACATGGCCTAAGGAAAGCAATAAAAAAGAGGTTGCAAACTTTTTAGGTCTTAATATATCAACGCAGTCATGTCAATTTCCAGGCAGTAGTCCAGGAACACCCAGGGAACTCACAAGCACTGCTACTCCTGCCTGCCTGGCACTGTGATGCACTGGGTGACAGGGCAGGCACAAGTTTGCTTTCATCTCTGAGAGGCACCAAGCTGTCACAAGAAGTGGCTGCTGCAAGCCAGCTTCTGCTGGAGAAAATTGCAGATCACTGCAGCCAAATGCTTTTGAGAAAGGACATGATTCTTCTGAATGTATAGTATAGAGATGAAGAATTTCCATTCCTTGCAGCTTTTATTTGATATCATATAGAATACCTTGCATTGGAAGGGACCTTAGAAACCACCTAGTTCCAACAGTCCTACTAAGGGCAGGAACACCTTCCACTAGGCCAGGTTGCTTAAAACACCATCCAACCCAGCCTTGAACAACTTCCCTGGGCAACCTGTTCCAGTGCCTCACCAACTTGACAGTAAAAGATTTCTTCCTAGTCTCTAATATGTTGCAAGATGGTTTGTTGTTACTTACTGAATTACTCAGTCTGCTTGAGTTTCTTGCTGGAATCACCCCCATTTTGTTTTTAATTTTACTGTAGATAAAGTCTGATGCTCTGACACGGTGTGGGAGTCCTGTGGGGTCTTCTAGTGTTGTTTTGGATATTATGCATGATCGAGGCTCTTTTTGTGCCAAGAACAGCATTACCAGCAAGACAATTATCTGCAAAACTGTGCAATGGACATTTACACTTTGGTGGCTGCTTATACAGTTTTTAATAACCTTGTAATCTCAGCCAAGACCATGCTTGGCAGGACAAACAGAGTTTTGTCCTGTTTCTTGACTGTGCCTTGCCAGAAGTGCTTCTGCCAAGATGCAGCTCTAACAGGATTAGTCTGGAGCAAGTGATGAAGCTGGGGAGTTGGTGTAATGAAAAAAACAGGCCTTTTTTTTTCACTTGATGTGATTAGCAGATGAAATACGACTGGTTAACAGCACCAGATAAACATTCTGTAGCACTCTTTAAATATTATACTGAACCCCTAGCAGTTCTAACAGGCGTTAGCTCAACCCAGCTTTGTCTGATACAAATACCAGCAGCTGCTCTCTAGAAGGAGCCAGGTAGCAGGGATCACATCACATATTTTCTGAAGGAGGCTTATATCTCAGCCTTTCACAGTTACTACAGCAAAGGCATTTTGAACTGGGCTCCTGAAAACCCTGTTCTGGGACAGCATTTAGAGTCAGCAGGATTTCCAACACTGTCTTCACCAAGAGCCCTAAATCAAAGCACCTTTTGTTGGAAATCTGGTGGGAATGTATCTGTTTGGAAAAGAATCATTCAGGATGAAAGACTATGGAGTACACATTTAGAAATGGAGGCAGACTATGAGGAAAAGCTTCCCAAAAATCATACAATTGTAACACTGAAAGAAACTTCAAAATAATTTTGGGGCAAAACCCCTGCTTTAGGGCAGAACCAAGTATTTTCACACGACCCGTGGAACATGTCTAACCTCTTCTTAAACCTCCACTGAAGGTGATATACAAACTTCCCTAAAAATTCCAGTGTCTTACTAGCCTGAAAAAATGCTTAACGACATAGAACATAATTTTGCATTACTGCAAATTTAGCTATCGTACTCTTGTCAAGACACGGGAAATCACTAGATAGTTAATCACTATCCAATTTTGATTTGGCATTTCAGGACTGTTACTATATTCCCTCTATCTTCCATTTCCTAAAGAAAACAATCCATATATTTAAGCCTTTCCATAGAAATCAGGGTATTGGAATTGCATTCCTTTTTTTCTCCTGTGGATCCTCTTTTCTCAAAGGAGAGAATTAAAGCTGGACACAGTATTTCAGCAGCACTGAAAATCACCAAATTATTAACTCCCACATCTTATCTGACACTCCTGCCAATACATCTTGTGACATATTTATTTTTGAGCAGCAGAATCCTACTTTTGACTCTTGTTGAAATGGTGATTCATTGTAATCCTATATCCTTTTCTGCAGAGTAATCCCAGATCCTTCTCTCTCAATATCCACAAGCTTGTATTTGTGCACTTGATTTTTTTTCCCTCAGTGCAGTAGTCTGAACTTGTCTTTATTTCAGTCCCTCTTATTGATTTTAGGCCATTTCTCCAATATGTTGAGATCATTTCAAACTCTAAACTTGTCCTCCACACAGTTTGCAACCCCTCTCAGCTTGATGTCATCAGTAAATTAGCGTACATGCTATTCCATCTTTTAAACTGCTAATGAAATTATTGAACAGAACTGGCTCAAGAGAGCCCACCACAGGAGCCCATATAAAATGCTGGTCTGGTTTGGTAGGGAGTGTTGATAAGAATGTGAGTCATTTTGACTATTTTTTCAAGCACCGTATCTGCTGTACAGTAATTTCAACCAGGCCATCTCCCACTGTGCTGTGAAATGTTGGAGAGCATTATACAGAACAATGTCAAAAGCCCTACTGAAGACATCACAGTGACTGTTCTCTTAAGCAGCAGGTGTGTCAAGAGAGGAAATCAGATAGATTTGATATCATTTATTTTTCACAAATCCATGCTGGCTGTTTCTTATCTCTTCATTATTCTCTAGGTGCTTGTAATTTAATTATGTAGTAATTTGTTCCAGGATCTTTTTCAGGTAATGAAATTATGCAGACTTCTCCAAAATTCTCAAGGGCTTCCTTTATTTCCATTCTGAAGACAGAAACCGTGTTGTTTGTATTTTGACTCTGAAATTTTTTCTGCACTTCATGAGTTCTCGAAGGTATACTTTTCAGATCATCTCTATTGGCTTCTTCAGGCTCAAATTCACCCTGACACACTCTATCTGTGTGGCTCCCCCTCTCCAAGGCTGTCCATGGTATCCCTCACCGCAGCCTCTGATGCTATACAGCAACTCTTGCAGAAGAAGGAGACATCCTTGGCTTTGCTCCACCTGGAGATGCTCCTTTTCCAAAGCGCAGGGGCTCTCTGAGCGAGTTCAGCCCCAAGATGCCTGGAAGGGGCACTTCTACTCCAAGGAAGTAGTTTATTAATAAGCAAATGAATTATTACAGGCCTTAAATTCTGAGAGAGAAGCTTTTGGTAAGGCTTCTTGGGTGAAGTCTTACTATATTATGCAATTTTAGGATTCTATATATTCAGCCTAAGAGGGTAGTCAAGAGAGTATTTCAACATGAAATTAAAGCTTGAACTTCACTAATTATTATTCAAAATATTTTTTCTTTGATCAGTTTAGTATGCCTTTTTTTATTTTTTCCTGTAAGTATTAATATTTATTAGCTTCTGGAAACAATTGCATTTGTGAGAAAGAGCCAAAAAAAAAAGAAGAAAAAAGGCATTAATATATCAGGCTTCAATGTGGCATTTGTTACATGCTCTTCTTCTGTTAAATACAGCCTTTCTTTCACCTCCATCTGCCTTCTAATGAATTTGAAAGCAAAAAAAAAAATACAAAAGAGAACAAAATCCAAATTTTTCTATTGCCTATTCTTTCAAAGTGCAATCCATTCAGATGGAGATTATTTTCCTGAAAGAGCTAATAGAGTTTCTTGGGACATAATATCAGTACTGCGAAAAACCTAGGTGTCCCACAGAAAACTGTCTCTGTTGACAAAGAGAAGGTTACGATCTAATGTGAGCTCTTCTGTCCACTTCAGTGTAAATTTTTACATGATCAGAAGAAGGAATTCACCAGTAAAATCAGAACTTGGTTAATTAAGTCCTACTTCAGCACAGAAACTTCATTTTCAGATATAAACATATTCTTTCAGGGTTATTTCTGCTCTCCTGCAATCAAGAGCTGACAAATGTGTGCCCTTGCAGCACAGCAGCCAGGCAGCACTGTGTTTGGGAAATGGGTTTGGGAAATGGCTTAGCAGAGAGAAGAGCACAGTGCCCACTGTGAGAGGAGTCTGTGACACCCACCAGAAGGAAGAGGGAACAAGTTGGAGAGGAAACTGAAATGATGTGTACCTTCCTCACACGTGGTGTTGAACACAACTTTCCATATTGGCTCTGTAGTAGACATGGCATTTTCAAGGTTTAATGCCAAGTGCTTTTCGTCTGTATTTCTGTTTTCATGCTGAGAAGTGATCAGCATACTAATGCAGAGCACAGAGCTCCACTTTTCCTCTAACTTTGCACTAGGTAATTGAAAGCTGGCAACCTGAAGTCATAGGTACAGGGAAGAGAGTTTGCACTTGACAGCCTTGACTGCAGTTGTTTTTCTTCATGAACTTTTCATTAGCAGACTTCTGTATACACCTACATATAGATCATAAGGTATTTAACCAATTCCCCAGGGAGTCTGCATATAGTACAGTACACCAATGTAATACTTTTAGCTTTGGACATCCTTTTCATTGTAGCTGAGCATGGAGAGGCCTCCAAGAAGTTACAGTTCTTCCTCAGCCAAGACCTCCAGCACATCTGCCACATAAAATGAAAACAAACAGACTCTCTATTCCATTAGAAACAAGTGGGATTTTCCAAAGAGGTTTTTCTTGTACTGGAACAAAGAGTTGAACTCTTGCTTTTTTTTTTTTTTTTGAAGAACAATATATATTGAATTCCCTGATATCATCATTTGTGATTTAGTATATCCTAAAAGTAAACTCAATTATTTTGTTTTCACACAATATTTTTGAAAAACTTGATTCATCACCTCAAAATATTTCAGTGTGAGAGACTGGTTGTGCACATTTTCAACTAGCTCTCCCTCCAAATGCTTGTGACCTTCTTTTATCCACCTCAGATACCTCAAAAGCAGATCATTACACCAGTATCTGGCTACCTCACACTTTTTCATGAATTCACTTTCAAGGGGTCCCATGTTTATTGAGGAATTGGTATTACTGCTGCTATACGTATAGGAGAAGTCATAACTCAAGGACAGAGGAAAAAGAAGTCTTTGAGGTTCAGTCATATTGTGTTCTCTCTCTGACATATCCCATATACATTTTTAACTCCAAATATCAAACCACAGACTCAGACAACTGCAGGCAACCTACATGCTGCTCTTTCTCCATCCTTTTGGCCTAACTGTGAACTGCCAACCTGATTCCTCAGCAACACCTGTGAGGACAGCATAGCCCTGGCACAGAACTTAATTGTCCTCTGTCATTCTTGAATAGATATGCCTCAAACAGAAGCCAGGGACCTTGAAGATGTACAAACCTGCAGCAGGTGTCAACAGTACTCAAAGGCTCATGCAGCACCAGCAGGTCAGTAGGTTTGAGCTGTCAACTCATCTGTTCCAGCCATGCCTTATTGTTACTGATTGGAAAGGGAGGTGATAGCGCTGGAGGATGCAGGAACTCACTCAGCAATTTAGGGGTGAAATATCTTAGCACAGAATTGCAAAACAGAGGTATGTCACCTAGAGAAATGGACTGCAATTTTTCATTATGTGTTGCAAATATGCCACATCTTAAGCACAATCATCTAGATGTTGTCTCACATTGCACATGTAGCTATGCACTGATTTCTTCTCAAACTAGTGCCCAAGTGGCATCATTTATGTCATTTATAGTGATTGTGCAGTGATTTACCACTCTGTAGTAAATATTGGTTGTTGTTGGTGAACTGCAGGTTTCAAGTGTTTGTTTGTCATGAAAATAGAAGTTTTCATCATTAAATATGTCAAAAATTGTAGGTTGTTACTCACGTCTGCGGCTTTCTTCTCCAATATGACCTCAAAAACTATACAACAGAAATATTCAGAAAAGCTTCCCTGTTCTGTACAAGACTTACCTTTCTCCCTAGGAGAATTAATTTCTATTGAACAGGTGGAAACATTTATAAAATCCCACAGTGAAGTAAAAATAACATCATTTCTGCCATCGACACAGAACCCCCCCCCCACGGCTTTCACAGGAGGATTTGCCCTAAGGAAATACTGCTGCAGCAAGTATAATTACAGCAGGGTAATACATACTGGAGAGCCAAGTTATAGCAGCTTTATCACAGACTGCCTTATACCACTAAATCAGTTTTACTACATGTTTTACTAAAGATTTCCCTTAGAAACTGAGGAGACTGTGACAGGGCTTCTATCAACTAATCTGACTCCTATGGCCAATGCAATAGATTCATATTGACTCTACAGTTCTGATATTCTGGTAGATTTAAATGTATTCTTTAGTATTATCCAGGCTTCCCTTCTTTTTCTATGCATTTTTTGTAAGACTCCAAACAGTCCTTCCATGTCATCATCCTTACAGACACCACGTTGCGTTGTGCGGATGTTGGAAGTGGAGGGTATTCTTTTTGCTGTGAGTTGTGATATCCTTTCTTAGTCTTATCTATGCCTAGCTATACCTGCAGGGCTGTTCACCACCTCCCCCTGCCCAAGCCCTAGGTGATATCTGGGGCTCAGTTTCCCTATTTTTCCTCCCAAGTACACACTGAAACCTTAAAATGGCAACTTGCATCTGCTCTTCACCAAATGCTTTTCCAGTTCCTGGCACCTTCATGTTAACAAACTCCTGCAAGGATGAGCCACCTCTCCTCACCTGCTTAAAGCACAACTCTACATACTCCACAACAAAGTGGAACTGCAGTTTCTAACGAGACTATTGCATTTTATTTATAATCACTTGGAGCAACAAAATGTAAATCCCTTTGCAAAGGAAGGTGTTGAATACAGCACATAGGTGCATAGGAGTGTGTGGGTGTGTGTGTGTGTAGCAATGGCTGTATTCCCTTCCCATTCCTGTCAGCCCCCAGCAATGCCAGGACACTTTCCCTGTCCATGACAATGTGTCAGAAGCCCTCTCCTTTCCTTGTGCCATGAAGGGACCCAAGCAACTTTTGCTATTGAAATCCATCTATGTTATCCCCTCCCCAGTTTCACTGCACTGTGGACTTCTTGACTGAGGCCATGTGTATGCATCATAAGAGGTTTAACCAAAGATTTTCCACAGCCAGGTACTGCATCAAGCAGATTTCAGCTGAGCTGTCAGGTTTTATGGGCTGCTTCATTACAGGAAAAAAACCAGAGCAGCATCTTTCCTTCCCCCCAGCTGCACATTTGGGAGTCTGCTGCTGTCCTACAGCTGCCTCTGGTGCCTGCAGGGCTAGGGACAGCTGGGGGAGTAGTGTAAGAGGGAGGCTGGAGGTAAGTCAAGCAACAATTCCCTGAGCTCCCAATAGGTTGCAAGTGGTACATTGCTCCCACTTGCAGCTATAGGGACAAAGCATTTTTAAAGTAGGCATGTTTTATTTAATCCCCACTTGTTGCAGTAATCAGAATCCAGGTCTTCCTAATCAAGGTAGGAAAAAACAGTAACCATAGAACAGGAGGCACAGAATGAAACTCCAGGAGACAGTTATCTTCCACATGGCACCCAACTGGTCATTGGCACCAATGGCAATAAAATCCCAAGCCCCTTAAAGCACTGAAAGGAGTTTGGGAAACTGTGCAATACTGCTGAAGATAACAACAGAGAGTAACGAAGCACTGGTTACTATTGAATAACCCTTTGGGAACTGCCACCTTTTCATATATCTCTCTTTGGTTGGTTCATTGAGGGATTTTTGTTTAGCCAGGCTGATGCCGGTGACAACTTGTGCTGGGATCCTTCACTTGTCTCTGAAATTCAACAAGCCACAGTAGATTAGGAAAGAAGGCTTCCTTTCTTTATTTTCTTCTAATTATGATGGTCTGTGTAAAAGCACTGCCCAGTCAAAGATCAGGGTCCAGTTGTGTTAAAGCTTTGCAAAAAGATTTTAAAAACGTGTTTCACTTCCAGTGGAGAGCATTTTTTTTAACTCCAGGTGCAACGGTTCATTACAATACAGATGATCAAAGAAGGACTAGCTCTCTCAGAAAAGGAAAACAAGCACCAAGATCCCCAGTCATGTAGTTAATGAGGGGAAATAAATGGCCACTTTATAGGTGGATTTGTTTTCAGGAGTTTTCTTCCAATTTGAAATCAGTGAGTTAATCCATCTTAACAAAAATCAGAATGGCTCTTCATGGTGGAGATCAAGGGCTTGACTTGCCCAGCATCCTGTCTCCAGCTACAAGTGAGCGCCAGAGAACATGGGGACAGGAAAGGAGGATTTTATACTTTGAGTAACCTCCTGTTCCCAACTATTTTCAGCTTAGAGAGTTTTTTGAGCCTCATATGTTTCCTGTATTGAGTGATCCAAAGAGGATCTCTCCTCCACGTGCATTTGTCCAAACTCTCCCTTAAGCTATACACTTTGCATTTACAGCTTCCACTGGCAGCAAGTGTCGCAAGCCTACCATCACTGGAGGAACACCTTTTCCTAGTTTTGTTTTTCACCAAGTTCCTGCTAGCTGTATCTGTAGGTTCCTACATCTTATACTGGAAGAAAAAATTGGTCCTTCTTCACTCTCTTTGTGCCGTTATGATTTCTCCTTACTCCTGTTTATATCTTTACAGAGGACTGATTTTGCCCTGCTTGTTCTTTTCACCAGAACCATGGGAGATTTCACCAGACCTGATGCTTCATGATACTCTTCCCTGAATCTCTCCCCACACCAGAGAATCATTTTAGAGATTAACCAACTTAGAACTGCACCTGGTATTCAAGGAAAATGATGTATCCCTTTCTTCTGGGGTTCAACTAGAATACAACTGTCACTTTTGCTTATACATAAAAGGAAACTGGACCATCTACCTTCAAAGCAAATTCTATTTTACAGTGGCATCTCTGCTTCACTGCAAGCCAGTTAGATGTTAAGGTGCTACAACTCCAAGTTTTTTTTTTGTTTGTTTGTTTTTTTTGTTTGTTTTTGTTTGTTTGCTGTTTGTTTGTTTTATGCAATGGAAAAATTTTCATTTCCTTCTCCTTTTCCTTTTACACAGTGGCATTTTTTTGCAGGAGTGCACAGGCATATTAGTTTTCTTCTTAACGAAATTTCACTAACCCTGTAATAAGAAAGAGACACAACAATACATTATTTTAATATCTTCCCCTGCACACTGATGATGTCTCTTTGTTGACTGCTGAACTAGTTGTCATGACCTTAAGATAGACAAAGGATGCCTTGTCACACTAGGGAACAGCTAGGATGCTTAATTAAAAACAGTAAATCTAAGGTTTTAATGGTAGCTGGAGTAAATGATGAAGTTTTACTAAATCTTCTCTCCGAACTTTAACCTCATTTTTCATTTGAATTTACAACTTGAAACATCATTGAATATAATTCTTGTCTATAATGTGCTTTATTAAACCATGCAGGCAGGTTTATCCCAATGGGATAATCTGCTCGGTAAGAAAAATCGAGCTGATTAAATGATGCCCACTTCATCCTCATTACAAAGCTCTTTTAGTATAATAAAATGCAGCCGTGTCACAGCTCCTGGCTATTTGCAGAACTCATTATTATCCTTATTACACCTCTTCATATCTTGTCTCAAGAATTTATTGACATTTATTAATGTATGTGTTCAGACTGCTAAGTGTCCATCTCAGGTTGTACAGCCAGCACAGGCTCAAGCAGGGTACCCAAACCCATATATCAGGCATCTGACCTACGCTTGTATGTCAGGGAAAAGTCCTCTGCCATCTGACATTTCAACAATCCCCGGGCTCAAAGCACCTCTCTGGTGCAGTTATGCTGCCATCCGTGCCAGCTAGGTGCTCCTGACATGGGCACAGCTTCATACTGATAAAAAACCAGCTTGGACATTTTTGCACATAAAATTTTTTATGGTCCTTCAGGATTATATAAGCTGATCAGTTTAGAACTGTTTCAGACCACTTTCGCCAAGTAACTGAGCCTCTGCTAGAGTATGAGTTGACATCCATGGTGTTTTCATGTTATCCAGAGTCTGAAAAGCATACAGCTATGTCTTAAGGGTCTTGGTCTCACATTTAGCTGATAAAGTCCCATTTCAGGTACTGAAACTTCTTCCCTCTCTCCAGGGATGGTATGTTTATAGCTGGATTTTTGCAAATTATTATTTATTTAGAGACATGAGTGGAGCTTTTCTTGCCAAGTCAACAGCCTTGTGACAATTCTTCTCAAATTCTGCTCTCCTTCCTCCTCTGTCTTTCACTGGCAAGCTGATCACTTTAATATAATTAGAAGGTTTTGTTTGTTCCTCACTTTGTTCCTCACAGGAAGACCTACTCCTTTCCCATTTCAAGCCTGTCTCTCACCTCCACTATTGTATTTCTTTCCTTTTGGATTTATTAATTGGCTCTGTAATGTAGTGTAATTATGAAGCACATTATCCAAAAGAAAAACTATGAGCAGAATGTGCAAGGGAAGGAGTAGTTCCTTCTGATTTCTCACTAGTTCCAGAAAAAGCTATAGTCCAAACCAGAAGGGTAGAGCATAAAAAATTAGCCTAGAAATAGTTGCAAACAATGACTGTGCACACACACATGCATGTATTCAGACAAGAGAGCAACTGGATCAAAACTGGTGTAAATAAAAAATTTAAAAAATCTCAAAATTTAGTAAGGAAAGGAAAATCAAACATGGATCAATCAGCAGCCAGTTAAAGTAAGGGCACCAGAGAGACATTGTTTTTAAACACAGCAAGAATAAAAGGAACAGTGATCTTTATTCATTAATAATATTATTACATTAATATTAAATAAGTATCTGTTTAGGAAGGATGTAATAGGATTCAGGTGCTGCCATGTTCAGCTTAACTTTATCAGTGATCTAGAACCAAATACGTCCTTATTGTTAAAAATTATTTGGACAAAAGAAACAGATAGTCTTTATATATGACCAAAAAAACCTAAAGAAAACTAAACCCAAACAACAGGATAATAGTTAGAGATATGGGTTGCTTACAAAGGAGAACAAAAATATCCTCTGTGTATTTTGCTATGGGCAAGTAGAAGCAATGTTTCAGCATAAAAGGAATGTAGGATCATGAGATATATACAGGGAAGTCACACAGGTTCTGAAAAATGAATTGTGATAGATAGCAAGTAGAGTGCAGGCTGTGTCTATAGGTGTGGTACCAATGCACACTTTGAATGTAGAAAATAAGGCATAACAAGCAGAACTTGAAAAAATATATCTGACAGTAATGCAATTTCTTCTAGGCATCTACACTTCAATAGAAACACTGAGAAATTGGACATAACTAAGAGAAGAAAGTCCTGAGAATGATTAAAGGATTGAAAGATATGCCTTGTAGCAAGCCACTCAAAATGTCAATATATTTGGATTATCAAAAAGAAGGTTAAGGGAAAGTCTGTTTTCAGTTCAGAAGTATCTACAAAGGGAAGAAAATGTTGCTAAAGGACAGTCTTCAGAGTGAGTTAGTATAAGAAAAGGCAGCTGAAAGTTGAGGTAAAAGAAATTCACAGGAGAAATAAACTGGAAGCTTTACTGGGGAAGATAATTAGATCTGAAATAACACAGAGATGTTAGAGCAGCACTACATATGTCTTTCTAAAAAGGTTGATCTTTACCAACTGATACCAACCAGAAAGAAGCATGAAATACTAATGTATTCTTGAAAGTCCTCTTTGTATTGTAACAAGTCTGACAGAAAGTCAAAATAATTTCTGATTGCTTTTGAAAATCAGTAGAAGAGTTTTGAATTACTGAAATATATATTTGCTTATCAAAATGCTACCTTTTTAGAACTAGGTAACAACCTTCTAAAATTCTCAAAAGCAGTGGGCATTTTATTTTTGTCGTGTTTTCATCAGAATCCCTCAGATTTCACTATTTAGATTTACTATTTCTTCCATTAAACCCCA
>JAWWMP010000116.1:85708761-85731045 GCA_035047865.1 Dendrocincla tyrannina | reverse complement strand
ATTTTGAATTTCTTCTTCCCTTTTTATTCTAATATCCAACAGATTGTTTTAGGGAGAAGGGAGTTGAATTAATACTGACACCACAAATCATTGTCTGAAAAAAAAAAAAAGGCTTCTAATTAAATTGAAACATATTTTATCTGTGGAGTTTTCTTTTTTTTCATATTGAATGTAAATCATTATCCAGTATGTCTACCAATTGCTCATCTGATGAGCCTTGACCTAGAACTTTGCTGAAAGCATTAAGGGATTTAATGAAACACAAAATTGGTTCCAGGAATTAGCCACTACACAGAGGGGGGAAAATGCAGATAGCAGTGCAAGACTTTGTAGCTCTCCATGTTAGACTGCAGGAAAGTAATCTGGATTTAGAATGACAGCTCAGCCATACAACAATTTTACTCTTTAATACACAGAAACACAGTCCACCTTACCTGGAAAGAGATTTTATAACAGTTTAGTCATACCTATTTTCAGTGACTCAGAGAGTTACAGTGACATCCATTAAATCTCCTGCAAGCTTGGAATCAGCTGTGGGGTTGTTGATGAACCCAGCAATGGAGATTTGTGCCTCATTGATACCTGTTTGCCTTGATATGCCATAACAATTCCTGCAGACTGTAAGAACATTAATATTCATACTGTGAGCAGAATGACCCAGGTAATTATAGGTGGGCTGCACCTGACAACAATCTGACAGCTGTTTGGGACTTACTAGTTAAAGAATTAAATGGTGACAGCATAATTAATACTGATAAAACATGGAAAATAGATTTGGTCAAACACAAATAATTTTCTTTTAGATAGGTTTGCAAATTTAGTTATTAAATATAACCACCTACCTGTAATCCACCCAGATTCCTTAGTAAAAGACTTCATTATGGCAAAAAGTATGGAGTAAAATGCATCTTAGAAGGGATTCAGGGTTGCCTAGCAATCCAATTTTAAACAATTTTCAGTGGGGAATTACCGGCAAATACTCTGCAAGTGTTGCCTGTACACTGAATATTACCAAAAGTTTTGCAAAAGTCTGGAAATAATCCAGAGCTCATTCCTGCTAGAAACTTTGGATGATACTGGTAAAGTGAATGTAATGTTGAAGAAGGCTAGACAGTCTTTGGAGACATCTGAATAATTCAATATGTAAGCCTGTTCATACAGAAAATATTTTCATACAGCTAATACAACCTAATAACCATGAAAAGAAATTTTAGCCCATACCAAGACAATCAGTGTTTATTGGCAAATCATGGACTTCTGGAAACCATTTGAGATTAGAAAGGTTAAAGAAGAGCGAAAAGGTTAAAGAAGAAACCACTGTGAAGAAAAATGCCAATCTTCTGAGTAGTAAGGGAGGACACTGAGCAGGGGCAAAGTGATGCTTTTACCCCAGGGCAAAGTGAGCCCGGTACAGTACTGTACCATGCATTTTTAACAGCAAAATGTTTTGGAGCAATGTTGAAATATTAGAGAATATGCATAAAATATTCACAGAAATTATCTGAGAGTGGGAGCAAATGCTTCTTGGTAAAGAGATTTTCAGTATTTTACAGTCTAGTTACTGCACTGAGCTTTGTGTCACGGTTCCTGTTGCTTGACCTAATTCTTCAAAAGGTCTCTCTGTGTAGTGTATCAAAAGGGAGCTTGAGAAGTAAATTAACTGTAAAGTGTACACCCCTTGATAGGAAAAAAATATTGGGGACTACATCTTCACCCATTCTGGGAAAGTCCCACAAGGAACCAAGGCAGAGAAACTTAAATGGGAAACAAACACAGATTCTTAATGATGAGAGTGCTTGGCCGTTGCTAAAAATTCACAATGGTGCTTTTCTCTCATTGTATTCACATGAGGTCTTGAATGCATTTAGTAAAATCACTGTATTAAAAATGAGATATTTGTCTTACTGTAAAATGCAGTGGGGAGAAAGCCTTCAGCCTGGTTATACAGGAGGCCAATCTCTAACAACGCAATGCTTGCTCTGGCCTCAAATTCTGTACAGTGCTGCCACTGATTTAAGCTGTTTGAAAAAGGAGTGATCTGGATGCAGTATCAGAGAAATTGTCTTTTCTGTGAAGGGCTAATGAGGATATAAAATTCCCCCAATCATTCCCTTGTGTTGTCAGACTGTTATGTCTAGCAGTTATTTTTGAACTCTTGCTAATAGACAAGAAAAGAGATAGGGGATTAATCAGAAAAAATTCAGAAGGCCCTTATTTCCTCTTCTCTTTATTCCCATAGCAATGACAAAGATGAAGCATCCTCTATAAAAATGCCAGAACTGCTAAATCAGGACTCATGTGAACACATTTGTGTTTACTGCTGCCCTTGTGATTCTCCTGCTGTTTACGTGGCTTTTATAATTGAAGTGATATTGTTGAAATCATATATAGCACAAGAGCTCTGTATTTATTCTTCCTCCCCGAGACTTCGGTCTCAGTTTTCTCTGATAAATGATGTGAAGCAGTATATTATCTTCCACCTATGCAAACACTCATTCTTCCACACCTCCCCAGATGCAGCTATTCACACCATCCACAGTGTCCTGATCCTCTGTCTTCACTTGTCTGCACCATTAAAAGAAGAAGTAGAAGCAGCACCCAAATTCAATGGGAGGAGTTCTGCACATACAACTGCATGAAATGACATGGAATATTTTACAACCAGAAAGTTCTAATAAAGCCATTTCAACCACTACCATGCACTTTCTTCTCCATCCGTACCTCTGTCCAACTGTGACTGGTTAAAGGGAACATTCTCAGCTCTGCAGGATCTTTGTCACTGATATATTACTTGTGGGGAAACCACCGGCAGATTACCCACTCTCGGAAGGAGAAAGAGACCAAACTGAATGGACCATAGCCTGTTGCTTTCAAAAAGTTTTTTCCTGTTCTAATAGAGTAGATAGATACTTGTTGTATTAGAATAGCCATAATTACATTTCTACTGTTCAGTTGTTCCTATTGTTTGTTTCATCCCAGTTTTCCTATTGGTTGAGCTTTGGTGCAGTGCACCACTCCCTTATAAGGTTAACCCCACCTGCTTAACCCCTTGTTTGGCATGGTTGCCACCCCCTTTTCCCTTGCTTGTCGTGCTCCGCCCTAACTCCGCCCCCAAATCCTCCCTAGTTCCAGAACCCTATATAAGTCCCATGCTCCCTCAATATCCTCACCCAGAGTGGCTCATCCTTTCATCCTTCGGCGGAATGTGGCAATTAGTGTGCTCAATCCATTTGTTCTAGAGTAGGACTTCATGGGTTGCATAAGTTCAAAATGCATCGAACTTGTGGAACACCTTCCTCAATTACTGGTCTCCATATTTTCATATACAATCTCTGCCCTTTCTCCCAGTTATTGAAGGATATGGGAATGCACTGCTAGCACCACTCAGCCTTGCCTCCCACATGATATTTTGCAGATGTTTACATGAAGGAAAATTAAAAAGTCTTACTCATCATCACACAGCATGCCCGTGTTCAGGTTCAGTCAGAAAACCCCGAACTTGTGACTCCCCAAAATGTCAGGCATGATAGGCATGCACTCTATCATATCATTTTTTTCTCCTCTTACTTTCCCACTCAGTATTACACAGAGCTCAGCTGGTGAGAAGTTTTATTTTACACTCTAAATGAACTTGGCCACCAGTGTGTCCTATTGCATTTTTGTAGTTTTCTTTTCATGTTTGATTTTGACCCTGGTCTGAGGTGACACAGGGTTTGATGGACTGGTATAAACATGAATGCGGTAGCAAGAAGTGAAGGTTCAGAGTGAGTCCAAATGCCCTCAATTTCCATTGAAATCAGTGATTCTCAGCATCTCACAAGAGTGGGTTCTGTATTTCTACACTACACACCATAGATTATTATTCAAAATGTCAAATTAATCTTGGGCAGAAACGAATGACAATTTAGTTCAGAATTTGTATTTCATGCAGTGCTGAAGCCACACTTCTGTTTAGTAGATAAAGGCGAAATGTAAACATATAAAAATTCAAACTTTCTGTCATAAATAAAGGTTTGTAAAAAGACTATAGGAAGGATTTTTTACTATGGTTTTGTTCATATGCAATCTGTTTTGTTTCATTTGTGCTGCACTTGTTTTTTTGTTTGAATCACATCTTATTAAAGCGGTGTGGAAATAAGAACTGCAGAGAATATTTAACAGATCTGATAAATGAAGTTACAGTTTTGGAATTAACGGCCAGATTAAAAAAAAATAAATATACATAGTGCTTTATCAGGACCAAGAATTGCCAAACATGGCAGCATTTTCCTGTCCAGAATACCTCTCAGATGGCAGTGTCATGCTGAGCTGATTTTCCTTGGCATGTCAAATTCCATTTTGGTGAAAAAAAAAAACAAACAATTTTTGGGCCTTGGATCCACCAGACCACTGACAATTAATGCTATTTTGAAAAAATCCACCAGAATATGTCTGGTCTGTAACATGGCAGAAAAGGAAAATTTAACTATTGTAAAAATATACCTCCATTATCTTCAATAATAGAAACGTAACAATATCTTGAACACTTTTAGTGTATGAAAGAGATAATAAAAGAGTACTGAGCAGGGCTTGTCACCAGGACAGTAAAGTACAAGTAAGGAAAAACTAGAAAAAGAGATTTTCCTGGTCTTTATCTGTAAGCCCACCACTTACCAGTGTTCTTTGATTGTGATGGGGATGTGATGCTTTTGTAAATGTTGTCTTTCAGATGAAATGTGTGAGTCTTGACCAGCTGTATACAGCACTTGGCAGAAAAGTTACAGGGAGAGTGACCAGGCAGAAAACCAGGACAAATTCCATCTTGGATAATTTCTCTGCATTCAGTAGTAACTTCAGGAAATTATTTTGCTCTTCTTCACTTTCTGTTCTAAAATAACACATTATGTCTAAAAATTGTTGGTGTGGAGCTGGATTCCCCCAGAATAAGATTACTTTCCAACAACAGGTCCCTTGTATAAAGACATCCCTTAATTTAATGCATTCCCAATGTGCCATTGAGTTTGTTAGTGCTATGGCAGCCAAGCTGTGGTAATCACAACCACTGTGGTGTGCTCTGGATCGATCAGCAGTGCACTTGCCTAGTCCTGGGGTTTTGCTCAGCATGGAGCAGCAGACTGCCTTGTCCCCTGCATTTACACACTCACCAGGCACAGGCAACACTGAATGTAGGAGAAAACACAGAAAACACACTCTGTGAGGAAGGAAATGTTATATTAGATCCATATTAGGCCTGGCTTTTGATAGGAAGGGACCACAAAAAATTGTGTGAGAAATAATGAAATAATGACAGTGAAGGAAGGGGAAGTGAGTGGGGACTCAGGAGTGGGAGAGGCTGAGGAAAAGCAGTGCAGCTGAAGTAATTGGGAGATGTGAGATGGAGGGGTTCCACTAAAGGCTGAACAAAATTGCACCATGTGTTTTGAATGGCCAGTGATTTCTCTTCTGCTCACTGGGGTGACTTTGCAAGTATTGTTACTGCTTTGTCTAACTGTAAAAAGCTCAAAATGGAATCCTTAAAAGAATACCTTTACAATGTAGTATCTAAGACATTTTGGGAGCTTTTAAATTGAAGGCTGCTACATTAAAAGTAGGTTATTAGCAATAATTACACATTAAAATCTTGCAAACCTCTGGTTCCTTCATTCCCATCACCAAAGCTTTTTATATCACAAGGTTTTTATTCATTTAATTGTAGCCTTACATTAAACTCGTTCTGCATTTTATCTGGCTTTGGTTTCTGGGACAATAGCTTATCCTTTTAACTATGTAGCTTTCCAGTCCCTCTGTAGCATGAGAGAAAGATGAAGATGATGAGTTGATTCACAATAATTATATTGTTCCATTGTAAAGAATCACAGAGCACTTTCCTTGAGTTCCTTAATAAAGACCTGTATGTAATTAAGCATTAGTAACCTGTCAAAACAGTCTACCTGGAAAGCTGGTACCCACACAAAAATTCCTATCTTTGTCCTCCACTTTGATCATTGTTATATTAGATACTTTCTATGTAAATTAATTTTTTTCTAAAATACTGTCCTTTAAGCTTTCCATGACCAGCTAGAATTTTGACTTTCCAACTAAATTTTAGACTTTCCTCTCTGAAGCTCACTGTGATTCAAAACTGCCTCTTCATATACCCACTTTCACCAAGGTCTGAAATGTGGCCAATATTCAACACTTTGGATATCTAATAATGGGCTTAACCGAGAAAACCAAAAACTCCTTCTCTCCCCTGTCAAATTCTCAAACTCTCCCTTTCTCTGCAACTGCTGCCACTGCCACTGTCCCTGCATTGCCCTGGACACTAGCTGGCTTTTATTTTTCTCCTTTCTCCAAACATCCAGCAGAAACTCCTTCTAAAGTATATCACCATTGGTGCTTTGCACATTGCCATTCAGACTCTCCTCAGCTCTCACAGCAGCAAAGCCTCCAGGAGTGCATTTGGTTCCTTTGCCTGTATTACTTCATTCAAACTATCAAAAGACAAGACAAAAGTCAATGTGTTCCCGAGCCAGCAGCCCAGCTCCCCCACCCTGCTGAAAGTCTTCACAAGTTCCCCTTTTCTGCTGCTGAAATTGAGATGTTACACTGAGGCTTTGTACAGTTTTACCTTGTCCCTCTTTCCTGATTTTGTCTTAGAACATGCCACCTGTACACCTTTCATTATCACGCCACCAGCTCTGAAGGTGTCCTTCTCTGTCTCACTCACAGAAGACCATAATCTTCTTTGCACATCACTCCTCATACGTGCTGTGCTCACCCTGTGGCGAGACCATGATCCTGTTTAAAATCCTCCTCAAGACTTCACTGCCTTCTGCAGCCTACATGCATAGCCTCCAAGAAATTAGTCACCCATTGATAGCCAATGCACACTGAAGCTGATATTCTTGGGGTTTTTTTGTATTATAAGTACAGACTCAGATTTATTGGCTCTTTGGAAGCACAGAGCTATGTTTTATGTAACCGTAGCACTGTGATTATTCAGCTCATCACTGTGCTGATCTTCCATCTGGTTCTTCATCCTTACAACTTGTTTTGACTTCCATTTTAAACTTTTTGAGACACAGATAATGTATTCACATGTATCCATAGTCTTTCCAAATCCAGGGGACCTTGTTCTCATTTGAAGTAAGATTTGGATGCCATCATATCTCAAATTACATTAAAAAACAACAGTAACAGTGACTGTATTCCAGAGCAGGAAAATAAAGCAAAATTAATAATATCAAACAGGATTGAAGTGTGTTTCTGGATAAACAGAAATAAAGCCAATTCCTAGTTTTCTTATTAAGAGTTAATAAATATTTTCCAGGATAAGTGAAATCCCAAAGCTGTATTTTTACCAGTAGTCAAAGCAGTACCTAGGACAGACAGACAGGCTGTACCCTGCTCATAAGGCTAAGCATTTTTCAGTAGTGAATTTCCAAGTGAATTGTTCCAATTATGATCATCTTTTCATACTTGTCAAGATACTCCAAATAATGTTAGGCAGCTGAATTCCAGAAGACCAAACAATATTGAAGCTATGCTATATTACATTTACAGGTATAGCATTTTTATGTGTTTTTAAGAAGCAAAAGTGCTCTGAGTAACTTCTGTGCAGATCTGTTCACAAGACTAGGCAACTTTCATACAGAGAAATGTGCAGCACTCTGTGGAGCTTGGTGTCCCCTGGGCCGGGACGTGTTGATGTCCTGTGGCACTAAGGGAGCACAGCCTCAGGCAAAGAACATCTCTTGCAGATTTGTCTGCTGGATACTTAAGGGACTAAAACAGTACTGAAATAGCACAATTGTGATCTAAGTCTGTCTCTTTGGCCCAGGCTGTAGCAGGTTGGAAGGGTAGCCTAGAGTCATGCCACCATAACCAGATGGGCAGACACTTGGTGATACAGGAAAGACCACGATGGCACCACAGTCAACTGCCAATGGCTACTATAAAGGGCAGCAGATAAACTAATGCATCACTGAATGTGAGATACCAGCCTGCTTTTCTTTCAGGAGTAGTAGTGATGTCTGACAATTTTAGGTTCTGAAGGCTCAGGTACGTTGCTTGCTGCTAGAAGCTACAGCAGAAGACACACACGTGTTCACATGTGGTCCCCTGAATTGCGAGCTTGTTTATCCTTAAGTTGAAGGATTAGAGATATACCTGAGAATGGTATTTAAATCACGCTCTTCAAGGTATTATAAAAGGAAACAAAAGGTTTCAGGTGAACTTTTGGCAAGTGGGACTGTCTTTGAATTGTTGTTTTACAGAGCTGCTGTTGTCACTGGAAGAACAGTTGTGAACATTTTCCCAGACATATTATGCCTTATTAGAATATAGAATATGCTGAGTTGGAAGGGACCCATCAGGATTGTTGAGTCCAACTTCTGTCCTTGCACAAGACACCCCAAGAATCACACCACACCACACCAATGTGCCTGAGAGCATTGTCCTAACACTTTTTGGACTCAAACAGGCTTAGTGCTGTGACCACCTCGCTGGGGAGCCTGTTCCAGTGCTCAACCACCTTCTGGGTGAAAAATGTTTTCTTGGTATCCAGCCTAAACCTCCCTCAACTCAGCTTCTTGCCATTTCCTTGAGTCCTGTCACTGGTCAAGAGAGTGAAGAGATCAGAGCCTGTCCCTCCACTTCCCCTCGTGAGGATGTCAAAGACCACAATGAGGTCTTCCCTCAGTCTCCTCCAAGCCAAACAAATCAAGTGACCTCAGCTGCTCCTCATACACCTTTCCCTCCTGACCTTCACCATCCTTGTGGCCCTTTTTTGGACACTCTCTAATAGCCTAATGTCTTTTTTATATTGTTGAGCCTAAAACTGCACACAGTACTCAAGGTGAGGCCACACCAGTGCAGAGTAGAGTGCAGAGCATTCTTAAGTCTAATCCCTGTGCTTTTTCTTCCAATGAGTTTACATGTAAATGGCAAAGTAAACAGGGATTTTCAACCACTGTGTGTAATTAAGCAAGGCACAATTTATAGGGAAACATCTATTTTATTAGGGAAACTGATATAGTTGCAGAAAAACTAGCTGGACAAGCTTGGCAACAAGTTCTTTTTCAGGTAGTGAGGGGTCAGAGCATTCTGGGAACCCTGAAAGGAAAACTTGCCTAGCAAACAGCTTTGGAAGGGGTTTAGTGAGGTAAGAAAACTCTGAAGGTATTATGAAAAAGAGCTGCTGTTTGTTCTTCCTGTCCACACAATGAGCTCCTAAACCTCCCTAATTGCTCTATAGTGAAGGTGCTCCTTTGTGAGCTTTCTATTTGAACTATAGCCTGGTGATAATTTCTCCTAGTAGTTGCTCATCTTGGTAAGGTTTGACCTTTCCTTGCAGATGAAAGGTCTAGCCAATGTAATTTTAAAATCCTAGGGTCATTTACTTTAATGATACAACATATACAAGAAAATAATATCCTAACTAACCAAATGTCAATAGAATGCAATTATTTAGAAAAACTAAAATTATATCTTGAAGGCAGACCAGAGTAAGTCTTTATGAAAAAAATGGTCTTGGTGTGTTCTGTTCTGAAATGTGTAATTTGTTCAGCCGTGTCCCATCACTTGTTTTCAAGTGAGATATTTACGGGAAGTGATAACTGTAGAAAGACAGGAAAATTATTAGCCTCTCAAACTTCCTAGGGACAATAATTTTTTTACAAGACTGTGCATACTGGGTGGAGATTTATTGTCCAATAGTAATGGGAGGTTAGGAGCAACTGTTTTATAGTGTTACCTTTAAAATTGCCCTTACTCAATATTTTCTGACATTCCATTATATGCCATAAATGTATTACATATATATGTAATGAAAGCAATATTAAGAACGAAGATAATAAATCACTGGAGTCCATGTTAAGAAATAGCTTTTTTTCTGACATCATCAAAAAAAGTAGTAGTGATTCCTGTATCCCTTTTTGTACAAATCAGTGGGCTAGAACTGACTTTTAAATGATGGTGACTGTGATAACTCAGCTGGAATGGCCTGAGTGCTGTGAGTGAGGAGAAGCAAGGAGCTCACTGAGAGAGTTGGCCTCTGACTGAGAGCCCCACCTGGGCCACCTTCTGCCTCTGTACCAACGTGGGCAGAAGCATCTGTTCCCACGCACACGTCTTGCCTAGCAATTCACATCCTCCTCTGTTGAGGGGTATTCACGTGCCCTTTCTTCCAAGAAAGTTCTCAACACAACTGTCAGGTAAGATCATTCTTTTTATTGCTGGTTGTTATATGATACACCCAGGAAAAGGCCCCAGTCAAAACCTGGCTTTATCAAGCAAAAAGAGCAAACATGCTTGCCTTCTGTAGCCTCAGACTCTCACAGCCGAACTACCATATAGGACACATTTACATTTCCCTAAAGAAATCCCTTTGCTCTTTGTGTCAAAGCTATTTCATCTCAGATGTGGAAGGATTACAGGCTCAGCTGGTTAAAAACCTCTCCCATAAGTCCAAACTATTTGAAGAGCTCCCTGTCTTTGTTGCACAACAGGACTAGTGGTCAAACTTGAGGGGAATGCAGGAGCTGCCCACAGGCCTCCTGCATGTTTCCCAGGAATTGTATAAAAGGGAGCTCCATGTTTTACTCCTATGCACATGTAGATATAATTCAGATGGGAAGATTTCTCTCCAGAGACACCCTTGTTCCAACATGGATTATTTAGCTGCACGCTGACTAATTCTGCTGCTGTTGCCTCAGCCAAACCCCAGATGAATATGGAAGAAAGATGATGCTTTCTCTTTTCTCTCCCTGGTGGACAATGCCAAATTACCCTGTCCCGTATTTAGCTCTGCTACATTTTTTGTTTGTTTTTTTCTTTTTTTTGTAGCTGAATGGTGCAGATTAACCCTGCAAAATGCATGGAGTTACTCTGAGAGAAATAAGCAGGGTGCCTGGCTGGGCTGAGATGTTTTGATTACGCCACACATTCCCCTTAGAGAAAGTAGCAGCTGATTCAGAGACATGTGGGCTTGGATGTCCTCACATGATTCATGTATAATGGGAAGAAAAGGGGTAAAGAACCAGCCTGTAAAAGCTGCCAGGGTTGCTAAATCATGCAGCGGCCAAGGCAGCACAGAGCTGCACAGTTGCAGAGCTGCTGCATACACCCTGGCTAAATCTGTATTGGGTGGCCAGGCCTTTGTGGAGGCAGCAGGCGTGTGATCCTGTTCCTCCTGCATCCCAAGCATGACAGTGGGTAAATCACTTGGCCACATTCCTCCCAATCTATTTTTTATTACTTCTTTGGGACTGGGAATGTGTCTGACCCTGTCTTTGTGCAATGCCTCTCTTTTATAGGGCTCTCTCCTTTTAGCTGTCTCTGGAGATATTGTACTTTTAATACGAATCATAATGACAGAAATAGTAGGGGTTTTTCACACAATAGGAGAAAAATATGTCAGATGGTAAATACTAAAAATAAAACATTAATTATATGTATTTCATTTTAGACTAGGATTTGTAATTTATAATAAAGCAGTAAAGTTTTATGAATTCTGGTGGTTTTGTTTCACTACCCACTCAAACTTTTGAAATGGGGTTAGTAAAAAGAGAAACAAGACAGTCTCCACAAGTGCTAGAAATGAGAGCACAGGGGAGTGGTTTGAAGCTGTACATCCAGTTGTGCAAAAATGTGGTTTCTGCAACTGTCTCAAGTTGGTCCTTGTTTTCGGGCTTAATTCACAGACCGGACCTGGATGCAAGTCCTGGTTTTTCTAAACAATTGAAGTGTGTTTCCTCTGCTCTTTTCATCTTTCCACTACCACCAGTCAACCTTGCTGTCTCCTCTTGTCCTCCCCCTCCCAGCCATCTAGGACCATCTGTCCTTCTGCCCAAAACTGTTTTGTCAGTGTCTTCAGGTTCCAAATTTCTTCGGAAAAACCCTTTCCCAATTCTGTCTAAGACAACTGGCTTAGCAGCAGCCCTTGTTCTTCCCGTCTCCTCCACTCTTATCTCATAATCACCATCACTCACTGAGTCATGCCAAATATAGATTTGAGTTCTTCTTGGCATGATCTCTGTCCTTACATGTTTGTTTGAGGTGTGTTGATTGCTTGGAAAATAAAGAAGGTGAACCATTTTAATCTATCTTTTATAATAATATCACACTATTTTTAGAGAACTGAGGAAATTTCCCGAAAGCTCTGTGGATTTTACAGGTGACTCCCAACAATAAATCTCATACAGATCTCACGTGGATCTCACTCTGGGTCTGAGGCAGGAGTGAGGGTGTAACCCACAGGAAACCTGTATTAAGGAGAGGAGAGCTATTGCTCTGGGTCCCAGGAGGAAGCATCTCCCATGTCAGGGATTGAATTTCAAAAAAAGCAACTCCTGAAAACTTATGAGACAGCCAAGGGCATGGGATTTCCTCCAGGTAGTGCCTCAGCAAGGCAGGGTGCCTCCAGCAAAGGCTCACATTGCTCTAAGTCCTCCCCCAGCTATAATCAAAAAGCTTTGGCAAATCTGGAATAGGATCTATTCTTGCAGAAACAAAGCAATGACCTTGCAAAAGAAGTCTCGTTTTCACCATGAGTATGAAGACCAAGTCTTGGTGAACACAGGAGCAAAGAGAAGGGTGATGTGCTAGATGACAGCAGTGGATGAACCTATGCTGAAAAAGCAGCTGAAAAATGCTTTAAGCCTTGGCAGTAAAGAGGTGAAGAATTTAATTAATAAACCCAAACCTATTATCTTGAGGCAGTGGTGAATCAGTGCATGATATTAAAAAGAGCAAAGTGCTCTAGCTTCTATTGTACTTTTCGACCATACCAGAGAATGTTTTGGTGTTTCAATTACCTGTTTTGGCTAGAAGGCCAAAAACCTCAGTGGTATGCTTAAGGAAGCTGCAAGAATGAAAGATCAGCTACAGAATAAACATGTTAGTCCAAAACCTAAACTTTACAGTTTCTCTCTAATACCTATGTGACAAATGGAGCACTTTGCTAATCTCTGCTAACCATGCTCAAACACTTTCAGATTTAAAAAAGTACTGGTTTTTAATTTCTGTCAATCTTTGGATAAGCTCTGATAGACCCAAAGTGATTTCAAATTACAAAGATGATTCAAACTTTAAAAGTACTCTAAAATACACTGCAATAAATCATTCCGTTTCCTCTTCTCATGCCCTAAGCCTCCAGGGCCTGTGCTATAACCATTCCTTTATTCAGTCTGCTTCATCCTTCAATGAAGTAGATTAATTTAATAACCTTAACATAGGGAGTTTTGTTTCTCTCTAGTCCCTACAAGTTGGAGTCCTCGATACATATACCCTAGACACTGACAAATTGAAAGTTCATTCAAAACCAGAGCAATAGAAAGACCAAGGGAAATCGTGACACCCATCAGTCCCTGTGGCAGTTCTGCTGCTGTCTGCACTCAGCAGAGCAGACAGGGGGTCGGATCTGAAGGCATCACGCTTTGAGACGCACTGAAATGTGCAGAGAAGCTGAAGATGCTGAAGCACTGCGAACTCTTCCTTTGGACATCATACTCTAAAGGAAAAATAATTGAATTAGTCTGAGGCTTGGCTGATGTTGACATTTTCAGTGAGAGGAGTCAATTTACAAGCTTCTGTAACCTTCAGTCCTTGCTGACATAAGGTAATAGTTTGTTCCCTGCAATATCTTAGTCACTTAACATTTCAGATACACTGTTTAAAGTACACTGGGATGAAAACCACTCCCTAGATAAGCATAAGCTGCTAATATAGAAGAATACTACTTACTTCTTTGTGATGCCCTTTCCTTCACTCTCACTTTAAAATGAGATTTCTGTTGGTAAAAATCCACCGGACTGACAGCTTTATAGACTGCAGCTCTTATCTGCATGACAAGAATACTACACATTGCAGGACCCTAGTCATCCTCCTTGCCATGCTATCTAAGCAAGTGCTTACCAAGAAGGAGCTGCCTCACCAGAGAAAAGTTCACTCACTGCAACATTCATTAAATTTGTAATTGGTTTGTAAAAGGTGTTAATTGGTATTCTAAAGAAAGCGGCAACTTACTTTGAGACTGGAGTAAGAGCGTAAAAGTGCTGAAGAGCACAGTATTTATTCCACCTAATTTGAAATATCTTGACCATAGAGACAAGTTACTTGCCCAGAAGTCCTGCATAGTCCAGAGAAAAAAACAGGACTGTCTAGGAGGATTTGTCTCAGTTAAACTGGATCTTAGATGCCTTATTTATATGTGGATACCTACATTGCAAGAACCTGAAATTGAACTGATGAATCTCATTCCAAATGACATTTAGATAGTTAGAAAATTTATTTGATTTTGCTAGTCTAGGTCAAATTCAAAGTTATGATTTCCAAGGAAGAAAAAAATAGCATGCTGGGATTAAACTGTGATTTTGAAAGATGCCATTAGTCCACTTGAAGTACTAAGCTGCCACTTCAAAATGGATAATAATAATAATAAGCAAAAAGAATATATTTTCCAGATAGAGTGCCCTGTTTTCAGAATCTTAGAATAGTATTAATATTTATTATTTTAATTTTATATGCAGGCTGCTGGAAAAGTTCATGAAACTTCACAGACAAATAAAGGTGACAGGTTTTAACTTCAGAGCTTAAAATATTAATGAGACTGAACATAGGAAGTGATGACAACAAATGAGGGATAGAGTGGGGCATGCAAAAAGTGGTTCACAACAGTCTAACAGCACGTGAGAAGCACTTTGGGGTTGGTACACCTCTTTAATTCCTCTTTGGCTCCTCCAGCTACTATTTGGTATGTGTGAAGAGGGTGATAGAGAAAAGTCAAAGAACTTGTCCAGGAAGAAAAAGTGTCAGAACTGGGACTATAAACTTCAGGAGTTTACCAGTCCTACCTCAAGCCAATGTACCAAATTACACTCTGAAGAGCTCACAACAGTGGAACAAGTAAAAGTCTGAAAACATATTAAACAGTTTGTTGTTCCACTCCTTAATGAAAGAGGTTAAAACAACTTAAATAGAATTTCAATCGATCATTCTCATTCTGATGGACAATTTTCAGTCTAATGTAATTGGAAATGGCAGTTGAAAAACCCTCATAAAAGCGTTTTAGATGAGACTGCTAACAAAGAGCAGTAAAAACTGGCATGTCTAATACAAGATTGTTTTTCCTCTTGTCCCCACAGTAATTTTCTAACTCAGCTATTGAATTCCTCATAATATCCTGAGGGATGCTGTGAAAGTTGCCATTCAGTCGCTCTAAAGGAATCCTGACTCTCTGAATCAAGGAGACGCATCCAGCTCATGAACCCAAACCAACTTTCTTTTTTTGCTTCCAAGATTTTTTGGACAATGCTTTCCTCATAGAATTCCAGCTTACAGATCCAGTTCACCTCAGGCTACAACAAACTATAGTTTCAGGGTGTTCTGGGAGGAGGTGATTGACGATGTGCCTGACAGAACATGTGCTGAATTTAGTAGGATCATCTAACCACTTCCCAGTTAATTGTGATATCTTCCGGGATGATCTGTTGTTAGGTCCCCTCACATAGCATGACAAACCTTTCCTCAGGTCTTTAAGATCATTAATATTTGTGACCTTTCTATACTGACACCCTGGAAAATGACCTAAGACAGTTGTTAAGGAATCACACATATGGCCTCCAGTGAGGGGTGACCACACAGGGTTATAGGATATGGCTTCAATCAAAAGATGCACAACAGTCTGTGTGATAAGTCAGAGTATTTATCTATAGCTTTATTAGCAAGACAGCCACAGGAAGTGACATAGGTGGCAATAGCCATGTAGGAACTGGACATGTGCTGGTCCACAACCAGCTAAACATGAGCCAGTGGTGTGCTCAGGTGGCTAAGAAGGCCAATGGCATCCTGTCCTGTATTAGGAATAGTGTGGCCAGCAGGACTAGGGAAGTGATTGCCCCTGTGTGTGCTGGTGAGGCCAAACTTCAAGTACTGTGTCCAGTTTTGGACCCCTCGCTTCAAGAAAGAGATTGAGGTGCTGGAGCATGTCAGGAGACATAGCAATGAATCTGGTGAATTTACTTTAGAGAGCAAGTCATATGAGGAGCGACAGAGGGAGCTGATTTTTTTTATCCTGGAGAAAAGGAGGGTCAAGGGTGACCTTATTGCTCTCTACAACTACCTGAAAGGAGGTTGTAGCAAGATGGGGGTTGGTCTCCTCCCAGGCAACTAGTGACAGGTTGAGAAGACAAGCTGTGCCAGGGAGGTTTAGGTTGGACATCAGGAACAATTTCTTCACAGAAAGAGTTACTTAAGCATTGAAATGGACTTCCCAGCGAGGTGGTGGAGTCACCATTCCTGGATGTGTCCAAGAAATGACTGGACATGACACTTAGTGGTAAGGTCTAATTGACAAAGTGGTGGTTGGTCAAAGGTTGGATTCGATGAATCAGGAGGTCTGTTCCAATCTAAATGATTCTCTTATTCTGTGATAAGTGCAAACTGGGGATATGATGTAGTGTGAACACAGGTGACAAGATAAATGGAACTGATGTGCATAGAGCATGTGTACATACTATGCTTCCATATATCACATAGAAAACTGATTATTTCTATGAAGTAGGAGAAAAAATGATGTCTACATCTTTTATCAAGTGAGTGAACTGGAATAATACAATACTCTATAGAATTAAGTCCTACAGTATATTACAATGAGAACGTACCATCTGAAATTCTATTTCTTCATACCTTATATGTTAAAATAAACACTAATCAGTGAAATCTGAAACAAAAGCAGCCCACATTGTACTGAATTTCTTGTTGCTAGGCATCATTTGTTCTTACTGTGATCTGAAGTGTTTTGTTTGCAGTGTCAAAATAAAGTGGTGAGATTTTCCCACCTTGTAAACATTTAATCAGGCAGTAGAACAGATAAGCAAGTGCTGAAAAGAAGATTGACTAGATCCGTCCTCCTTTTAAATTCCAAGTTAGTACAACTATCCAATCCAGCAAAATGGACTGTTCCCTGTAATCCTGATCATGTCTTTATGCCACTGGCATTGTTCTCAACCTAGCAGGCTGGCTCCTATCCGCTTAACTGTTTTTTTGAGCCCAGTAGCTTGGATTTCACTGTAATATGTTGTCATAGCTTCATACCAGACAGCAATAGCCGCTCACTGGCTCCCCCTCGGTGGGATGGGAGAGAGAATTTGAAGGGTAAAAGTGAGAAAACTCATGGGTTGAGATAAAAATTTAACAGGTAAAGCTAAAGTCATGAACACAAGCAAGGAATTAATTCACTAGTTATGGTGGGCAGGCAGGTGTTCAGCCATCCCCAGGAAAACAGGGCTCCATCAAACACATAATGGTGACTTGAGAAGACAATGCCATCATTCTTTTCCTTGTTGTTCTCTCAGATTTATAGGCTGAGCATGACACCATATGGTATGGGATAACTCTTTGATCAGTTGGGGTCAGCTGTCCCTGCTATGTTCCCTCCCAGCACCTTGTGCATCCCCAGCCTCCTCACTGCTGGGGTGGGGTGAGGAGCAGAAAGGGAGCAACTCGACTCTGTCTAAGCACTGCTCAGCAATAATTAAAACATCCGTGTGTTATCAACACTGTTTTGAGCACAAGGGCAAAACTTAGCCCCATTCTAGATACTTTGAAGAAAATTACCTCTATCCCAGTCAAAACCAGCAGTCATGTACTTCAGGAAGTCATTAAGTTCCAACCTGAATGTGCCAAGGAATGGAGAAATGACCCTTTCCCTGAAAGTTGTTCCCAAATTATTCACCCAGACTGCTTTCAAGATGAATGTGACTGGGTCTAGGTTCCAGCTACCAGTTTCTTCTGTCTTCTCTTTCTCATCAGTATTGGATCTTTCAGTATCTCATCTATTCCCTTATATAATTACACTATAATCATCTTTTTGGATGAACTAAATTCATCGAGCTCTGTATCAATACCACTGAAAAGGCTTTTCCAGTAGCTGCAAAATAGTTTTTGTATGATGTCTGGCATTTCAACATCCTTTAAAAAATGGGAACATCGCAAATAGAATGCAAATAGTCTTTATTTAGTTGTCTAAAACACAGGTGTCTAGTCCAATATAAGTCTGGCTGTGGTTCTGGCTCTCTATCCAGTCAACAAAGAGAGACAGAAAGTGCCAGGAAACAAATTGTCACACCTTTCTCAGGCATCTAGGAAGGCTGGATGCGCTGTGAAGGTGTTTATTTGAATGCACAGAATGTATGAACGGTTAGCTTAGACCATATTCCCATCTTTTAAATCATGAGTGCTGGTTGAGATGTGTAGCATTACAGAACTCCACAAATTCACATGTCAGTCAGAGAGCTAGATATCGCCTCCCAGTCGTTCCTTACTTCTACCAGTAATACAGCCATCAACAGATGTAGCTTTTTCCACTTCAAATTTATATTCAATTGCTCCTTTGCTACAAGCACAAAATCTATTTTTGGAGCCATATTTACAGCATACGTTCACACGTTCTGTAAATAGACCTGTGTACTCTCAGCTCCTGGATATGAGGGCTTTTTTTTTATTCAATTGTTACAAAAATCATGCTGTGTAAAAAATATCGGTTTATCAGACAGGTCTATCAAGACTCTACCACTGCATCTTCTTATTGTCATACATGTTTAGCAACTCTTCATACTGTTCTGGGCCCTAGAAATGCATTTGTACACTAGGACTCCAAGTCCTGTCAATAACATTCACAGTGATGTCCCTGCTTTGGAGAGATTACAAAATAAAGCAGTACATCTGTTCATCATTCATTGCAAATGGCGTAATATTCCATATTGCTTGAGTTCTGAGGAGAAAGAAAGACAGAAACAACCTCACAGTGAGTTTGAAACTTGTATTACACAGTATTTCGAAAGGGACTATTATCCCAAACCTATAAGAGAGGATATGGTTGAGAAGGGGATGCAGTAGTCTCAGATCAGTTATAATGATGACCATGGTAGGATGGCTTTTCTTAATCCAAAGTTTTGTACAGCAAAATTGCAGTTGTTACAGTCTTGCCCAGACAAAACAGCTGCTGAGATAACTCCAGCTTCTTTCACATAATCCCAGCAGTTTAAGCAGAAAATACCAGAAGCTGCTGCTATTAAAAATATGTTCTGTATACAAATAAGCTGCCTTGCAGAACTACAGCTCCTTTTAAATGACATGGAGGAGTAATATTAATCTGACTGCAGCTCCTCATAGATAATCCTGGAAAAGCTGCTACATTACCACACCAAACAGAAGCTCACTTGATGGGAGAAATGTAACAAAAATCTGCAGAAATTTCTCCTCTTAAGTCAGCATTCTTGGATATCTTTGCTGAACATCACCATGCTCAGTGGTGTCATTGTCAAAGCTCAAAAGAACACTGCTGAAGAATTTTAAATGATTTCCAAAAGCAGTTTCCTCCTCACTGGAAAGATTAAAACTATTTGGACAAACTGTCTCTGCTGGAGAAAGAGAAAGGTTGCTGTGTATTTTATTTACTGGACAGAGCACAGTTTTGCAGTACACCTCAACAGTAGCTCCTTTTCACATGTTACAGAGTCACTTTTAAGAAAACAACTTGTCTTTTGAAATCGATTTGCCACTGGGGGAGTGTTTTGCTGTTGATTGCAAACCTACTGCTGGAGAGTTGAGCTGAAACTGAATGTAACTGAAAAGAATTCAGTTCCTGTGTCTGTTTTAACGGGGTCAGAAATACTATTGTTTACGTAAACTGCCAAAGTAAGAACATGAATACTTACATGTCTGAGCCACAAAGTTTTAATCCACAGTTTGATATTGTGTTCAATTTTAGGACTCAGGAATACAATGGGCACTGCAGTTCATGAAAATGTCCAGTGGAACATGGACAAAGTGACTCTGGAAATATCTGATACTATTTCAGGCCTTAGTACCACGAGCCTCAGCCGCCTGTGCCCACTCCCATGGCAAAGAACACTGCTGAAGCATTTTACATGATTTTCAAAAGCAGTTTCCTTCTCATTGGAAGGACTAAAACTATTTAGATAAACCATCTCTGCTAGAGGAAGAGAAAGCTTGCTGTGTATCTTATTTTTATTGACTGGACAGAGTACAGTTTTGTAGTACACCTTCTTGACAGCAGCTCCTTTTCACATGTTAGAGAGTCACTTCTAAGAAGACACTTTTAAGAAAAGAATACATGCAGTCCCCACTCATTCCTGTGCAAATTCTACATTTTTTGTTACACATCAGATCAATCTGGTTTGGGATCATCTAGTTGATTTTAATTTAAAGTAAATTTGGCTGGGAAAGAGCAGCCTCTTTGTAGAAATTATATGATTTCTTAGAGATTCTAAGTGGCTTCATGTGCCCTGGGAAAAGTACAATGGTCAAAGGAGGCAATCACAGCTTTTACTGTGGTATGTAGGTAAAACTACTGCTATCTGCCAAATCTTTGAGTGCTGTAAATGGAAATAGCTCTACCGGCTACCATTTAATCTATGCAGTGATTCTGCATCCATGTCTGTGCAGGACAGCAATTGCTCTTCTTTGATGTTGGTCTTCATATTGCATCCCAAAGCAGGGTGACTTTGCCCAGTGTGGTGGGTTGACCCTGGGTGGACACTAGGTGCTCACCAAAGCCACTCTATCACTTCTCTCCTCAGGTGGACAGGGCAGAGAAAATACAATGAAAGTGCATGGTCGAGATAAGGGCAGGGAGAGATCACTCACCAGTTACAGACATGGGCAAAGCAGACCTGGCTTGGGGAAATTCAATTAATTTATTGCAAATCAAATCAGAGTAATGAGAAATAAACCCAAATCTTAAAAAACACCTTCCCCTTCCCACCCCCTCCCCTCCTTCCCAGGCTCAGCTTTGTTCCTGATTTCTCTACCTCCTCCTTTCCAGTGGTGCAGGGGGACAGGGAATGGAGGTTGTGGTCAGTTTATCATTCCTCTGTAGGAAGGCTCCTCACATTTATTCCCCTGTTCCAGCATGGGGTCCTTCCCTTGGGAGACAGGCTTCAGCTCTTCATGATCTGCTTCAGCATGGGTCTCTCACAGAGTCACAAGTCCTGTCAGCAAACCTGCTCCAGCATGGGGTCCTCTCTTCACGGGGTTACAGGTCCTGCAACGAGTCTGCTCCTGCATGGGTTTTGCGTCGGTCGCAGCATCCTTTGGGCATCCACCTGCTCTGGAGTGGGGTCATCCATGGGCTGCAGGTGGATATCTGCTCCAGGGGGACAGCCTGCCTCACCATAGTCTTCACCCTGGGCTGCAGGAGAATCTCTGCTCTGGCATCTGGAGCACCTCCTCCCCCTCTTTCGCTGACTTTAGGGTCTGCAGAGTTATTGCCCTCACATATTCTCACACTTATATCTGGCTGCAGTTCTGCTGGAGGTTGTTTTGCCCCTTATAAATATCTTATTCCAGAGGTGCTACCACTGTCACTGATGGGCTTGGCCTTGGTCAGCAGTGGATCCATCTTGGAGCTGGCTGTCATTGGCTCTGTTGGACATAGGGGAAAGTTTCTGGTAGCTTCTCACAGAAGCCACCCCTGCAGCACCCCTGCTACAACACCTTCCCATGCAAATGCAATATACCCAGAGTGGCCACTGGGAATCTGCCTGGGAACATGCTGTCTGACATGAGCCCGAGCTGTTCCATGAAGTGTGGTAATAATTAAACAACAGAGATAGTCCCCCAGTCTTCAATTCCCTTATATCTGTCTGTGTCTTGCAGTGTAGGTGTAACCTGAAGTACCTGAGAAGCAAACTTTTTCCCTGCTGAGCAAAGCTGGATGAGAGAACAAGTACTTAACCTGTAGCATGGCTTGACATCTGCTCCCTAAGCAAATTTGGGTTCTAATTTTACTTCCATTAGAATCTGCTCAGACTTACAGAGGACATGTTTTTCATTAAGCCATTTATTAACGTTAGCGATTTTGAAGTTCTTAGTTGTTTGTAAGTACTGTCATAGGCTGTTCACAAATAACAGAGACATACAGTGAGAGCTATATGTTGAACCTTTATAGCTAGAGGACAGAGACTTTCAGATTCTATAAGTGGAGCTGTGGGGATGCTGAATAATGTTATCAGACTGTATTCTTTCCCTCTTGTTCTGTACTCTAGCTCTGGAGCACAGGAGTTATATTTAGAATTGATAACATGGTGCCAAAAAGACTATTTTTGGTAGTTTCAGCATATGTTTCTTAAAAAATAAATTATGTTTCTATTTTAAAGACAAAACATAGAAATAGCAGTGTGCAGTGGTTTTGGCTGCAGTAGAGTTAATTTTCTTCAAAGTATCTGGGATGGGGCTGTGTTTTGCATTTTTGCTGGAAACAGCATTGGTAACACAGAG
>JAWWMP010000116.1:85698398-85708661 GCA_035047865.1 Dendrocincla tyrannina | reverse complement strand
GCTCTTCCGATCTTTTTGCATTTTTGCTGGAAACAGCATTGGTAACACAGAGTTGTTTTAGTTGTTGCTGAGTACTGCTGAGATAGAGCTAAGTCCCTTTCTGCTCCTCACCCCACCCCAGCAGCAAGGAAACTGAAGATGCACATGGAGTTGGAAGGGGACACAGCAGGACAGCTGACCGAATCTCACCACAGGGACATTCCATACTATATGGCATCATACTCAGGATATAAGGCCATGAGAAGATGCAAGAGGGAAATATTTAGAGTGATGGCATTTGTCTTCCCAAGTCACTGTTACTTGTGATGGAGTCCTGCTTTTCTGGAGATGGCTGAACATGTGTCTGCTAGTGGGAACTGGGGAATGAATTCCTTGGTTTGCTTTGCTTACATGTGTGGCCTTTGCTTTACCTGATAAACTCTCTTTGTCAACCCACAGATCTTCTCACTGTTACCCTTCTGATTCTCTCTCCTACCCCACCGGGGGAAACTGAGCAAGCAGATGTGGGCCTTGGTTGCCAACCGGAGTTAAACCACAAAACAGTGATGAAGAAAATATCCCTAAGGAAGTATCTGCTTGAAATTCCAGATGGAACTGAGAAAGGCAAAATGCAGCTGTTCCAGTCTCAGACAAAGGGGTTTGATATGGTGAAATATTCTTATCTTGGCAGATATTTCCAGACTTCATTTTGTTCCCCTGCACAGTTTGTTTCCCCTGGAAAGCCCAGGCATGGCACAGAGTAGCTATTGTACCAACACAGAACAGAAAGACAGTGCTCATCCCAAGAGGCTGAAGATAAAATCTAAAATATATACATCTATTTATTTAGGCAAAATGTAAGGAGGCAAACCACAGGTGCTCACTTTCCTTTGCAAACACTTCCTTAGGGACCCAAAGCTGGCTGAGACACACCTCTGACCTGAATTACATGCTGTTACCGTTTGATAGGTATCAACCACAGACAGTGCAGCTCTTCTGGCTAGAGCTCCACAGCAAGATTGGGTTTTTTTCTGCTGTTCAACAGCTAATATATATTCTTTCCCCACTTCCCCCACTCCAAATTTGTCTTTACTCAGTTGGCTACTTTCATTATTAAAAGCTAAGGATGGTACTTTTTTCATGTTAAATCTATGCATCCACTTGTCAGGTGGATCAACAACAAAAGAAGGTTATGCATGTACAATAATTAGTTCATGCAGGTGAGCCATGCCCTTGATTTTCTTCTGAATCTAGATTTTTTACTTCAAATATTTTGTTCACTTTCCTCTGTGCTTTTTTTTTTTCCTGCTACCTGCTTTAAGAGTTAAAAAGTCAAATTTCCTGTGATTTAAGCTGTAAACAGACGGGTTAGAATAAAGGAAAGCATTGGGAGACATGAAATGAGCCAGCTTTCTGTCACTCTTTTTAGGCTGATTACAAGTCTCACACTGTGCTATGCCCCCTTGGAGTATTCTACAAAAGATTTAAAATCTGTTGAAAACGTAAATGAAATTCATCCAGGAAAAAAAAAACCAAACAACCAACCAAACAAAAGCAAAACCACGTTGTCCTGACAGGCTTTGTTTTACCCAGATGAGGTCCTGCTTTGGTATCGTTTACAGTCTTTATGCACAGTGAAGCATGCTGACATTCAGAAGGGCTTCAATACAGTAACACTGTACTTGGGAGACATCCTAGTCTGCACCAGGCTCTGCCACATTGAAGTTGCCCTCCCATCCAAATGGCTGCTGCTGCTTTGTGAGGAAAAAAACCAAAATTGCTTTTCAGCCTTCCCACAAAGCATGTATATTATTCTATGAAAAGTCTCATTAAAAAAATAGGAATTTAAGCATCTTTCACTTGCCAGAGTTTAAGACTGAGAAATGAAAGGAGTGCTACAAACTGTGTTAATATTATTTTAATCACTGCTTTCTTTTAATCATCCACACATCAGGAGTAGAATAGTTTCTCCTGAAGAACAAAGCATTCAAATACATATTTTGTATTTCACCCCTGCTGTGTTAATGAAACTGGGCATGTTTTAAGGAAATTGAATTAGCCTCCTCTTTAAATATTCATTAATTTAAACAGGAGGACTGGAAAATTGGTCACTAGCTATTCAGTAAATAGCACTCTCAAATTGGCTATGTCCTTGTAATTGCTATGATTTTTTTAATAACATCGATTTCTGTATGCAGTGAAATAACATATTGATACAAGCACATTCCAGACCATTAGTATGGTTATTGTTCAGCTGTTTTCTGTAGGGCTCCTGCTTGAAGAAATGATACCTTGATATGACCTTGTACATTGTGAAGGCATTAAGTAGTGTTTCTCTATCAAGCCAGTAGCAAACCTTGGGGAGCCCACAGCCATAAACACTGTAAAACTCGAAAAAAACCCCGATGTAAGCACTTTGGGAAAACACACACTAAATCCTGTTTTGATGAAACAGACTTGAATGTGTGATTCTTGAATATGGACTTTATGCTGCTATTAAGTTGCTTTTTAAAATCCAATATGTTATATTGAGTATATCTATATTATAGACTTGACATATTTTTGTCCCAGCTTTCCTAAACAGAAGTTTATGAAGGTGCCCATGGAGTCTGCAGTGGCCAAGGTGAACCCAGCCTGCTACACATCTACTGCTCAAATGGCAAGTATTTGCAGGGTAAGTCTGAGGTCTCCTCCTCTACTGAGGAAGCACTGACCATCTGTCCAACACATCAGCAGGACATCTGATCCCTCACCATTAAAGTGTGTCCACCAAAGAGCTGAGCTGTCTATGTGTAAGGGACACCTATTAGGAATTTGGGGAGAATGGGAGAGGTTCCTGTCCTTTAGTAGCAGTTGGAGATCTGGAAATCCAGGACTAGTGTATGCTTGCAGTCTTCTTTTCCCACTCATACTAAATTCCGTGGCTAGAAAAAGTAAATCCTGTGGACAAGCTTCATAACAGCACTTTTATGTACTGAAGTAAAGTCAGGGAGCATTTGAGCTAAAAATGCAGAGGCCACCAATGCCCACCTTCATACCACACAGTGCCTGGTTAGTGAAGATGCCGAGTGCTACCAGGAATCCCATCCTCGATGTACATTAGTCTGTGCAATTTATCACTTATCTGTGTCTTCATCTGTTGGTCACTGGCTGCTTTCACACAATGATGAATGAATGAAACTGCCCAATATGTTAAAGGGAAATTTCAGAAGACAAATGAGAAACACAGATATAGGCTACCAAAATAATCATACTTCCCAACGTTTACAGGAGCACACTTCTTTACTAGTAAAAAGAAAGGAAACAAAAATGCATTATTACAAAGTTTTCTATTCTATATACTGTACGTATCACAGCCAATTGCATCTACATAAATCAGCTTATTCCAGATACTCCATAAGAATGGGAATGTTCTTCAACCACAACTTTGAACAACTTTCCCATTTCTGAAAGCCAAAAATACAATTTTTTTCTCACATCTTCTAAAGAATAAAGTTATAACTGACCTGTGGTAGTAAAACAGGGATTACACTTTTTTTTTATTTTTTTGGTTTTGATTCTATATATGTTATTTTACTGAAGTCTGTGCTATAGTAAATGGTTAGTTCAGGGTACACAAAAAAGATACAACTTGAAATCCTGAAATACAATTTTTGAAGAAAATATTGGGAGTTTGGCCAAAGAGGTAGGGTACACTACACACTGGTTGGGGTTTAGGTTCTTTTCTCACTCTTCTCTTTCTCAGTGGGGGATGGAAATTCTGCCTCAGCATCAAATGGGGAGGTTGTTTTTCAGCCACCCAAACCGTGGGACTCACGGACCCTGTCAGACACAAGTGTGTGCTTCACACCACCTGTGAAAGGCTTCAGTGCCTGTGTCACCCCTCTGCCAGCCACCAGCAGAAGCAAAAGGCTCCTGGTTCAAGTCTTACTGGGTTTGTTTCAAAGTTAGTAAACAAATAATGATATTTAAATAATAAATGAAGATGAACATATTTTACTAAGAGGAGAGAAAAGGAGGATATGGGGATGTGGGGGGTGCTGGTGCCCCAGTGCTGCAGCAGCAGGGGCTGCAGGGGGCTCTGTGAGGGGTGGCCAGGGGTGCCCCATGCTGGGCACAGCCAGTTCCAGCCGGTTCCAGCTGATTCCAGTCGGTTCCAGCCTGTTCCAGCTGGTTCCAGCCGGCTCCAACTCACCCACGGCAGGGCACACCTGAGCGGGGGTGAGTGTCCTGAGGGCAGCATGTTTAAGAAAGGGTGAAAACACCAGAGAGCAGAGTGCAGTGAGGGAACAAGGGTGAGAACCAACTCTGCAGGCACCAAGGTGAAAGGAGAGGTAGAGGTAGAAGACACCCCAGGCACTGCAGCAGAGATTTCCCCTCAGCCCGTGGAGCAGGTTCTTCCAAAGGACTGCACCCTGTGGACAGTCCCCACTGGAACAGGGGAGCAGTGTGACAAGGAGTGGAAGAGAGGAGCTCTTATGGGTTGACCATAGCACTGTCTTCCAACCCCTGTGCCACTCAGGGTGGAGACAGAGGTGTTGGGAATGGAGGAGTGAAGTTGAAGCTGGGAAGAAGGCAGGGGTTTTGGGTATTTTAGGTTTTGTCTTTTTTTCTCAGCTTCAAATTGTACTTTTTTGTTGGCAATAAATCATGTTAATCTTCCCCACATTCAATAGGTTTTTCTTAGGATGGTAATTGGTGAGCAATCTACCTGTCCTTATCTCAGCCCATGAGCTTTGTCATCTTATTTCCCCTGCTGTCCTGTTGAGGAGGGGGAGTGAGAGAATGGCTATCTATCAGCTGGCCAAGGTCAACCCACCAGAGGGGAATGTAGAGAAAATGCAGGACCTTCACTCATCTAGATATTTACCCAAAGGAAAAAACCCACAACGCCAAAACAACCCCACCTCATTTTATCTAACTCTACTAATCCTTTGTCTCACTTTTCCTACATGCTTGTTTATGTTCATGGAGGCAGCAGATCTAATTTCCTCTCTGTGCTTATTGTTTTGTTGATGAAGACACATAGCCTGGTAATTCTCTGAGCCCCCACTGTCTGCCTCATCTAGGGAGTACTGTGGCAAAGCAATGGGGAATCTGAAGGCAAAAGAAAGCTTCCTAGGTACCTGTGGAAATAGGAAAACCAAGGGTACAATTCACTGCCAGAAGCAAAAGGCAATTATCCACGACTGGAACTCAGTCTTCAGCAGGTGAAAACACTTAACAAAAACTCATTTCTTGCTTCTAGGGACTTTCCATGAGCTAGGCTGTCAACATGGCACTAGATAATAGGCAAGTGTTTTGGGAGTCTGTGAAGATTTAGAATGCTGCATTTTTGACATATCCAGCACAAGCATAGACGATTTCTTTCGTCTTTGGAACTGTCCAAGTACAGTTTGAAGCATTTGCAGATTCCTACAATGTTTTTCATTCAATTTGTCTTCTTTCAGTCATCAGTCTGTTTAATATTTCCTTCCAAGTCATACTTTTTAGCCCTCTCAGCATTCTTGTTGCTCTACCTCATCCTCAAAGCTGAGTACAAAATCTTGGATCGAGACCTCTAGGTTACACCTTCAGCATTATTCAGCATTATTAAGTTACCATAGCTCTACAAATCTGTCCATACTACCCATCACTAAATTACCCTTCTCACAGCTTCCTTTATGCTTCTAGGAAGGAAGATCTGCTTACTTTTGTTTGTTCTCGTATCACAGAATCATGGAATAATTCCATTTGGAAGGGACCTTGGGGTTGTTCAGCCTCTGCAAAGAGCCTGTCAATCTCTTGCTCACTCTTCCTGACAGTGTGCAGCTGCTCACCTCCTCCACAATTCCTTTGCCTGCCAACAGCTCCCTCTGCACATGTCCTGCCACCAGGACACCGTCACTGTCCACTACCCAAGTCCTGGAGCAGCAACCAGGCATTACCTGGTGCCCGAGGCTTGGATGGTGCCATCCTGCCTGGATAGAGGCCTCCAGTATGCTGAGGCCCAGGCTTCCTCCCAGATAGGAGACCAAGTCTCATGGTGCCTCACCACTGTCTTGGATTTATGTATATAAAAACCTTCTTGTTTTAGCTATATACACACACCATTCTTGTATTTTGGTTCTTCCAGTTGTCTGAAGGCCTTTTCTACTTCCTGATCAGATGATCTGTGGCATACACCAATTGCAATGTCATCCATGACGATCTACCCACTGACTCTAACTCATAAGCTCTCAGTTGGCTCATCACCCTTCCCAAGGCAGAGACAGCTGCATCCCCATTGCTCTCTCACATAGAGGCAACTCCCAGTTGTGCCAATTTCCCAGAAAAGCTTTGAGATCTTTCCCCATCATACTGTCATGCAGACTAACCCTTATTTGTGTGTATATCCTTAGGATGGCCCTCTTTCTTCTCCTTTCTGCTTTGTGTTGATTATAAGGTCTCTTGTCCGTATCACCCCACACCCTTTCCTTGCCAATCAATTCCTCACGTGATTGTAGGTCATCATTATCTCTCTCCCCCACCACTTCCAGTGTAAAACTTCTCTTCACCAGGCTGGCCAGCACATTGGCAAAGACACTTTTTTCTCTTCCTGGTCACAGGGATCCAATCACTTCCAAGAAGTTCTTGATCATCAAAAAGCTTTCCAAGATCTTGAAGACAAATCTTTGTCATTGGCACCAGCTGTGCAATCCCTTGTTGACCTGCAGGATTCATCTACTCTGCCTTGAGACCTTTCCCTCACTGTCAGGATTTAGGAGACATTGCTTTGGCCCCTGTGTCCTTGGCTACCACCCTTTAATCCATGCAGTCATGCTTGATATGCTCCAGGTCTCCACTGACATCATTGGTGTCCCATGGAAGAGCAGCAGTGGGTAACAGTCCCAGAGCTGACAGGACTTGGCAGCCTCTCCACAATACCTCAGATAAAACCTCCCTGGAAAACCTTCTCTAATTAACTTGCAACTTTATCTCCAAAGAGCTCCCAGGAGTCTCCCAGGGAACTCAGAAGTTCCCAGATCTCAAAGCTGACCCCAGCATACGCTGTTGGCTCCCTCTGTTATCTGTGTTGGGTATCTCCTGCTTTGGCTCCCTGGCAGTGCTCTGCATAATGATGAAGGCAGGACATTCACACCTCCGAAATCTTAGAGGCATTAAGAGCCTAAAGAAGGATACCCTAATGGTGAGAGGATGTGCTTCAACAATAAACTCAAGTACCATCATACCCAACACAGTTTTTGTCTCATACAAATTTAGGTGAGAAGCTGTTGCCTTCAAGGCCTGACTGAAATCAGACAAGAAAACAAATTGTGAAGACTGTGACCTTTCTCCATGACTGAATTGAAAGAATACTTGGAAAAAAAAATGCACAACATAGTTCAAAGTTTTGAAAAGAAGAAAACAAGCAGGAAAAATGTGAGGGAGAAAGTTCTGGACTCACTGCACTTAAGTACGGGCTCAATTTGGGATGTGTCAAGTATCCCGCTGATCTCAGAAGGCCTGCATGGTGAAATGGAACATAAGCAGTCAGTGCTTGGCTTAGCCTCTGTACATCTCAAAACACTAACAGGTATCTCAAGCAAACAAAAATTCAATCAGTGGCTTTCTTAAAGCCCCGAACAAAAGTTTTTGAAAGGTAATGATTTTGAAAACCTGGATTCAGAAGGCCCAGGGCTGGCTGTTGTTTTGTGATTGAGTTGTGATAATATCACCTGATTTAGACATAAGTAGTTGAAGAGATGACCTTATTTTTACATTGCTAAAATGTTATCAGATGTGACTAATTGGAGACTGGAGGCAGGGGAGAGCTTAGGGACACAGTAATTGTTCTTGTCTGATCAGAAGGATCAAAAGAGAATCCCTTAGAGAGATAAATTAAAAAATGAGACTCCTGTGGCATGTTGACCATAAGATTGATTTTTTCCTGGACATGCCTGGACAAAGAGAAAAGTGCTGAATATATTTAAATACAATTTTGTTGCCAAGGAGCTGAAGGACTTGCTTTCTTTACTACATACCTTGTTCTACATAATGGTCACATTTCCAGCTGTCTGCTCAAGAGTAACACTTGGGAAAAAAAATAAGATACAAATTCTGTTCTTTCGGGACTAGAAATATCTGGCTGTGAAATAACTGTGTTCATAGGAATTTCAGTGTTACAGATCTGAGTGAATGATTGCTGAGAATGACTTTCAATTGAATAATTTTGTTTCAAGACCACATTGACCCTCTGTTTCATGGCTGAGGACACTGAGTCTCTCCTGTGGCATCAAGGCCAGAGTACTGAGGCCAAAGATTGGGAGACCTTTGGGAAGCCCAGCACAGACAGCTGCTAGCACCCACCTGCCCAGTTCATCCTCCAGAGCCTGTCATCAGTCAAGAGCTGAGCCTGGAGATGTCTGAGCTGTTGTGGGCGCTTGGTGCATGTCTGACTAGGAAAAATAAAGAAGATGCCGAAGTCCACTTTATCTTCTCCTTTGTCTGCATATGCCAGCATTTCTGAAACAGGACCTTTTTTTCCCCTCCCTGAATACTTAATGCCACAAAATGTAATACAAACTGAATAAATCTACAGCTTTGTGATGGAGCATTGTACAAAATGCCCTTGGAAACTCACCAAAAAGGAATTTCTTTAGTATTATACAGTCTCATTAAGGAAAAGCCTCTGGGAGGAGCAGATGCTGGTGCACACACAAGGGGCATTCAGCATAGAGGTGTCCCATGCCCAGCAAGAGCAGCTGGGATTCTTTAGGATGTGCCTCAAGGTTTTCTATTTTTTCATCTACAATGATGTTTCACCACAGAGGAACATTAAAACTGATAAAATGAATGAAATCAATGTCAGGCTGAAAAATTCCCATCCTTTCTCTTCAAGTAGAAGAGCAATATCACTTGATGAGAGGAGAGATTGGAAAGGTTTCCATCCCAGTACTCCTGCTCTGTCAGGGCTCTTCTATCACCTTGAGAAAGGGATGCACAATACATACCTACATGAGGCACTCATTTCAACAGAGCATTTCTCTCTCACAATGGTTTTCAAATCTTCTGTCACTGAGGCAGCTGTTTTGAGTGGTTGAACCTGCCTGAACCTTACTTAGAATCCACTCTTCTCCATTTGCCTTCACAGGTGCACAGATGCTTTTCAGTGGCAAACCCTGTTCCTAGAGAGTGGAACAGGGCACTCCAGAGTGGGACCATCCCAGGCGCGTCTCCTTTGCTCTGGAGCTATTTAGAGAAACAAGCATATTTCACATCGTCTGTGTCTTCTGACCCTCTTGCTATTTCTCCAGATGCATTTTCCCTTTTCAAGGGATGCACACCCAGCTCACACCATGCTGTTGACAAAAACACCTGAGTTTCCTTCTTTGCTTCTTGATTTATCTTCACTGCAATGCATGAGTTAAATACACATTAGTTGTCTCCTCCTCAGTGTCCCATTCTAGTCACAGAGCAGTCTGACTGTTGAAGACATTACAGGCTTTCCTAGAGGAGTATCTTGTTAATGCCGGTGGCTTATCTTTGCTTTCCTTACTGCTCTTGGTTTTATTACTCATTTCTGCTAGCTAAGGACAGAGGAGCCAGTGACGCTCTCTGTGAATGCCCCTTCCCTTTTGAGGCATTGCACTCAGTGAAAGCAGGACTTAGGATGCATTTTTGTGTGCTGTTTAGTAGGCACTTCATCTTCTCTGGCATTCATACCTCACTACATTTTTCTTCAGATTAACTAACTGTTTTTGTAAATTGATGTACTACAAATACTAGTGTTTTCAGCACTGAAGTGAATACCAGAAAAGAGAACCAGTATATTTCCATTAAAAAAGAAGAAAAATTAAAACCTGACTTTCAAAAATCAAGAGAAGATTTAGAAAATATAGTAATGTACCAGAATAAAATGCTATTTTTGTGAAGAAAGGAAAGAAAGGAAAGAAAAGAAGAAGAAAAGAAGAAAGAAAAAGAAAGAAGGAAAGGAGGGAGGGAGGGAGGGAAGGGAGGAAGAAGGAAAGAACGAAAGAGAAAGAAAAAGAAAGAAAGAAAAAGAAGAAAAAGAAAGAAGAAAAATAAAAAAAAAGAAAAGGAAAGGAAAAGGAAAAGGAAAAGGAAAGGAAAGGAAAAGAAAAGGAAAGGAAAGAAGAGAAAGAGAGAGAGAAAGAGAAAGAGAGAAAGAGAGAGAGAAAGAGAGAGAGAAAGAGAGAAAGAGAGAAAGAAAGAGAGAGAGAAAGAGAGAAAGAAAGAAAGAAAGAAAGAAAAAGAAAGAAAGAAAGAAAGAAAGAAAGAAAGAAAGAAAGAAAGAAAGAAAGA
>JAWWMP010000116.1:85684400-85695331 GCA_035047865.1 Dendrocincla tyrannina | reverse complement strand
CACCCTGGCCTCCAATCGGGAGAGATGGAGACACACCATCCATAACGCTGCTGCTTCCTTTGAGAACACACGCAGAACCAGTCTGGAGGAAAAAAGACAACGCAGGAAGAACCGTGCCTCGCTAGTAGTGCCGATGGAGACTTTCCACTGTGCCTTTTGCGATCGGACTTGCCTATCTCACATTGGCCTTTTTAGCCACCAGCATCCTTGTAGCAAGTGTGGGTAGAGCCCTTACAAATCTCTGTTCGCGAAGCCTAGCCATGATGATGATGAGCTGCTTTATTAGGGTCTACAAGGTGATGACTTGTAGGTCATCAAGGTCATACAAGTCAAGGTGATGACTGGCCCTTGAGAAAATCCTGCTCAAGGTAGGCTCAGGACTTTTGAATAAAGATTTTAGTTCATGTTACAGGAGGGTAAAATTAGATTTGCAGATCCATAAATACATCAAGATGTTGATAAGTCTCTTTTGAAACATTCATCATTTCTACTTATCTCCAAGTCACTGACATCCAGTCAGTTCCAGATGAGAAAGACAGTAGGAGAGGAGTGCCCACCTCTAGTCTATACGTAGCCCACCTCACAGTGGCATGGAAGGTCCTCTTTTAATCCTCAAACCATTTCTGCAAAATATCCTTGGGTAACAAACTCTCCAATCCAATACACTTCTGTGTCTGTGCTCTCAGCATCCCTCTATGCAGAACTCTGTAATGTTTCATTAACTCCTATCTGTCTCCTGATGCTGGAATTTCACCATCAGAGACTGCCCACAAGTGAGATTATCAGGCACCTCGGAAATATTTGACTTAATAGGTACCACAATATAAGGCTAGACAACCACTCAACTGAAGTTATCTGGTCTCAAATTTCACATTTGCTATTCTATTTTTAAAATTTTACATTTTTATTTCGTACCAAAGGATACAGTCAGCAAACCCCTATCTTCACCTTTGCTCTTAGGATGTTCATACCAAAACACTAGGATTTATAAAATATCCCAAATTATTTCTGAAAAAGTGGATGAAGTTTACTGGGATTTACTCGGTATCAAAGGGAGTGTCATCTCTGACACAGCTTTTATCCTATATCTAATTTCAACAAACAGGTCCTAGAGGAGGCAGATTCTCCCCAGCCAAGATCCTTGAGCCACAATGTGACTTATTATATAAATTTATCAATCTTCCGAGTTTATATTAAAAAATCTTTGCAAAGTTCTGTTCAAACTCTGCCTTGAATTTACCTGGTAGGAGTCCTATTATCTCAGTAGCAGTGCAGCAAATGAGTCAGCAGAGAATGTGCCATTGGGTATGTTACTCAATCATTCACATCTGCTGTGTTTGGGGACACATCCGAAATAAGCATCGGTGTTTCCAGCCTTGCCCCAGGGAGGCACTTACTCCAAGTGGGTGTGACTCAGCAACATTTCTTAATTATCTGATGGTTGCAGGAGACTTCAAGATTGAAATGTTGTCAGCAGCATTTTATCCAAAGTGGTGAAAAGCTTCTAAAAAGCACTATTGGGACGTATTCTCGCTAGCTTTATGGCACTGGGCCCTCATTACCATAAACAAACTCTGATACCTGAGTGTGGTCTTTTGGGAAATTTGATATAAAGCTACAGGAGGAATGCTCAACGCAATCACCTATGGCAATGTCCTTAAAAGCAATGGTACTCCCCAGGCAGGCTGGGCCTGAGCTGAGCTCTCCCTTTCCCAAGGGACTAGGGCCTTCCTTTGCTGCTCCTCAGTGCTGGCAAGGCTGCACTGCCTTGGCACAGGGGACAGATTTGTTACCAGCTCTCCGTGTGAATGGCACCAGGCATCTGCATGGTTTAGGAATGGAATAACAGCAAAGGCCTTGAAAATATGGACAATGGTTAAGAAAAGAGGCCCCAGAACATGTAACAATGCACAGATGGGCTGTTACTTATAGCTTAAACAGGGCAATGTGGAAAGCTGAGAAAAGATTGCTTCTGCCTTGGGAAAGGGAGCAGCAGCTGAGCAAGAACAGTAAGCATCAGGGTGAGGCACCTGCCACAGCCTGGCAAGTAGTGTCCCCTCCAGGACCAGGCAGTGTGCAGCCTCGGGTGGAGGTCAAGGGATGGGAACTGCCTCAAAATTCAACCTTCTGAAAGGACCAGACCTGGGGAGGGGCAGGAGAAAACAGATGTTTACTGCAGATCCAGCTCTCCTCATTGAATTGTCGGGTGTGATCACTTCCACAGCAGTTCCTGAGGCCATGAAGCACCACGGCCACCAGTGCAAGTTACTTGTGTCAGCTCCATGGTGTTGGACACTCACAGCTCATGTTGGGCACAATCGCTGAGAAGTACCTGCTTTGAGTATGTGATGGTGGTAACTGAGGAGGAGTAAGAAGCAACCATCAGTGTAGGAGGTGGTTGTGATGCAGGTCGGCATAACAAAATTTTGCTTTATAATTTAAACTGTTAAAAAAAGGTGCCATCATAACTGTGTCTTTATTGTAAAAGAAAAAAGGAGAAAAATAGAAATTTATTTTTAAGCGAAGTGTTAAAGTATGGGGTTTCATAATAATCTTTTCAAAACTGCCTGAAGAACTAGACTGCTCCTGAGCTTCCTCTAGATGCAGAGAAACCCTTCACAGACTTCCTGAGAGCACTCATTAATTATCAGCATTAGGTGTCTTCTTGTTTCAAACAATTCTATTACATTTCTGCATTTTTAGTTAACTAAGTACTACAGATTAGCCCTCCAATGGACTGAGGGCTAAAGATCCTAAGTCCTAGTGCTCAGAAGTAATTCAAGGGTCTAATTTCAGCTGCCTGTTTGGAAGCTGAAAATTCAAAACTTCCTTGTTTAAGCTTTCAGAGGAAATTGGAGAAGTGAAAATGCACCATTTCTTTTTTTTTTTTCCCTATTCTGAAATTTGAAACAGCTGTCACAAAATGTTTATAACCATACATAGTGCTCAATAAATGTCTAAACCTGGAAGGAACTACGCATGAATTATGTCTGATTTATATGTTAAATAAAAATAGAAAGAGCCAGCTGAATTTTAAATGTTCTCCCCACATTCAGTAAGACTTGAAATTACGATGTCTATAGAATGTTGCCTGCAAAAATGTCTAATGCATACTATATAAAAAACATTTTAAAAGCATGCTGAGAATTTATCAGATAAGGTAAATAAGTGGGCCTAATTAAATCTTCTTAAATTGGCTTTTCATACTGGAAGATATTTTTAACCTCACCCCATAAAGCGCAGACCAAGATTAACTATAAGAAAAGGTCTGAGCTGCCAGTAATTGCTACAAGTTATTGCTCTTGCACAGGTTAATAAACCCACGGGCACATAATGTAGCCTTCAGTAATCAGACCCCAGCAGTGAGGCAGGACTGCTCTCCATCCCAGCTCTGGGCCCTGACCAGATCCCAGGCCAGCTCTGAGGAGGCCAAATCCTCAGTGCATCTCCTTATGGGGCAATGAAGTGTTTGATTACAACATCTCTGCAGAGGTAGGAGCAGGGACATGTTATGGCCCTGGCGCCAGATCCTGTTTGACTGGCTGGCTGTGCCAACCAAGAGTGACGGCCTTCCAAGGTGTGGATCAAACTGGGGACACCAGTGTTTCTAAACATCTATCTAGCTGCTCCCACTGAAGACAGACACGTTTTAAAGAGCCTTCATGGAGCTGAAGTGCCACTTCCCAGTTGGGTACAAATGAGTCAATAAGTCATACTAAAGAGTTTTGCCTACAAAAATTCACCTCAGAAGATATGTGACTCTAACATCTAAAAAGCAGTGCCATTATATATACCTTTATTTAGTTGTAAAATACTTTGGTAGATACTTCTGCTACTTCTTTGGAGCATTATTTTCAAACTGCAGATAACTCTGCAGTCACACTTACTGATTTAACTTTGAAGAGATAATACTTGGACTGACTGACCCCAGGGAATGAAAATATTTAATATTTTGTCTTCCAGTTTATTACCCAGCCCAGGCAAACAAAACAAAATAAATCAATTAAATTGTAATTTTATAGAGTATTCCCAGGTTTGGTTAGCTAAATCACACTTTTACAATTAACGTGATCTTTATAAACACTTTAGACCTTGCTCAAGATCATCGGCATATATATTAAAAACCATTCTCATCCAAGTTTTACGGCACAGCTCTGCTAGAAAAATATTTCAGCAAAACAATTTCAAAACAAAACCTTGTGGTTTAGCTCCCTAAACAACAGAGGTAGTTTAGATTTATTTTGGTTGTCTCTACTGCTGCTCTATGCATAATGAAAGTGCTTTCCAACTCACCCTGCACAAACTCAAGTGCTGCCATTTCAGTGCTTCCTTGTTGTGTGCCCTCTCCACCAGCGCAGAAGTGTGCTCTGTGTGTCCCCATCACCTGAGCAGCTGAAAATTTCCTAGATTTTACACCCCAAAATAAAGCAAAGCAGGTGAATGTATGCCCTGAGAGACCCGCATATATTCATTCCCATCCATCATCATGTAACTGAATTTTCTGGGGAGACCAACACACTGACACATCATGTTATTGCCTACCAGTCCAACTCCATCCCTGGGTGACCTGACAACATGGAAGTAGGTTAATAGAGCCATCGTAACATCAAGCTTGATTTGAGACAGCGACTGCGTGAGAAGCCCTCCTTTGGTGTAAGGAGTATCAAGGTATCGCCTCACTTTAAGAAATATGAGAATAAAAACCCTTTCCAAACCTGCTGGGCCCATTACAGAGCTACATCTCCAGTCCCACGGTGTAACAGTGTAATACAACACTGGAGCTGAAGCCATTCAATCCTACAGCTTCAGCACAGAATAAATACAATCAGCAGGTTAAATGTTTCCGGGCTACATGCAGCAGTAGGCAGCTTTTGGCACAGCTCCAAAGGGTTTATGCCTGCATGATCATAGTGGATATTTTACCCTTCCATGTTAACAATGTTTTCATAGTATATATTTTTCTTAATTTAAAAACCAAGACATAGACTTTTAGTAAAGCTCATTCTGGGCCATCCCTTGTTCCTTTGCTATCCATGGTCGTTTTGCCACTGACGACAAAAAAAGGAGGACCAAAGCCTTTAATGCCCTACTTTTTAAGTGTTAATATATTTACAGAAGACTATACAAACAAGCGCTGAACAGCAATTACACATTATAAGAGCTACACAGTATTTGTACATGTTGCTAAAACAATGCTGCTAAATGAAGAAGCTTTATTTGTTCAGAGTTTTTGGCTGCTGTTATTAAAAATATATTTACCTGAAAGAAAATCCAAGTATTTAATTTTACAAACAATTTAAAATATAGCAGTAAGCAACATAAACTATTGCTTTTTATGTTTATACAATTTTTTTTGGCATAACACTGCCATACAGTTACAGAATTATAAAATATATCTTTATAGTGCATTACAAATCCAGAAACTGGTTACCACTCCTACCACATACATATGGTATTGGTACTACCAAACATGCACAGCATTCTGTAAACACTGCAAAGGAATACAGAGAAGAGAGCAGGACCATTCATAAAAACTGACATATAGCTGTTCCATTTTGCAAGTAAAAATTTTTGGGCTTTGGCTTTTTTCTTTTTACTGCACTTTTTTCTTAGAATACATTTGAACAATGAATTTACAATATTTTCAAATGTTATCAGTGCAAAACTACATCTAATCATCTGTTGTCAAAATCTAACTGCATAAAGGGCAAACAACCATGGAATACACTAGAACACAGAAAAAAAAAATAAGAGCAACTAATGATTAGCAAACATGCTTGAGCAGATCCCAAAAATATAAGTGCCATAACCTTTTTTACTGCAAAACAATAATTGTCACATGGATAGACACAGTAGTAAGTACATTCAGTATATTTCACAATAAACTTTGCTTGATGAATATGCCACTAAACTTGTGAGCATGGTAGAATTAAAAAGTGCCAAGTTTCTAAGAAGAGACTTCAGAACAATTCGCCAATTTTCACAATTTTTTATTTTATAGCAAACAGCTTAATGCCTTTGTAAACAAAAATAAAGGTGATTACAAGTGTAAAGCCACAGGAGGTCTCTATTGATCTCTATCACTTTTGAACTACATTTTAGGAGTCCATCAGGTACAGCATGTATTAAACGTACTCTTTAAAATAAACTCTTGCTTTTACCAATAGTCTTAAGTAAGTACACTTAAGAACGAGGGCTGAAAAAGGAACACAGCTTTCAGGAAAAGAAACAGTTCATAGGCAATACAGAGCACAGAGATATTACAGATAAAATTTACATTCCCCTTGGAGAACTCATTAAATACCTGTTAATAGTTAATCTATGTTGCTGATCATGATGTGAATGGAGGGCGGGTTGCCCATGCTTAGGCCTTTTTGGCCTATCCTTAATTTTCAGATTTTGATGGCCATCAAAAATACTGTTTTAGCAGTTACTCCACTTGCAGTTGGAACTGGGGACATGTATCCAAATGACCACCAAAATGAGGCATGAGTATGGTTCTCAGCAAACCTAGACAGTATTTCCATGTTCTACATGATCTCAATGATGCCAGACTCATTGATGCTAGTGTCTCCAAATCCAGAGGTACCTCACTCAGATGTGAGTTAGGAATAGGTTTTCCCTTTGACAGATTTTGCTTTTACACTGAAAAGGCAAAAATAAAGAAAACCAACCCTGTTCTGCAGCTGGAATCTGACTTTTAGCACTTCATACAAAATGATTTATTTGTAAACATTTATTCAGAAAGAACAAGTAAGGTAATGTCATCAGCTTAGGACAAGTTTCTGTCTAAGCAGGCGTCTTCTGCCTTACGACAGAATAAACATGGGACATTTATTTTGTCATTAAAATCTCCCTTGGCATTTAAAAACTGACTTGAAGTGGATTACTGTTCACCTTACAGTACTTTTAGTACTGTGTTCAAATGCAGTAGCAATTATGGAATAAACAGATCTGAGATAAACAAGCGACCACTTTTATCACACAAAATATTTTTAAAACATGGAACTCACAGCCACCAGGGATTGCAGAGGCTGGAAGAAACCATGAGTTCAAAACCAGAAAAATTCCTGGAGTAAAATGGGGTCACTTTATCTTTTCTTTGCTTCACACCATCTGTTGGTGGCCACTGCTGAAGGCAGGACACAAGACTAGAAACATCTTTGGTTCTGATCCCTACTGGCTGTTCTTAGGACAATGTACATCAATCAGCATGATATTGTCACAATTTTATTAATGGTGAAACTTACTTTGCACAGTTGCATCTTATTAAATACAGCTTTTGTCAAGGAAATTCAATATGGCATGTTACCTGTAAAACTATGGGGTAACAAAAGTTACATTTTTGCTTAAACATACATAACTTACTATAACTTGTGATCAGTACCATCACAATTGTCAGAAAAAAAAAAGTTGCAAAAATCCCTTCCTCAATTAAACAGATATACATAAATTTTATTTTAAAACAAGATCTATTTTCCATTTAAATCCAGGAAATGTTCCTCAACTTACCTTACTGGGTCATCCATCAACATATACCAAGCTTCTAAGGTCTGTAAACTTTCTGTTTATAGTGCAGTTATATGCAACTGCAGATTATTGGAATTATCCTGGAATAATTCAAGGAGGTTTACACTAGATTACATGAAATATTAACTGTGATTATACAAAAACTTAATACACTAGAGTGCTGCAATTTTAGAGCAGGAAACGGAGGAGCTGACCCAAGCCAGGGGACAGATCTCAAAGGCTTATTGCTAATATTTTTAGCATCCTTCAGGATTTTATGCAAGCAATATGAACACCAAGACCTCAGATGTGCTTCTAGATATGTGCACACAAATGACTGCTCTTCTGATCAGAATGGTCTGTGCTGCACATCTCAAATACCAAAGCCTTCAGTCTCTTCACCAACACAGTTTCAGGTACTGAGGCACAGTTGCATTGGGGATAGTAGGGCACAGAGCTGTAAATAATCTTAAAGTGCTGTATTTTTGCATGATCACCTTCAATTGCATCAGTGTAGTCAGTAACATTTTCTCAAGTTGCACATTCATATCCTCTCACCACAGGATACTTAAAATCATATTCACAGGTGTGTACATACACACACTATTCCCACTTAACAGTACAAGAGGCTACTCAGATGTAATTATTAGGAAAGAACCTTTGCATGGAAGGTTCTGTTCGATTAATATACGAGTAGCTCAGATTGTAGTTGAACACTGGGCCAAAACACATTATTGTTGTGAGTACACAGGAATCCCTGAATACTTAAGCATATAGCAAGACAAAAAGAAATTTAACAGTGAGTAAATGACCTGGCTTTCTTTGCACACCCTCAGTTCCTGAAGTAATCGTTAAATAATTAAGTACTGGTGTTTATAAAAATACAATCATTTCAACATATATTGTACTAAAAATCAATACTTAGAACTTCAAGCACAGGGTGCTTTGGTTGCTAAGGCCATGATTCTGTAACAAAATGCATACAGTGCACCCACTTGATCCTCACAAATCTCAACAAGACGCTATGCTGTACGATTGCCTGTAATGAATCCTTCTTTTCAGTGCTTGCAAAATCAGAAAAAACAGTTCCTCTATGAAAAGAATGGTAAACCATCACATTTTACATAGAGCAGAATTTGTTAGTTAAAGCTGAAGTGTCCCATAGAAGTGATTCAGTTCATAACACTGTAAAACAAGGATAATGGAGGGCAGGAGCCCACCTGACAAAAAACCCCTCACTTTCATAGTCCCCATGGTTCTTTGTAGGCAACTGATATGCCACTACTCTTCCATGAAAACTGAGAGAAATATACTGAGTTGTGGATTTTAAAAAAATAAATTAAAAAATTGAAGAGTTAATAAGGATGTAAGTACCAAAGTTCTTGATTGCATTTCCTGATACACTGTTCCCTTATGGAGGCAGCTCTGCCATATTAAAAGTATTTTAGGTACTTAATTATGAATGACGAACCAGTAAGAATGCATAGGTGAGAGCTGTGCCACAATAACGGAATTCTGTACTGCAGAGAAATCTTTTGATGCACATCTTGAGAACTTTGTTTAAAATCAGAGCAAGATTTCCCTAGTTTTGTTCAGTAGACAGAATCTACTGAGGTCAACAATATTCAATCAAATTACAGTATAAATATAATAACATCCCTGGCATCCCTTATTTCCCCTGAACACTATGCATTTTTTGCAAAGTCTTTAACATTAAAGTCCATAAATCAAAGGCTTTGTATAACTACTTATATTATACTTATGTTCCTTATACACAGGCTATAAATCTCCCCTATGCTATTCAAGAAATAACTACATAAAAACAACACTATGAAGTTTGCATGGTTAGGCACTCAAGATTGAAAAAGTCACAGGCGGAACATGAAGTGTCCTCCCTGTGCACATGCAGGGACCCAGAGTCCTTAATTACACATACCAGTATTATCACAGCATTTCCTGTCCCCTTCTGTTCTGAACATCAGAGGCAAACATGAACCAGGGGATCCCAGTTAAAGTCCAGGGAATTGTGAAAGGCTTCTCAGGATCTTCTCAACTTTCAAGAGGTGGTGGTTGCAGGAGGAATTGTTTAGGACAGACTTAATGCCTACTGGAGTGATATGGGTTACACTTAAACAAAAATCCATGTATTTAAGTTCTCTTTCTCACAAGTCAGCACAGAAAGAGAGATATATCTTCCTTCTTCCCTGCTTTGTTAGGATGGAAAGATCCTAATCTTTGTCCATGGGTACCAAGACCCCTAACTGCCCCTCTATTTGATCCCCAGAACCAATGCTACCTGAGGAAACCACTGGATGATACACTGCCATGACAGGCATTAGCAAAACAGAAAAATACAAGATTTCTTGTCTATGCTACGAAACCCCTGAAAACTTCATCTTTTTGAGCTGTAAGACTTGAATTAAGTCCTGTAGCACTCTGACACTCAAACTGTAGTCTGCCTCTTGCTTCATAATATTTCATCAAAAATACACTAAAGGCAGTGGATAATGTATACACTTTTAAATAGAAAATACACACAAAAGTTTTAGAGTATTTTAGGACTGTAGAAAGTATCGGTTCTAACTGCATTATTTTTAATTCATATTTTGCTCAATTTAACTTGTTGGGCACTATCTTGTTTGACTGAATGACAGGAAATCAGAAGAAGCTACTCAGATAAAGCAGACAGTCCTTTGGTGAAACAAAGTAGGGAAAAGATCTTTGAGAAATTCCTGCTTGCTGAGCTCCAGCCAGACCAGCAGACTGGCCTGCTTCACGTTTCTGCTGGTGACTGAAACATTAAACTGTGAAAGACTTAAGATAGAGAGCAAAATGAAGAAACAGATAGCTGGAAGAAAGCATCAGGACTGCCTTTCTCTCCCAGATCAGTAGTAACAGGAGACCCAGCATTGTGCAGACCTTACCTAAAACCTGCCAAGAAACACCCAAGTTCAGGTAAGACACAACTTGACAAGCCTGGTGACATTTTCTCTGATGGCTTTGCTGATCAGGCAGTGCTTTGTGGTAAAGACACCACTTTTCAGCTGTCCAGAGGCTTTCCAGGTGCTGAATCCACCTGGGGAAGGTGTTTTATTACAGCTGATCAACAGAGAGCTTTCAAACTGAGACCAAATCTGAGTGATCAGAGATTCCCTCCCACCAGATTAGTAGTAACAAATGAGTCAAGAGAACGGAGAACTTAACAGAGACTAAAAGAAGTTTAAAGTGCAACTTCCCCTGTACCCAAAAGCTGGGGATACAGTTTCATTTTAAGTTAAACTTTTATTCAATGTATAACAATACCCAGCTGTATAGGACATGATATACGATATCCATTATTAAGTGTCTCCAACAAGGATGCTAATCTAAGGTAAAAAGATGCTGTGCAAATACCACCATTAAACATGAACACACTTTCCCCT
>JAWWMP010000116.1:85654679-85670071 GCA_035047865.1 Dendrocincla tyrannina | reverse complement strand
TAGAGGGGGTAGAATACATAACTTTGATCACCCCCACACAGTGATAACTGGCTCCTCCTGTTGAACTAGGACATATGGTTTTATAAGGGCTTCGAAGTGGAAACCACATTGGTTTCTCAAAGCTAATGCTGCATGTACATCTTCTGATAATTGTGAAAGAATTATTAAAAATTAAAAATGAGATATTTTTAATACTTTATCATTATCTTGGGAGGATGCTTTGAAGAGGATAGCAGAGAGGTCAATTAACAACTACGGAGAGATTTACCAACCTAATATTAAGGTGATACAAAGCTGGGAGGGATTATGCATCTTTAGAGACCACTTTGATAAATGGCAGAGGAGGGTAAAATAAATGACGGTAAAATGAAATTTAGTCGAGATAATGTAAAATGATTCATAGTGGCTACTTAAACATACAAAAGTAGATTTAGGAAATGCAGAAAAGCAGCAATACAACAGAAACATCTGGGAGCTACAGTATTATTTACATATGTTCAGACAAGGGTCCAAATATATTTGGACACAAACATATATTTGGGCAAGTGTCCAAAGTGATACAGGTATGACGATGTTTTGTATACAACAGCTGTAGCTGGGTGGTATTTTAATGGAGTTTGTTACCTCACTGGCTTATTTTTGTCTATGGTGAATTTTAATTCTCTTTTTTAGTTCAGTAATGCCCCAGATTGCTAAATGCCAAGCTTGATGCAGTAGCTATAGAAGGTGAATCTAATTTATAAAGTTCTCCATAATTTCCCTCTAGTGAATGTCATTGGAAATGATTAACTAACTGTAAACTCACAAGTCAGGTTGCATATTTGCCTAAATTTGTTTCTATTGAAATCTGAAATTAATTTGCAGAGAAGAAAAGCCTTCACATAAATCATGCTAGACATGACAGATCAGTGTATTAAGCTCAGTAAAGCCAGTGGAAGTTCTTTCATTTTTAGCTGGGTTATGATTACAACCCTGAACACCTTAACTGAAGTGTTCTTTATTGGAGTGTCTTGCACTACAGGTCTGTAAAAGGTCACGGCCAAGGAAACCTCAGAACAAATTAATAAAAGAGTGTTTTACCTTAAGATGATCTATCTAGGTGGTCAAAGAAGTAGTCTCAGTCTAGTCCTTAAGGCTTAAGATTCTGCTCATTTTCCTCCCAGACTGGCCTTTCAAACACTGCAAAAGACTGCAGCCAGTTTCTTGAGAGGGAATCGATGCAGTTGTAGGATGCAACATGCTCTAAATGAGCTGCTGTGCAGCAGCCCCTGATTTATAGCTAGGGTCTTACATCACCCTCGTGATGGACTGAAGCCAGCTGCCTGGGTTGGCACCATCAGCGTTCCTGTTGTGGGGCTTCTCTATAGTGCATCAGCAGGTCAGCTGCCTGACATCACTGATAAAAAATGACATTTATTTGCCAGAAGCTCACACAGGGTTAGGTGATGTCATTAAGTTTTGCTGAAGGGCTCCTGGACTGCACCTGGCAAGCTAGTAATTTTGGCAGTGGAACCTAGAAGGAGATTCTTCTCCCTGAAAGACAAATCAGATTCAGAAGCACAAATGTGAGCATCCAAGTGCCCTTGGAAATCACTTATTGTATCCCTGTTCTGCTGCAGAAGCACACTGGTGCTCCATAGGCTTGGAAGGTCCCATGGTGTAGCTGCCAGCCCCATGAAGACATATTATCTACTCTAGGTCATCTCCAAGGGAATGATGCACCTACTAGGTGTGTGCTTATCACGTACAGGCTTAGGCCAACTAAGCCTGTATGTAACTGGTAGGTTGGCTGAATCACTTTGAAACCTGCTGGACTGTATTGACCAGAGCTCTGTTTATCTGGTGGATACTACACCCCTAGTTAGCTTTTGGCATACATCTCTGAGTAAACAACTAAATGTAGGTGTTTTTTTACAAACTTGATCCTGCCCCTAATCTCCCTGAGCATCCATATTTCTGTTGGAAGGTGTACTACAGACTGCTTTCAGCAATAGATATGTAAATGGACATTTCTAACCTGACCGCATACAGTATCTCCTGTCTTGAACTTGCAGAATTGCTAAATCAGGCACTTTCTACTTGTGCCAGATGTAAGATCTGGCTAAGCATACTCAGAGTAGGCCCAAGTCTGCCAAAACTGTGTGATTGTCTTCTCTGGGACATGAAACACAGACACAGACTGACATCTTTCTGGAGTCTGAACAGACTTCTCATTTGGGGAATTTATGTCCTGAGCTATCTAACATAGAGATGCCTAAGCCAGAGCTAATCACAGAGCAGTCCTTGTGTACCCAACAGAGAAAAACAGGCACCTCCACAGGATAATCCATGTCATCCTAAAACACTAAATCACTAAAGAGTTTTTTGTATCTACTGATTATAAAGGAAGCCAAGGTGTAGTCAAATTCAGGTTTAGATATCAGACTTAAATGGCAAAAATTACATGACGTGACCCAGTTCCACACTTCTGAGGTTTTTTGATTACCAAATTTTGAATAGAATACCCAGGTTCTGTAGGAACAGAGAGGGCACTCAACTGAGCTAGTGGTGAATATCCCTGGCATACCATGTATTACACGTATTACACTTCCAGTGAGAGACTAAGAGGACCCTTGTTTCAGAGTATCTGTTGCCAGGTATGTAGAACTGAAGAGCTCAAATCTGTTTGGGAGGAGACAGGGCTGTAAATTTCCTGTCACATCCTATTGGATTTCTTATGTATAATATCAAAAGGGTAAGGTGACAAACAAGAAAATTGCCTCCTCCGTGGTCTCTGAATGAATACACAGTCTTTGGCTCTATGACCAACAGAGAAGTATTAAAGGGTACAAGGAGATGATAGCACCATACAACCCTAGTATGTCATTTGCTGTGCTTCATTTTCTTACCTAAACACAGCAGATGTTGTGCAGAGCCCCTTCCCCATCTGTAATGACTAGGCAATAATGAATCCTGCTATCCTCTGCTTGGGTTAAAGAGACCCACTTCAAGGTGACACAAAGTCAGAACATCTCCTGGGGGTGCAGCCAAGTAGTACCAACATAGAGCCATCACAAGTTTGTCCCACCTCTGCCAGCTGAAAGAGGAGCATGCACAGGCAGTAATAGTTCTGTTTGACTAGACTAGGAGCTCATGCTGTCCCTGTAAAAGATATTGTCAATAAACCACTATTTCAAGACACAGACTCTGCTTGTTCTTTGTTAGCTGAGTTTTTATGTGACTGTGTGAATCTGTGTAGTCGAGATGGTGCAGCATAGCTATTTCAAAGATCTAATTGACGTCAAGACTGATGTGATTCATGGGAGTCATAGGATCCCTACCAGTGGAAAAATGTCCATGTTAAATGATATGCATTTGTGCCGTTCTATAGTTTGCTTTTTGATGGATGATTGTGGATTTCATGTGCTTCATCAAGGATAATTTGAAAGTGCCTAAAATCATTGGTCTTTGACAAACTCCTCAGCAGTTAGTTCCAGCCAGAGGCTGGCATGAGGCCAAATTACACATGTGGGACAACTGCAGTCAGTGACTCTACCACCACCTGCTTTTCATCCTTTTCCATACTGTGCTTTGTAAGTCATTTGTAGAAAACCTATATAAATACATTAACAGGGGAAAAAGTTCATTAGGGAAGCCAATTTTAATTAGGTCACTGATGCTCCACAGGGTTTTTAGCTTATGATTAAGGCAAACACACATAGACTAAGATACAAAAGGAAGCAAATGAACATAACAAAAAACAGAAACCACCAACAGTGCTGGTTTTCATGTATTTACCCACAGGCCCAATTATTTTTGCAACTATGTGCACTAGTTCACTTAGTTAAACTATTCCATATAGCTTTAAAACACAAGTCCACATCAGCCCTGCCTATTACTCTTTGATGGCACCTCCAAGTGACACTTCCCCAAGCCTGCCAATCTCTGTGACTTCAGGATGGGCTGGCTAGAGGGAGGTTGAAGAATCCAACAGCTGAAGAATCCAGCTGCTTTGGAGAAATGAGGAACAAGACATGGCCCACAGTCTGTGATTTGAGATGGGACTGAGGCATGTCATACTTCACACAATGTGAGATTCAGAGAAAACTCTGTCAGCAGTTGGTGCACACATATTCTGTAATGAAAGAAGTGATTTTTAATTTTTTTTTTAATCTATCTTGTTGACCCTGTAAAATTCCCTATCACAGACTTCCTTAGATCACCACAGGACAGCCTCATCATAACACTATCGTGTTCTTCTATTCTGAAGAAAACATGTTAGTAGAGCCTGAAAAACCTCCTCCACCTTTACCTCTGTGGTGCCACCAGTACATTAGGTGTACTTGCCATCCCAACAGAGCATGCAAGATGGTAAGTTTAAAGAGATGATATTCTGCTTCTAGTGACATGGGAGAGCTAAGAAGACATAGGGCAAATCTGATTTATGTGTTAACAAAAAATGAGAACAAATGTTCAGTTTAGGAATCTGATGCAATGAACAAAGAATTATCTGAACACAGTGAGCACGTGCAGTACTCCAGAATTAGCCCGTTTCATTTTGTAACATGCCCTGTTACAGCGTGAAGCTGCCTGGCATCTGGAAAGGAATCAGTCTTTGATGTGCTTGGGAAAGATGTTGCTATATTTTCACATTGTGGTTTGACCAGGCTGAACGAACCAATGGCATCCAAACCAGCTCACTTCTGTCCTGAATGAAGAGATGGGTAAATAAGCATGTCATTGTCCTTCTGGATGTGGCAAAGTGGGTCAGCAAAATATTGGTGGTAATGTGCTAAAATACAGTGGGTGCTTTGTACTCCTCCATTACATCATAACCAGGGGTTTGCTAGCAGCTGTGTTTGGGAGTAGTCGAGTTAAAAAAAAAAAAACAACAACAAAAAAACCCAAAAACAAAACCAACCAACCAACCAAAAAAAAAAAAACAACAAAAAAAACCAACTAAAAAAACCACCTAAGTGAGGGGAAATTCCAAGATTTGGGGATGAACAAGGGACTACAAATTACACATTAATCAATAGCATTGTTAAAAATGCTAAAAGCAAAATTTAAAAAAGCCCGCACTGTCATCATAATTACAGATAAATTCGGTGGATAAAACTGTTAAGATACTTTGTCAAACAAAACACACACCAGGACATAGGCAAAAGAGCACAGCCAAATCCAGGCTCAGCAGGCAGAGCTGAGGACAGAAAAAAAAGAAAATGACTGATCCAGGTTAGGGATGGGAACTAAGGAACAGTTTCGTTGCAGAATAAAAAATGCAGCTTGCTCAGGTGACAGGAGGATCCTTACCAAGAGGCTAAGAACAACTAAGTAATATACTTGCATCATCGTCATAACCAAAAAAAGCAAAAAAAATCCCCACACTAATCCTGCAACAGAAATGTACAGCTAATAAGAAAAGAGGCAATTCTTGTTCTTGAAATTGATGTTGAAAAGGACAGAGCCCAGTTGCTTTTTCTTAGTGCCATTAAAGCAATGGCATTTCCTGGCTTGTGGTGTTTGTGGTGGTGTTTCTTTGTAGTGGGAGGCTACAAGTTAAGATCAGAAGATAATGTTAACATTGAATGGAACACGAGATTGAAAAATGCATGATGCATGTTTGTGTTCATTAAATGAATTCTTCAAAGGAATCAGGATGAACACAAAAAATAAAGTTTGCCAGCCTTGCATGAGTAACAATATTGAGTGCTCTGGATTTTTTGGGGGGAGCTGGCTGAAACTCTGACACAAACAATTCAGTCTCATGCAGGGTCTTGCTGTTTCTAGAATGCAATGATCATCTTCCTGTTCTGCTACAGACGAAAACAACTTCATTTCTGCATTACATTTCTATGAAATTTGTCACCCTCTAACACCACTCAGAGTTGTCCTTAAGGAGGGAAATACTTGACAGGTCTGAGGGTGTGCCAGAATGAAAAATAAAGCACCTGTGGTAATGTAAACATCATGTTAGGGCTAAAAAGAAAGAATAGGAACAGCTCTTTCCAGCACCGTCGGTTTGAGCAGACACAGTGGTGGGACGTGTATCTAACTGCTTTGTCGTGTTCTTTCATTTACATTACAAAGGAATGTTTTTGGCAGAAAGTCAGTGCATGCAGCATTCATTATTCCTTTAAGGGGCTTGATAATTCAGTATATTAATACACTGCAGGCTACCAATCCTGTCAACCATCCACCAAGACATAAATTACACTTTGTTCCAGCATCAGTGTTTTTGTATGCAGTCCTGAGATTAAATAGAATTGGAGATCTGACCATGGGGTGAAAACTGGTGGATATGGTTGATATGTTTGTGAAACATTTTGGTCCAGGCAAAAAACACCAGGACCTGAATAAAACATATGAAAGTAGTCATCATTAGCACGCTGGGTATGAAAATGACAGAAAAAAAGACAAGCGACTCAATCTGACAAAAAAAACCCAACCCTCAAGTATATCTCTGAAGTCAGGGTCAGATATGGAAAGGAGAAGTGGGCTTCTCATGCAGCTTTGGGTGTCTTTAAATGGTTGCTCAGAGTCCCCTTAAAGTCAGGGGAGAAAAAGTGGAACTTCAGGTCACAAAACACTTAATCCTAAAATAGACATTTAAACTAGGTCTGATGAAGTACCTCTGTCTACTTTAAAAAGGGAGAGCAACAGACTTGCCTGCATGTAGACATCAACACTGAAGGTATCTAAAGTTACCCAAGAAGCAATCCATCCTCAGTAACTAGACACGCTTTAATTTACAGGAACTTATTCTGCTTGGCCATCTGATGAATGACTGACAAACTCAGCTACTTTGAGCTTACAAAGCTTGGTCCTGCCAGGAGGGCAGCTTCACACTGCAGTGGTGTCACATGCAAATCACAGCTTCACTCTCAGCACTCAGCTTTTCTGAAATCAAGTAGCTGGTGAGCCTCCACAGACTTGCTCTATAGGGAATGAACAAAGAGGGAGACTGCCATAGCAAGAGATTCAGAACTCTAATCTGACATTGGTGCTTTAATGCTGAATCAATATTACTGTTTTAGCCTGGATCGGAAGAGAACTTTTAAAGCTAAGTTCCAAATTCTTCCACCTACTGGGCTTTGGTTCATAGTATTCAATCACACAGTCTCAGAGAACATGAACTTTATTTTTTTTTTAATATAATAAATATGCATATATAAACTGGAAGATAGAATCCAGGAGTGTACCCAATATACTCCAAATGAAATTGGCATTCAATCCATAGAACCAGATTAAGACAAATCTGAAGAAAAAGAAAAAAAATCACTAACAGTTTTATAGTGTTGTGTCAGGTTCTCAGCACTGACTGTTTTGCTCTTCATGTCTGCCACTGGTTTGATCTACCTGCTGAAGTATCTTAGAGTGAATAGACTCCTGGAAGAGTTTCTTGCTCCATTAACCACTGGAGGAGTTTAGGAAGATGACATAGCTAAATTATCATGCTGAAAAGCTAATGAAACAAACAACCACAAAATGGATGATGGGTTAGTTTTCCAGAATTCAGTATTTTAACGAAGGACACATCCATTAAACAAAGGCAGAAACAAGTCTGGCACAAGGCATGAGGTAGTGAATTAAGTGAGGTTGTAAAATACCTGTTCATTGCCTCTATCTATCTGATATGGCTAGTAAATTCAAAATACAAATTAGGCTTTTGTTTATAGCAGTAGCTTCAGGACTTCATCCAAGCATAAATTGTAAGAAATTAACCATGACATTATTACCTACCAGGTAAGATGGCTGCAAAAGAACAAGGCAAACTGCAAAACAAAGCACCAAGACCATTTCCAGTACTACTGACCTGGCTGCCTTATCCACACAGTGAATAAGGTACAACCCTTAAGGTTGTACCTGCTCCAGGTGGAGTCTTATCTATAAGCCAGTCTTCAGGGGTATACCTACTGTGTCATAGGCACCCATGGTCACAGTCCCTTCAGAAGAAACCTGCTCCATGGACTTACCTGTGGCAGCCGTCCCTCCAGGGGTGTACCTGCTCTATTGTGGGCTTATCCATGGCCCTATGCTTTGAGGTCTTCCAGCATAACCTCTTGCAATGCTACCGATGCTCCAAGGTATACCTGCTGTGGTCACCCAGGATCGGCTGCCTCAGGGCAGACCTCTGCATCACATCCCCGACCATCTGGCTACCTTTGCAAGAACACAAAAGCAGGTTCACAGCCCACATCCATATGAGAGCTCTGATTGTGTAGGGTATTCAAGAAATACCTTAAGAAAGACATACTTTAAGAAAGAAATCTTGAAGGTGCAGGAGCAGGCTGTCCCTGTGTACTGAAAGATGAGCTAGTGGGGAAGATCACTGGCCTGAATGAGCAGGCAGCTTCTGCAGAAACTCAGGATAAAAAAGCTGATGTATCACCTTTGGAAAAAGGGGCAGGCAACTCAGGAAGTGTTTAAGGACATGCAGAAAGAAAATTAGAGAGGTGAAAGCTCAATTAGAACTTAATCTGGCCACTTTTGTAAACGATAATAAAAAGTGGTTTTATAAATACATTAGTAGTAAAAGCAGGGACAAGGAAAATCTTCATTCTTCATTGGATGTGGGAGACAATGCAGACACCAAGAGAATGAGGAAAAGGCTGAGCTGTTTAATAACTTATTTGCCTCAGTCTTCAAAATTAAGGTTGGTTATCCTCAGGATGACTGGCCTCCTGAGCTGGTAGACAGAAACAGAAAGAAGAATGGCTGGCCAGGGAAATGGCTGCATCACTATCCCTGGAGGTATTTAAAAGATGTGTAGATGTGGCACTGAGGGATGTGGTTTTAGTGGTGGACTTGGCATTGCTAGGTCAATGGATGGACTTGGTGATCTTACAGGTCTTTTCCATCCTAAATTATCCTAATAATCGTGATTAAAAACCCTCAGATTTGGCATGTTTTCATAGTCACATTTTTGGTGTGGTTTTTTTTGGTGTTTTTTTTTGTTTTGTTTTGTTTTTAAAGAGAAGTAAACTCTTTCAATCCTTCATATTTTGATCTGAGTATGTATAAAAATTGAGTTTTCCTGTGAAGGCTACTCCGAGTTAAATTCTATTAAAGCTGCTACCAAAGGATCAAAATATATTTTACTTTAAAGCCAAACCAAACCAAACCAAAACACCGCAACCCAATCAAAAACCAATCAACCAACCAACCAACCAATCTTTTTGAAGTGTATTGGAACAAAGCTATCTCATTAGTGGCTCTCTCTGTAAAATGGGTGTATTTAAAAAAATATATATGTAAAAGAACTTTATACCTGTAAAATTCAAACTTTATTGGACTGATTTTTTGAGATAGAATAAAAATGCCAGAAAGGCTAAATGTAATATTTTACAAAGAACAAAAAAAATTAATTTTTGCGTACTCTGTACAAGACTAAAGGGACTCAATTCAATACATATCTTAATAGCTAATGTTCTTTAAAACTCAACATTTAAAATCAATCCTTGAGATTTTTGTTCAAAGTATTCCTACTTTTCTCAAATATAATCAGACATTAATACAATTCTATTTTCTCTACATAGTAATACAGACAATTCTGGTCCTCCTTGGGTATCTCTGCTTATAATATGACTTTACACACCAATGTAATGCTGCTTTTTCATTCTCTAACCCTTTCTATTCATTTGTGAAGGAAGTATACATTAAAACAACCAAGAATGCTTCTACTAATCAGACAACTTCAGCTGTGAACAAAAGTTACATCCATTCTTATGTGTACTTTTCATAGCAGCAACATCACTCCCATTCTCCTTGTAAATGAACCAGTCATTGCTTGTATTAAACTAACATCCACAGGTGCCAATCAAAGCCTTTTTGTGCCATGCCCATGCACAGAGCCATGGTAAGCTACTTCCCTAATCCTGAGTAACTCACTTGGGATCTCAGCTCATGTAGGCACTGCTGCAAAAGTCACGCAGCATATGGCAGTACAGCAGCACTGTTCACCTGCAAAACTAGGTTGCAACTAAGACAAAATGCATCCAAGTGATGTGAAAATTGAACACAAAGAGCATGGGAGGGTGAATGAGATGGGTAACACTGAGAAAGTGGTGTGCCTTTACTTTGGTGTGCTGCAAGCAGATGGTGCACGACTTGGGCATGAATCACTTAGTTTCTTGGCCCCAGGGTTTACTTAGGATTCCCATCAGGCAAAGGTCTGTGAGATACCCATCACCCATCCTGGGCAATGCTATTCCCCTTCAACCCATGAAGTGCACATCAACACCAGAGCCCTGTCCTGAGGGCACAGACCACAGAGTCTGGCAGCAGAGCTGACTCCTGTTTCTTCAGATGCAGGTGGATCTGCCTGCTGCCAAGGCAGAAGGTTTGCACCCAGCCGGACATCAGCACAGGCTACAGTAATTCCCATACCACTGCCCCTTGAGAGGTAGCTCCTGCTGTACCTATTCCCTGCAAAGCTGAGTCACTGGGTACAAAGTGCAAAGACAGTGTTCAGTTTGATGTGACATACCTGATGAGGCATTCAAAACAAGAATACGGCATTGACAAGCTGTTGGAATAAATGGCAACCTAAACAATTTAACTGAGAACATGCTGTGCAGGATCTCTGCCTACTCAGCCCAGATAGTGAAAATTGGCTTTCTTCTACTCTCATGTTGAATTCTTTGTCCCTAGTGTGGTGTTACGTCTGCGTATATCTAGGCTGAGCATTCCTCCAAGACTACACAAGAGCTAGTTACGAAGCCATTCTTTCAGCTGCTACTCTCACACCAGTGCTTGATGTTACCCAAATGAAGATTGTACACTGTGATCACAGGCTTCAGTGTTAGACAGTGGGAAGAGGGGCTGTGATTCAGTTGTCTAAGCTCAGGTGTCTGGTAATATCTGAGGTGTCCAGGGGAATCTGACAAGGTATATCATAGTCCATGACAACCTAACCGACACAGCTCAGGAAGCCTAAAAATTACTTGCCCCATTGCAGAGTACACGTTATGGCTAGTTAGCTGAGACATTCTGCTCTCACTGAAATGGGAGTACACAGCAGTAGCAGGGCTGTAGACACCTGCACTAAGGCATCATCCTTGCATAGTTTTTACTTCTAATGGTGTTGGAGTGATTTGGAGGTAGGTTGTGGCAACTATAGCAGTGAGTTATTTACAGAAGAACCACATAGCAAACAGGTATCACTAAAAAAGCACCCCAAACACCATCCTTCCTTACTTATTAGAAACATTACAAAACATTCCTTCTTTTTATTTTATGACAGCACAATGACAGCATTTATGTCGTATCTCTGTATCAAAATGATCCAAAGCCATAAAGCCTCAAAAATTCAATGAAGTTAGACAGTTGCTAAGTTAATGTTGGCATCATCGTGACCCAGACTGACTATATTCCCCCATGCATCTATACCCATCTGCTATTTTCCTTCTGTTATGCCAAGATTATCCATCATTTGGGGCAGGGGAATACCTTTTATTTTTGTGCCTGTTCAGGACTAAGGAATATATGCTACAAGAATACAAATCATCAGTACCACAGTACCTGTGATGATTTATTCTCCCCTGCTAGCTTGCCTTGTCTGCAGGAAACCTTAAATCCTTGCATGCTTTTTATGAAGGGGTGTGTATTTTTTAAAACACTTGAAACCCCAATAGCTGGTGAAAGCAATTCAGGATAATCAATCTATGAAGATTTAGGGCTGAGCATCAAAATACTCAGCACAAGCCAGAACCACTGTGTTTTTTTCTTTATATTGGGAACAGGTTGTGTGAGGTGCTCCTGTCAACCAAAACCAGTAAAGAGGTGACAGGTATGCACTTGAGCAAACTAGGGGAAGGTTTTGTTCATGGCTTGAGCAGATATGTCAGGAAACAGGCTGAAGCCAGGAGGAGAAACAGGACTTCCATTGCAAAGGGTTTCTGCTGGTATTTGTAAAGTAATTACATCAGTAATTCTGCAAGAAGGAATCTCAGAAATCTGCTCCTGCTAAGGAAAGTGCAGTAGCTATGGTTACCCATCAAACAGGCAGAGGAGGCAAAGCTGAACCACTGCTCTGGGCACTGTGCACCATTTTTAACACCAAAAGCCTAGTTCTAGCTTTCCAAACAGAACTATGAGAGCAGCCACCCACGTTCCCCATTACAGTGTGTGTGTATATATATATGTGTAGGTATGCATATAGATCTATAGTAGGATGACAGGATGACTAAGAGAACAAAAAAGGAGTCAGCTTTTAGATCATAATACAACTTCACAATGAACTCATAGGCAACAGTCTTGTACATTTGGTGAGTCAGCCCAGGGCAGACACCACGAGACCTTCCCCTGGGAAATTCTGTTGCCACAAAGAGGAAGCGGCTGTCTTTATTTGCTTCTTAGGATTTCTCAAGAAGTACAGGCAGTTTTCTGCAAAGGAACTATGTCCACATTGCAGGCTTAGTGCAAGTGTTGTAGGAAAATTTCAGTTAACCTGAAGGCCAATGTACATAAGTACTACTGTAGTGAGGCAGCAATAATGTGGAACTTTGGCATATGCCATAACCTGCCCTGAGAAACTGAGTAAATATTTAAGAAGTTAATTCACATTGAATTTCACATAAAATGGCTCCATGTAGACATCAAGCTCATTAATGGATGATTTTGAAACAGGATGGGAATAGTTTAGTGGCTTGTAGCTCTGCTCAGGTGGTGGATTCCCCAGGCATGGATTCAGACATGGGTATGCTGGCATAGCTACCTTCACATCTTCAGTGGAAATATCTTAAAGCCTTACCTAGGTATCTGCTATGAGTCTTCTCCCAACTGGCCATAAGCATAGCCTGTTCCACCTCCTTCCCATCCTGCTGCCCCACAGACAGTCCCCAGATGCTGAGTGCAGTGCCTGACACATCCTCAGATGAAGTATCCTGGATGCTTGAGTTCCTGCGCTATCTGAACAGTATGCCTGGCTGTGTCTTAATGCACACTTACAGTCTAATCATGGTTTCTTTAGCAGACCATGTAGGCATACACTCCGAGGCTGCAGTTCAAATTAACCACCTAGGTTTCCTCTTCAGCCATGAGAAAGAAGTAGGCACCATCATCTTACTCAGCTTAGACACCTCCTCAGCACAAAACTCTTTCAAGGTGTTTATATCACCAAGCTAGTTATCTAGACTTCTGTAGACTAGCTAAGATTTTGATTTCTAAAATTAGGTGAAATTAATCCCATCCCTTATTACATATAGTTTTCCAATGGTGGAATGAGCTGCTACCAGTTCCTCTCTATGAATCTCTTTTCCAAAGGGACAACAGGACAGCTGTGGATGTTTGGTAACAGGTAGAGCAGGGCCCTCTGCTTTGACACCAACTTCTAGATGGAACAGTGTCTAGTAGTGATGAGACCCTCTTGGAGTCTGGTTGCAGATATGACATGAGACTTCTGTGAGACCAGTATTTTTGGAGTAGTAGCTTGGAACCAGGAAGACAGCATGACAGCATCTTGGCTAGCACTGGACCCCTAATCATGTCTACCTGCGTGCTGCATATGTGACCTACCTGTAAAGTCAAGGCAGACATAGTCAAAAGACCCTGGAGATTGATTCAGCTTGATCCACAGACACCATGGTAACCAGAAGACCCACACAGGCTGGTAGTTGGGACACAGGATTTAACCGAATCTTCTGGAGCAGCCCCCAGAGGCCAGGCAGGATATGTAGTAGATAACTGTGCCTGGGGATCTGAACTGAGCCCAGAGATACTTATTGCTTCTATCAGCTGTTACTGGAAACTCAAAGAATTAAACCAGACTCTGTATTAACTTTCACTCACCCAATTTCCAAGAAGTAGTAAAACTTCTGTTTTTTTCTTCTTTGAAGTCTTTCTAGACAGTAGAGGTGGTCTTCAGTGTACTTATGTTTACATAGGGCTGACCAGTGGGACACTGCAATCATGAGGTACCTGTGTCCTTTTAGACCAGAAGCAAAGAGCCAGACAGACCAGGCACAGCAGTTGCCTGTGCTGGACAAGCAAGCCACATTTATGTCATAGGCAAGACAAACATAGTTTTAACACTTACTTTAAAGACACGAGGCTTAAACTGTTTTCAGTTGAAAATTTAGATAAAACAATGTACGCTTAGTTTTAGGGCAGGGGGTTTTCACAGAGGACTTCAGTCTCTAACTTATTTCAGCTGATGCAGGCTGAACTTAGTTGTAATACGAAGAAAATTATGAGAATTCAAGCTCTGTTTCTTTCTAATATTGAAAGTAATAAGGCTTCCTATATAAACACCAGTATACAAACCTCCTGCAAAAAAAGGTATTTTTTTCTATGCTATATGTAGTTTTAAATCAAATGGAAGATTTGAGAGAATTCAGAGTAAAAAACACTACAGACAGGTAAGGAGTTTCATCTTAACCAACAGAGCCCAAGAGAAATGAATCACAGAAACACTCTCATCTTGAGAAATTTATGCATTCTAAAATTCCCCAAGGAAACAATCACAACTGATAAAAATCTTTAGACCAAAATTAAAATGTAACAATAAAGCTGACAGAACTGCCTGAAATACATATTTTAGCAGAGAGTTATTAGAAAGTCAGCATAAAGCGCCTCTTAATCATACTCATCATCCCTCTATTGTCAGTAAATCCAAGCAACCCTAGTTTTATATATCTCTGTAGACTTTATTTTATTGCTTACTTTCTTAGTAAATTTAAACTAGTTATATTGGCAATGTGTCAAAAGTGTCACCTGGAAAAGGTAAATTTCCATCACTGATTATGAGCCTGCTCTAAAATACGCAGTGCTTGGAACCAAAGGCATGAGTTTGCAAAGCTAAATTATTGGTCAGACTGTTAAACAGATCCATCTCCAGAATACATTTTGGTCATGTTGCTGCCTCAAAGTGCACTTAGAAGTTTTAAGCAGTGGTATTCAAGATCTTAGTGAGGAAGCAGTGATAAACCTCCAATCCTCACCTCTACCACTTTTAATTTCAATAGAATATCTACAAATTTAAGCTAAACAGAAAATCTATATATACTACCAGGTAATGACTTAGAATATTGTATGTAAAAACTACTGTGAAGAAATTAAATAGGCAGCAATGCATTATTGAGCTAAGATGTAAATTCTGTCAAATTCTAGTAATTACATTTTTGTTAACTTCCATGTGACTTTTTCAGGAGAGAATGTCCACTGAAAAGCTCATTGCAGGACACTGTTTCATAGAATTGTAGTTGGAAGCAAACCACAAGGACACCCTCTATGGGAAGAACCTCTTTCTAATATCCAACCTAAACCTCTGCTGACACAACTTTCGGTCATTCCCTCAGGTCCTGTCACTGGTCAACACAGAGAAGAGATCAGTGTCTGCCCCTCCTCTTCCCCTCACAAGGAAGTTGTAACTGCAATGAGGTCTCCCCTCAGGCTCCTCTTCTCCAGGCTGA
>JAWWMP010000116.1:85603509-85647502 GCA_035047865.1 Dendrocincla tyrannina | reverse complement strand
CCAGTGACAGGACCTGAGGGAATGGCCTGAAGTTGTGTCAGGGGAGGTTTAGGTTGGATATCAGGAAAAGGTTCTTCCCCCAGAGGGTGGTTGGGCACTGGAAAAGGCTCCCCAGGGAAGTGGTCACACCAAGACTGAGAGAATTCAAGAAGAATTTGGATGACACTCTGAGGTACACGGTGTGACTCTTGGAGATGGTCCTGTGCAGGGTCAGAAGCTGGACTTAATGATCCCTGTAGGTCAATTCCAACTTAGCATACTCTGTGATTCTGTGATCCCACTTGAGTCCCAGTGCCTGTGCTACAGGTCTGCCCTTATTGTTCACACAGAAAACTGAGTCTGGATCCAAGCAAATTTCTCAAAAATTCATTCAAAGTAGAATATATCTCCACAAAAAGATTTTGTTTTCAACAAATTGCCAAGAACTTGTCTCTGCCTAAAAACTGTTAGTATTAAAGCAGAGTGTGTATTTCAGATGCAATGATGATTCAAAAATGAAATTATTTTTGGAAGCTTCTGTTCTATTCACAGAAATGTTGGGGAAGGTTGCTCAGAATAAGTCCACATATAGGCAAGTCCCCGGAGCCAGGTAACAAAAATGTCCATGTTCCTTCTTGAAAAAGTGAAGCTCTCTTCCCTGCTCACCTTCCAATGTCTCAGTTCAAATTCTTTTCAGAAGAGCAAACATTAACAAACACCTCAGATTCCCAACTCACATGAACTAGGCCTACTGGTGACAGCCATATTCATCTGTCCATCTTTCAGGTTAATCTGAAGAGAAATTAAACTGGATAGACCTGTGAAGTTTGTTTAAAGTTCTGTAGGGGAGTTGGAGGGGAAGGCTTTGAGGAAGCTGATGCCCAGTCTACTGCTGCTGCCCCGCTAGGATCTCACTCTGTACAAGCTTCAGAGGATGAAATCTGTGACTCACTCTCACATCCTGCAAAACTAATTGCTGGTTTAGTACCATCCACAAAAGCCTGCAAAGCACTCACCAAAAATCTTTGCACAGCACAGGAATCTTGACTCAAATGGACTGAAGCAAAATACTTACTTCCTCTGCTTCACTAGACACAAATACAGACTAGACAGAGAGGAAAGGAAGGGAGTAAACCCAGCCTAATACTCCATTAGATAATTCCAGCAACATCAAAGAGATGAAAAGAACAGTATTATATACTAAAAAAGAAAAACACAACCAAAACGCAAAAAACGCCCCCCCCCCCAAACCACTCCCCACAGCAACCAAGAAATCATTGTGAGCCTTTATACACCTGAAATCCACATATATTATTTTTCAGATTGCACAAACTGGGAAATGATGACAGCATCAACTACCTTTCCTCTCATTTCAGATTAAGATACAAAACAGAAATGGCATTTTGGTTAAAACACTCAAAATAAATCTTGTTTTTAAAATTAAGTTGCAGACCACAATCTGAAGTGGGAAGTTCTATATTCCTTTATAGGTAATTACCTTGCTTGCTGTAAACAATGCATCTGGCATACATTCAGACATCATTTGAGCCTGTAAAAATACTGAAACCAACCAAATCCAGGTATACATATCAAGTACTAAGCAACATCTCCCGCCTCCACAAATTCATAAATTTGTTCTACTGTACATATGAAAGCTTTACTTTTGCCCCTGAAAGACCTTAAATCAACTCAGTTGAATTCTTTCAGCTGGACCTCTTTCTTTTTCTGCTAGAAACCTGGAGTTTCTTTTCTGGCTGCCAATAATTTTTTCAATCCTGTAGACAAAACCGTAAATCCACACTATTGTCCATTTGGATTTGTCTTTAGAAATTCCATGGAGACTTCGGGGGAAAACTTTCCATTCAGTTTGTCTCTGGAGTTTCCTGTACTGACAATTCAGACATCAATTTGTCTTTAATAGTCTTCATTTTTGATGCTTTTTCTCCCCTACTTAGAAAAGCTCAGCAGTTCATAGAAAAATCTTACCAGATATTTTCCATTCAACTTTTGTTCTCTGAGTTTCAGTTCTGCTCCTCTCCTATCCGAACCAAGTCATGGGATGTGGCAAGTTCATATAGTTGTAACCAAATCTCCAAACTCAAGGAGAGCAAGGTCTCACTGCAGAGCATTTGGGCTAACACAGCCACCCATCTCTGTAGGAGAGAAAAACATTTAAGTATAGGTGAAAATGCACTGCCAGAATAAAGTTTGCCACTGTAAGTACCAGAAAATAGATCTTTGTTAGCTGTAGAGCTTGTCTCCCAAGGTACAGAGCCACCAAGCTCTCCTCAGTCTAGTTACCTGCTGAGAGTTTCAGAGCATGCAAACTTCAGCAAGGCTGATCACAAAAAGCAGCTGATAATTCTCACTTTCAACAGGAAAAGCAGGTAATAAATACCCTCTGGCGAGCTCTTTCCTGGGGCCAGAGGAGAGGCACTGCAGTGGTCTGACAGAGACTTCTAATCATCTTTTAATGAGCGTCACAACTTCAGTGAAGAACAGACAGGTTTGGTCACTGCTGTTTTTGCAACTCTATATGCTGTGACACACACCTACTCTGAGTGGCAAGAGAGACTACTGATTTTGTCATTTCTAATTTCAAAGCTGTACGCTACGCACAATTACCCCAAGGCAATAAAACATGATCTATTTCAATTTAGATTTGATCTGCTCTTCCATGCAGGCAGCACAAAGCATATTGTAGCTTTTCATCAATTAGAATCAGGATCATTGAACTATTTACATTGGAAAGGAACTTTAAGATCATCAAGTCCAATCATAAATGTAACGCTGCCAAGTCCACCACTAAACCATGTCTCTAAGTGCCACATCTACACATCTTTTGAATAGCTCACATTAAATTGCACATAGTCAAGCTGCAAGATTTTAATTAGCAGCTCCATTAATATCTATGCAGTGAGGAGGGTCACTGGCAAGAAAAAAAATACACCACCATGCATATTTCATCTGTACTTTGTGAACTAAGCATAATCTAGTGGCATCCCAACATCCTTCAACAACTATTTGCAAGTTAGGCAAGTTGCACAAAGTTCAATTATTTAAAAGTTCATAGCTATACAGAGCCATCTCTTTCTAGCCAAGGAAGAGAATGCGAAATTTCACAGATCCTGAAATTATTCCATTTGTCACCATCAACCTATTCCTTGCCCACCAGAGCTGAGTTATTTTAGCGGCACTTTTTTCAGAACACCTGAGCCAGCAGATGCCTTAGGCTACACAGAAACAACAGGAGAAGTGCAGCCTTCAAATGATGGAAAGCCCAGAAATCCTTAGTTGGTGACAATGCTGAGTGTATTTCTCCTGAATTACATAATGAAACGACGTCAGCTGAACCCTCCCGTAGCCTAAGAATACACACAGGGTCTCAAAGCAGGGTGAGGATGGCTTGGAGTTGATTTCTATGCTGTCATAGCCGGGCAGCTCTCAATACCTCAGCTGCCTGGCTACAGCTATACAAACTGCAGGCTGCTCTGCACACACACACTTAAAACCACTAGCAAAAGTTCTGTATGCCCACTTGGCATCCATGGGAGGACAGCATCACAAGAGAAGCACAAGGAGGAGCTCTCAGCAGCCTTTACAAAAACCCTGTGTTAGGTCTTGTAACAGGCACGTCCCTTCTGCTCCCCCAGCAACACAAGTGAGCAGTGCAATCTAAATCACAGTGAGAGGCTGGAACACAGTGAGACAAACCAGCTTGCAATGGTGCGATTCTGGGAAACATGCTTCAGTGCAATGGGACTGATGAACAGCACGGCGTTCTGCCTTTACAGAGGAAGTGTCATCTTTCACACAATGGAGAAAGCAGAGGCTGTCCAAAGCCAGGATTAGAGCCCAGCAATCTGCAGTATTATTTTAAGAGTTTAATAACTGCACCAAGGCAGCAACCAAAAGTCCCCTATTAACTGCAGTAGGAACAAAACTGGATCCTCTTGTAAAGTAGAGCCAGCACAGCAAACATAAGGCTTATGCAACACAGCTTCACTCTGCTTTTTCTTTTGAAGAGTTAAATAAGGTGTAATTTAGCTATCCTATTACACTGTTTAAAATAAGCTTTGTAGCTATATTGTACACTGCTTAGCTGAAGTTTGCTTTTTATATAAAGTGTTTGCTACAAAAGCCTATTTCCATTTAATTCATGCTAACATTCTTAAAACCAAAGGTCAAAAACAAGGAAACAAAAGCTTAACTGTAGCTAAGTAGGTCTTGGATGGAGCCCAAACCTGATGAGAACCAAAGCTTCACACAAGAATAACAGCAGCTTTAGCGTTTGCATTCTGTTTAATTAAACATGCTTTTTAAAAGAATCAGTTAACATAAAAAGATTTTTTAAAAACAGAACCTAATTTTGAATAAAACCTGAGTTAAACAAAGTGTTTGCTCAGATTTTAAGTTAATGTATTTTAAAACTGTAAAAATTTTGCATATGAATGAATATTTATACTGCAGATGTTGCACACCTGTTTGCATTTTGCAGGACAGTTGCTTTTACAGGTTTTTATTGCAATCACAGCACAGAGAAAATTCAAATCTAGAACTCCCTGTCTCATTTCAGAGAATTATGACTGAAGTCCATATAATGTGGTTTTCTTCTTTTTCATTCAAAGCAAACTCTTTTTTCCTTTTCCAATTTAGGTATAGGTCTTCAAAGTAGAATAGCTTGTCACAGACTTTTAAATTCTCCTTTACTGAATTAGAATCAGTGACAGTGAGATTTACTGCATGAGACAGAACTTGACTTTTGTATAAGTATTAAGGGAAATTGCTGCTCTCTTCCACTGCATCACCAAGGAAGTGTTTACATTTAAAATCAACAGTATATTACTTTTCATCCTTTGGATGACAAGTCAGTGACCTCTTGCCCCCCTTCACCTCTCCTTTCCCTCACCAGCAGCTCTGAAACTCTTAGCACAATGTTTTTCTAATATTTCATTTGTAAACCTCAAATTCAGGTTGCCATCTCCATATAAGTAACAGCTCTGCCCGAGTGCTCACGCGTTCTTTCTTCCCACAGTCGCTCCCTATATTGGCAAAGCTGGATGTTCAGCAATTACCTTGAGGGGCTGCATAGTAAGAAATGTATCTTTTAAAAAATAACAAAAGAACAAAAACAAAGCAGGGGGGAAAAATCCGTTTAATCGAGATGTTAAGAGTTTAGAGAAAGAAAACCACAATACCTAAACTCAAGTTTAGATATAAGGAAACATAATAACAAGAACTATCCTCCTCTTCCTCATAACTAAAAAATAATAGAAACACAATCACTGTAGCATGTTGAGATTAACATGCACAAATAATATTGTTGTGGGTGTTGCCAAGAATCACTTGGAATAAGTCATTCTTGCATCTTGGCAGAATCATCTTTCGAGAAAAAAAAAGAAAAAAAGAAAAAAGGCCATGCCTACAATCAGTGTTTTCCCACAGATGACTTGCTGTGGTAGCCACCCAGACTACCTCTCTGTGGACGCAGTTCAAAGCTCATTACTGGCAACAGACTTTTGAAACAGCCCTGTTAAGGTTTTTTTCACAATGAAAAGGCTCTGTATTTAATTGATAGACTGGAAGGAATCTTAAACTCTTTGAAGTCTGAGTTTAACCAGAGAAAAGGACATAATGTTTGCCTTTGGCTTGGCAAGTGATACCTGGGGGAAAAAAAATCCTGTGATCTAGAAATAATGGAATTTTTGCAGTGGTTAGTATGGTGCAAGTACACCAGAGGATACCTTTAAATTAAAGGTGTGGACACAGCAAAGTGACTGGCTGCTCCCTATTACCAACACAATTTAGCTATTAGACTTGACAAAAAAATCTTTTGAAGAGAAGCATAAATGGTGTTCAAAAAAATCAAACATTTTAATTGAAACAATTTTATCTTCTTTTATTTTAGCACTATGCTTGCAATTGTGTTCAGACAGCATCAACAGAATAATTTAATATCAAAATAGGAAAATATTCAAAATCCTGTAATTCCACAATTTTATTTTAGGATTACATAATCTATTAAAATAAACTCTTTCCTCTTCAGCAAAGTGGCCACATTTGAAGTAACTAGCAGTTTCAGTAGCATTTCAGACTTCAGCACAGTGGTGGAGTAAACCATTACTTAGCTGATCCACATAAAAGCTGCTTCGCTTATTTAGTTTTCAGTGGGGTCAAGCCACTGAATTAGCTTGTAGTTTAAACAAACATTAATGTCAGCACAAGGACAGGAAAGTGTGGCTGAGGAAAAAACGTACAAGAAAAACTCCAACAGTCCCGACTTACACTGATGAAACTGAAGATGGAATTTTGTTATTAAATGCACAAATAAGTAATGCTGAGTATAGAGAAGTTTTTACAATTTACACAAAATAACGATTCAAAACCTAAATGAAATCTAAATAAAAATAATACACAAAACCACATCTCAGAAATTCCAGAAGTTTTCTTTCAGGTTGTCTTTCCTAGACAGCATAGCCTACAACCAGTATTGTCACGCAGTGAAGGATGTAACTGTGCTCCAACATTCTCAGAAATATCTCTCTGCCAAGAGAACCATGTACATTAGGAAATGCTACCCTCTATCGTTTGACTAGTCTGAACAGCTAATCGCTCCTTAAAATAATCATGTTAAGAGCCTAACTCTGTTTTTCTTATAAGTTACTATAGAAATAATGAGGTAAAACCCCACAAATCTGAAAAGCTGGTGTTACTGCACAGCCAGACCCCAACCTTTTTACTCATCAACTTAGTCCTTAGCTACAGCATTCCAACGGGCCCTGTGACTCTGGCTTCCCCCCCAGTTCCCTCTTCCAAAAGGAAGGCAAGCCAGAGCCTGAAACTTAATTACTGCCTCGAATAACTGACTTTTTTTTAGTTCTGCGTAACAGTTTAAATTCTTTTTTGTCCATTTTGTATAAGTACTACTTCAAATCAATAGATGATCTTTTACCATTCTCCTGTTGTCTTTCCACTCCCATCCCTTTCCAAAACCTGCTAATTAAACTCTTGTATGGGCCCTTATTTTGAAGATTTTATATTTAAAAACCTTCTCTAAAAAGCTGAAGCAGCAGGATCTGAAGACATAAGAATGCTATTGCAAAAGAAACAGAAGGTGATCTTTGAATTCAACTGTACTATGAAAAATTTCTTAAGGAGCACAAACGGTGTGGTCTTCCCCACATGTAAGAAAAGAAAAAGAGAAAATAGGGGAACAATAATTTTTCTGCCAAAGCCACTGCTTAAGAAAAGCTGCAAAACTCACTTTATGAGTGTTTAGACCATGCCAGCAGGATATTAGATTTAAAAGGAAACTTTTTTTTCCCCAGCTTATTCTACATTTAAGCTGGGAAGTTCTACTTGGCTAACAGCATTTGCTGAATGAAAGAAATACAAGTAAGAGAAAGATTGCCAGGACAAAGTATGAAGAATAATACAGTCTGGGGAACAAGTGGCAGGAAACAGCAAGTGGAAAACAAGATAAATACCTTTGTATCTTTAAGTTAATTTAATGTTGACACATCTACATTTCTTAGAAAAGAAACTGACATTTGAGGTCCCCAAGAACTTTTTTGCCTTCTAACCTCTGTGTTCTAGCTCTTGTAGGTAGAAAATGAGAATCAGGTAAATTTTTGAAACAACCTTTTAAAGGATGATTTTGATTAAATACACTATTGATGTGTAAACTTGAGTATGTTCACAGCGTGACTTTTATGTACCACCACCCAGTAACAGTGTTTAATCACTGCTTAAGGATGAAACTATAGGAATGTATTATTGCTACTGTTTAAGTTTCCCTCAAGCCAGCAGTGCAGTCAAAACACATCATAAGGCCCTTTTGACCTCGTTCAGAACACAAGACATTGATGACACGATATAATGCCATAATTTGTTTACTGACACCATAATGTAAAGTATGAAATACAGGTTGTCAGAAATACAATCAACACAGAGCTCACAATATTCTGTCCTTGCCCTCTGGACGATTTCCAAGGCAGGAAGAGTAAACAGCCTTCTCCCAGCTTTCTTAGTTTCCACAGCTGAGAGTGTAGGATGTTTACAATACCTGTCACTCAGAACTCTTAAAAACAGACCAAATGTCAGCAGACCTAGTACTGATTCCATCACTGACTGCTGGAAACATGCAGATGTCAAGCAATGGGAGGAAAAAATCTGTATCCATGACTGTTGTATACCATATGAATCCAAATTGATGTTAAATCCTTCGTGAATGAGTTGGAAGGTCTAAGAAAAGTTCAAAATAAAGCTGAGCTTCAGCATCTCCAGAGGACAGCCAGTGTTATTGCCACCATAGTATTGCAAAGCTTACTGCCAGTTCACTCCAAAGTACTCCTGAATGTCTTGAAGTTGTGCCTGCAGAAAACAGAGAATTCACCATTTTAATGAATGCATATAGATAATCTAACAAACAAGCAGAAAAATGGTCTTTGCATTCCACGAGTAAAAGCCGTCATGTAATTTCCAAAGGACGTGAAGCTTTTAACACAATTTAAAAACAATATCTAAAGTGCTGGCTCATAAGGGCACCTACAATATCTAGCTTATTTTTATTCATCACAATGATAAATAAAAGAAGAATGATGATTCTGGGACACCCTTGAATACTGTGAGGAAAAGAATACTTTTAAAGACACGGTTTGGTAAACTGAAGAGTTGATTAAATTACAACATATGACTGTCAACACCAGTCTGGGTCAGTTTGAGACGGTATGTTCCTCTCAGAAAAAGATTAAGTATTCAGTTTTGTTAAATACATCACCTCTAAAGGTAAAAACCCCAAACAAACAAACAAAAAAACCCCAACAAACAAAAACCCCCAAAAGGCAAACAAAAATGAACACCCCAAAACCCCAAACCAAAACCCAAAGAGAATCCAAACACAGATAAGAAAGCTTCTCATGTAGAACAAAAGCTAAAATCCTCAGAAAAGAAAAAAATCCATTTAAACAGTTTTTAATACAACAAATACTTCAGGACTAATTATTGTTTCTACTTTAAAAAACAATGCATGTGCAAAAAACAATGTTCAAGTATCTGGGGACCTGAATTGTCTTACAGAATCACATCTACTGAAGAAAAGTTAATCTGCTATTGAAAAGCTCCTCTGGGCTTTACCTGGAGAACCTAACAAGAACGGTTCCCCCAATACCAGGAGTGTTCTCACCATTATATGAACACCATTTTTAGCACAGTATATTGCTCAGCATTCTGAAGAAACAGCTTATCTCTGGGCATAAAGTATATTTCATTTGGACCAAAGTAACTGTACAATTTTCTTCTCTATCATTACCTGCATATTATTCCAGTACTTCTAAAAATCAGGCCAGATATCTAAAAGCTCAGTCCCTGGAGGAAATCCCTTTGGTCAAGAAACAGAACTACAGCAGCAGGAGGAGAAAGAGGGGACTACATAATTTCATGCCCCACCTGACCATTCATAAGAAGGTCTAGAGAATTGCAGGAGCCTGAAAAGTGAAAATAAATCTGAAGGTAGAGATTGTTTTCACCTTCTAGTCCACTATAAAATAATATGGACTTCAAGGGTAAAGGTGGCAAAAATTGAAAGAATTAAAAGTTTTCTTTCTCAAGATGCCTGCCCTCAATACATCATCTCTTTGGTCAGCAGTTAAACAACCTGTGCTATTTCTGCACAAAGAAGATCTCCTTCTAAAACACTCCACCAATTTTACATAGGGTTGATGGTTTGGAACACTCTAAGGCACACAACAGAAGAGGAAAATCCCTGTCTTTAATCAAGCAGCCACACCAATCAGAGAGCCAGGTAACCCTGCAAGAATCAGAATAGCCTGGTGTTGGCTCAACAATGAATCCAGCAGTAGAAACAGAAGTATAATGTGCAGAAAGAAAATTACAGAGCTGCTCTTTCAGAGCAAGAGAACAGAGTAAATCTCAGAATAACACAGGTGTGAACACATCTCAGGAGGTCATCTAGTCCCAGACCTGCTGGAGGCAGGGCCAGCTTTGAAATCCCACATGAACTGCTGCTAGAGACCTTACATTACTCATTCAAGCTTTTCCAGTTAAGTATGATTTGCACAAGGCACTTCAGCACTTTACAAAAGAAAGTCGAAATATTGTGGTAGTCTTGGACTGAATTTACTACAGCACTCTCAATCTTTAGCTGGTAGGCATCTGATATTTCTATTGCTAACAGATCCGATCTTGTTCCTCTAATGGCTATGATGAATTTTTTATATTACATGATCAATCATGATATCATATTGATGTGCATCTTTTAGTACTGTTGGTTAGAATTGCTATTATTTTGCCTGTACAATTCAAATTTCAGGACATAAAATCAGTTGATTTAGAAAATATTAACCTGTGTTAGACTTTAACATTAAGACAGTTTTTCCAAGTTTAATACTTGAGAAATAATGGAAACAAAAAAATTGCCCCTCTCCCAAAAATCCAGTATGTCCCAAAGAAAAAAAACCTCACCCAACTATGTAAATTTAGAAAGCATGGATATTGTAGTTGTAAAAAAGTAAGTAGGAGTTAAAAACCCCAAGCTGTCTGCTTTGTTTTGTTCTATATCACGTAAAAATTCTGCTTTCAAAATAAGCCTACGAACTATTGGAGCTGTTGGCCTCATAGCCAAGAAAATTTATGAGAGCCAGTGCAGTTAACAGACAACATACTCTCAGCACACAAAGGAAGAAAGCTTATCAATGCAAATGATGCAGTGACAGAGAAATAGTCAACCACGTGAAGGAAAAACAATCTGGAAATTCAGAATAAAAAAAAATCAGAATAAAAACTAAGTGTATCTGGTCTCAGAATCACATGATCCCAAGCACTTTTGCGACTTACTATATATTCTTCAGCTCCAGCATTTAAATGAATGGCACAAGTGATATAGGACTTAAAAGTCAGCTTTGCATACATATTTCAGATGTGCTTCTAAAAGATACGCCAGATAGTCATAACTTCAAATAATTTAAGGAAATCTTCTGTCACGAACTTCATTTATACTCAACACAGTAGCTGCTATTCTGAAGGGCCTACAGTCAAAACAAGCAACAGGAGAACATGACAGCAATTAAATGATGCCTTTAAGCACAGGTCCATGATATTTCCACTGCTTCTCTAGTGACTGCCTTTGACTTCCAAATTGTTTCAGGTGGCTATTTTCTTTCTACTAGTATTTATGAAGTCAACGATGCATCTAAGGTGATGTGCTTAGGCAGGGCTAAAAGGCTGCAAACATCACACTCCTTTGCTACTGTCTGTTACTTATGGCCCTCTGAAACAGCTAGTCTTTCTGCTACCATCAAAATGGGGGAAAGTATCACTGAACATTACGGATATTATGCCATCAGCAAAACTAATGAGGCACTATGTATATACTAAGCCCTCTTACACTGCCTTTTACAAAAGTTCAAAACAGTCTCCAAAACCTTCTTCAAAAATCTATAATGCACACAGAGAAGGTTAATCTGCGTACAAAAAGACTACCTGATCCACTTGCAGTGACCCACTCGAGGGGCAAAATACTTGGTGCTGAATCCCCCTCCTGAATACAGACAGCTTAAAAAGCAGCAGGCCCAGTGAGGACTGCAAGGTATTTAAAACGCTTCCTGTCTTGCCTGTAGAGTCCTGGAGTAAAGACTGTGTGGTCTTAATATTTAGAGCTATTCCCAAATTATCTCTTTCACTCAACAGCTACACCTCTGGAAGCAGATAGTGACATCTATAGTAAAACAGTCAGGTCATGTGGAAGTAAGAATTGAGATTTGGACTTCTGAAAGAGCAGACAAAATGGCAGGCATCCTTCAAGCTTAGCTGGACCCTGGTGGATCCCCCCTTCATATGTCTTCAAGCTTCCGTGGCAGCCATGTAGACCACAAAACTCTCACTTCTTCTCTCCTTCTACACAGATAGCCTTTCCCTCAAAATTGCCAAGTTTACCTTCTCACCTGCCTGCTCCTGAAAGGGCACACAGCTTCAGTGAACAACTTCTGATCCAACTTTCTCCAAAAATCCCTGGCATGGTTCCAAGATTACTTCAAGCCCGTGATGATGCATTCTGTTTTTTCCCCATCCTGAACATTCTGCGTTCCTTTTAGGAAATATATATTTTTATACATGGGTCTGTCAAGAGGAACCCCAGGGTCTCTGTCTGTAGGGGAAGACCTAAAAATGGAGGTGAATCTCCATGCTCTCCATTAGCACCTGTACGTGCTTTCAGCTTCAAAGAAAGAAAACTATCCTATTAATTTTCTTCATGAGCCTTGCAGCTCTTTGAAGGGAGGGGAAAAAATAAAATAATAGTGTTTCCTTTTCCATGTAACTGCTATAACACACACACAATTAAAAAAAAAGTCTGAAATCAAAGTCGGTACATGTTTAAACTGGATAAAAGAAAGATTAGTTTCGACAATTCTAAACCTTTCCTCCCCCCTGAGAGTCAGAACAAAGACAGCAGAAGAAAAACAGCCACCACACAGAAGCCACAAAATACGGTGGAATAGACCAAAATACAAAACCAAGCAGATTCTAAACATCTTTGAATGAAAAACATTTAAAATATCATATAGATATATAAACTGCCACCAGATGTCAGTACAGCCTAGAGAATTACTAGTTCGCCCCTCTATTCCAGGATAATAAGGGTATTAATTTAACATTTCCCACAACAGTCCAGATACAGAAATCCAGCCCTACCACCAGTCTGGAATGGAAAGAATCATACAAAACAGAAAGCCTCCCCTTCTTACAGAGAAGCAGCCCCTCGGGCCTGCTGTATGATCTCATTTGTATGTGATCAACATGAAGTAAAAACCAAACAACAAAGCTGTAAGAATAGGCATAAGTTTCTACTGCTGCAGAACATCAGGAACCAACTTGATACTAAATAATCTCTAATTAAGGTTCAATACCTTCCTTCCTCATGCTTGTCAGACTCTGGCAATGGCATGTGTCTTGGCCCCACATGTTCCCATTCCCTCTGTTCCCCAATAGCTTTAGTCTCCTTAGATTATGCTGCAAAGTGTCAGGGAATATTTAGCAATGAGGTTGCTAAGCTAAATAAAGCTTTCCTGCAAAACAAGCATTACCATGTCTGTTCTTGTGCTACAGCAGAGGCTCCATCCACCTTCTCACCATCTCTGATTTTTGACAAGAGTTGCAAAGGAAAGTGTCTCTGGAGCATCCCCAGATGAGGTGATTTTGGTTCAAAACTTCTAACAGCAGCCTTTATCTCACTTCTTCACACAAATAATTACCAAAATGTATAATTTCTTGATGATAGAAATTAATTTCAGCAAGACACATGTGGCATAAAAACATTTTTCCTGCTTCATGTCCCAATTCAGTTACACTTGGCTACTACAGCTTTTAACCAGGGACATTTCACAGGCTACTTAAATAAAGAGCAGGATTTACTTTTACACCATTAGTGCACAAATTAAAGACAATCAAAAAAGGAAAGAAACCACTGCCCCAACCCAGACAGAACCTATATTATTTAGTTTCAGCAAGAATTTTCAGCTTTGCTGCTTTCTAGATCGAGCTTTCTCTACTACCACAATCAACAAGTCTGTCTTTGAAGCAAAGACATGTATTAAGAGAACACCAGAAATTGTAGAAATACAAGAAACGAATTATCAAGTGATTAAGGAACCTAACTTAAAATTTTTGCTTGGCAAAGAACCACCGGATGTTGGCAACATCTTGATTCCCATTTTGTGTGAACTATGCAGGTAAGTAAAGCAACATCATTGATCTATGGACATTTATGTTAGGAAAACTTTGCAATTCCATTTCTTAGGAATAAGAGTAACACAAGAAATCATGTTTATAATTTTAATACTGGCTTACTGCACAATCTTACAAAAATATCTTTTATTTTCTTACCAAATGCAATCAACTCAGCACATGTATATTTTTAAGTCCACTATAAAGAACTTAAAAAATATATAATCAAAAGAAATTTGGTGAGTTAAAAACTGTGAACAGAAAATTAATGCTTTAGGCAAACAGCTAGGAAGAGAACTTACTGCAATATCTCTGTGGTGCCTTACAGGGTCATTTTAGCACAGCTCTGAGGTTTCAGCTTCAGTTTTAAACCAACCACACTCTTAGATTTCCTTTGCACGATTTCATACCTCAGGCTGAATAGAATTGGAAGAGCAATAGAAGTACAGATACACAGAGGCTTTTTTTGAGCACTTATGTTTTTTAACATAGACAGCTGGATAACTTGGGACATTCATATAAAAAGAGAAATAAAAGGCAGAGAGACAAACATCATCCTGAAAGATTTACCTCGTATAATTTTGAAGGGGATATGGAGCACAAACTTCCTATAAGCTGAGCAGCAGCAAACACCAAAACAGAAGCTGAAGTACATTGCTTCACTGGAAACCCCCAGACCACTTAAAATGGTATCCAAATTGTGTCCCAAGGAAGAGCGCCTCTAATTTCACACCTGAACTAAGCCCTGGAACCTCTCTTCAATCCAGGTGAGCTACACAGTGCCAGAAGTTCCTCTTGGAGGAGTCTAATCATGGACTCAAGAGGAAAGGCAAGTTTTGTTGCAAAACAGAGTAGCGCTTTATTAAAAATAAAAGCTACAAGCATGTTTCACCTTGCTTTTGAGTTTCATTAGGAAACCTTTCACAATTCTTATTTTGTTCCATACAACTGCAAATCTGTGTCATGTTAAAAAGAGATGGTAATTTATGTGCACTCTCTAAATTGGAATTTTTAATTAATGAGTCTTGGCTCTAATTGTAACAAAGACCCTCGAGGCTCATAGTTTCTCTCTGCTAACTTCCTTAATTCTCTACACGTAAACACTTGTTTCTACAAAAGCTCTTCTGCAAGTCACTTTTCCCCACTTTTTGCACATTCAAAACATGCAAAAACCAAACCCAAGTGTCTCAAGTTTTACACATGTCACTTGCCCAGTCTGAATACACAATGTCCAGGTAGCAAGTACTGTCTCTATGCAGGAAATGTCAAGAACATTACTAGCATCAAGAATACATGACTCAATAACCAGCTTGCACACTATGCCAGAATAACAGAATAAGTGTCTCCTTTCCTCCTGAAAATCCAGCTTTAAAAACAAAGTTTTAAGAAGGTAAGAATTTCAGCTTCTGCAGGAGTAAAATTGCAAAGATGCACTTAAGTTACTGAAGATTTCACATCAGCAACAAAATTTCAGAAGAAAGAAGTTCACATTTAGTCACGATTTCGCACAACCTAACTTCCTAAAATATTTAAAAGTTCACTCTTAAGTGTCAAAAGGGTTTTTGCATTCTTCTCTGTATTACCTGAACTATGTTCTGCCAACTTCTACCGTTTCCTCTACACCCACCGAGCATTTAGCTCTGCTGCTGAATCAACTGCAGCAAAGGGCATTCAAACTGTGAGACTTTGACAAAGACTGACATTTCAATAGTTACACTGGATGACGGTGCAGATGGAGAACAGTGGATACATCTTTTTTCCCCAACTGAAAAGGTTCTAGATAAAGATGCTTTTAATGAAGGGTAATTACCAACCTGAAATGCTGTCATTTTTATATGGACAAGTTGGAATAAGGTTTGGCACAATCTTTGAAAGACTTGTACATTCAGGTTTTCTTACTGCTGTTGGTTTAAGAGTTCTATCAAATTCACAGAAAAGAATGAAGCAATGCAGAAAGCATTTCCTACTGCTAATGGCTTATCGTTACTATAACCATGTTAAAATAGTTTTGTTGGTTCATTTGTTTTTAATGACAACCCTTTTTCAAGGATTTATAAATAAATTTAAGGGAAAAGCATGCATTATTAGGAATTTTCATCCTTGAGCTATTTTCCTCAACTTTGATCCCTCAATTTTTCACTAAATAGCCAGACTGTCATTTCATATCTAAGCACAGCAGTTGCCTTAAGTTTCACTTTCTTATTTCCATCCTAGATCTTCTTCAGGTTAACTAAGATATTTGTACTATTCCATCCCTGTGTATTTTCAGTTGTTGATCACTTTGTCTGTGACAGTTCAGAACCAGCTCTTTTATTCTACTACCCAATTCCCTATCAGAAGACACTCCATTTGTTTTTAAAGTGCAGATCCTTAAAAGCTTTTCTGGACATTCAATCTCTGGGTAGTCTATTTTGTAATTAGAAAAAACAACCCTGCCCCCTTTGTGAACATGGTCCAGAAAACCTACTCCAAATCTGTGTCCAACAGCACACATGAAATCTTTTTTTGTCTCTCCATCACTTCAAGAACATGTCTGCCCACTCAAACACATGATCAATACTTGCAACTCCTCAGACCCAGCCAAAAACCTAGTTTTGCAGATTCTTTACGCATAAAATCTAAATCACAGTCCTTTCAATGGATCCTTTTTATTTCCATCCCATCCAGTGACTCTTCCTCTTCCACGTTTGCTTTTACACAACATTCTCCAGTGAAAGAAAGGCAAAAATTTTGCTGTGATGGAATACATTCAGCAAACTACTGCCAGAAAGAACACGAGTCATCCCTTTACATCCTCTTAGAGCTACCTGCCCCTTCTCAGTTGAATCAAACAACAGCTACAGTCATAGTCTAGGCCTATCAAGGCCTGCGATCATCTTTGTCCTTAGTAAGACATCGTCTCTACCTCCAATACCACACTCTGCTCCCCATGTTACAATTTCTATTAAGCCTCATTTACACTTTCTTCTACATTGTGTCTTAACAGACATGCAATTTCAAACTCCACAGCCTTCCTCACAGTCCTCCTCTTCACACTGCCTACACTAAAAGACTTAAGAAACAAACTGGTGTTCCTGGGTTACCAACCCCACCAGCACTGCCTCGCCCCACACTCCCCCCATTCAAGGGTAGGTTAATCTACCCACTGCAATCCAGAACTATGCCAGGGCGTTCATAGAAACCATGGTGCTCAGCACCACAACATGCTGCAGTCACACTGAACATCTGACTGACAACTTATGAAGTCATGTAACCCATTTTAGGCTCAGGCTGACAAATTAGCAACACCAAATTAAATTTGAGAGCAGCAATAGGCATTACTTGAAGCAGGAATGCTGAAACTGAAAAAACTATTTTTTTCAACAATAAATTCGCCGCTTGACCATAAAGACTGGTAAAAACCTCACCTGAACACATTTTCTTTTTTCCTAAATAGGCAGTAAACTTAAAACTTCTTTATTAGTATTTCAGTGAGACTCATCACTATGGTATGTGAGGAGCCGAAGAAGATCGAGTTGCTCATCTGTATTAAACAACAGTTGCTGCAGGTTGAAAACAAGCAGGGCTTCAGTTTTACAGAAACCCAGCTGAGGTTTCTGTTTGGCAAAGACGATGTATTTGAAACAAGGCATGGATCCAGATCCCATTTGATATGGTTCTTCCTGATGCATAGATTTCAGGTAAATTCAATAGCTCCTCTCTCTCCCCTCCACATAACAAAAAGCTTTTCTCTCTGTGTGCTAACAGGATTACGTGTCACATTTAAATTTTATCAAACTCCACTTTATTTTCTCACCCCTTCCCTGAATTAGCAGATTACTGCTGAAGCAGGCAATGAACACACCGCTTCTCCCACTCGTTAACATCACGGACACGCTGTGGCATGGATCCAAGCCCTGTTTTCCTGCAGAGGATATAGCTTCTGTGGATGTGAACAATCTCCAGCAAAAGCTTAACACATCGTCCCATTTCCTCTGTTGGAAGGGAGTCTCCCAGCTCATGCTCTGAACAAACAGAGTCCTGGAGCCAGCCCACGGACAGTGTTTACAGAAACAGCAAAGTCACTGATAGGAGAGATTCGGATACTTTGGAACAAAAATAGTCTGAAGGAAAAAAAGAAGCAGCAGTAGTTTTTTTCGTTCCATAAAAAAGTAGTAAATTAAGGATTAGTCAAACGTTGATACATTTTTTTAGCTATTTTACATGGAGGCTTCCTTAAAAACCACATCTATTTTACTGTGGTTAAAGTAAATCTTATGCTGAATAAAGGAACTGAAAGGTACCAATTTAGCAACAGTTCTGTATTTCCATCCTCACGTCTCGTCTTGCTGCTTAACTTACACACATACAAATGAGGGGCTTGAGCAGTGCCAATACAAAATAAAACAAGTCTTTTTTTTGTTGTGGGATTTGTTTTAATTTTTTTAAACACACTGAAAAACTTTAGAATGCCCAAACTTTGTGAAAAATATAAAGGCAGGGTAACGGAAGTATTTACAAAGGTTCTGCACCATCTGTAATTCTTCATACACGCACTTTGACAACCTGATTTCATTAGTATCAACCTTGCACCACTTAGCATGTTGCTAAGTATTGGTCTATTTTTATTTTATTTATTTTAAGGAAGTGGAACAATACAGTGATCATCAAAAATAGTACATCAAAATAGTACACCCTGTACCCTGTACTTAAACAAATAAATACAGAAAATTATAATCCAAGAGTAGGATACATAAATATAAACGCTCAGTTTCATGAAGTTTATGAGAATTATAACTTTTGGAAAACCCAGTCCATCTGGTAATTGATGTGGTTTTCAATCTCACAGTTACTAACACATGAACAGAGCAGAAAGCTGCTCTCAGCATCCATTCTGCATATGAATCAAACTTGTAACATCATATGGCCAATGTATAAGACAAGGCAAGCACGCATAAGAGAAAAACACATGACATTTTTTTCTTGTTTCTACCTCACTTCCTGTCTACAACCTGCCTGATGACTATGACAGACACAACTAGTAGGAAGCAAGAGGCAAAAGAAGCATCAGAGACAACATGAATATCCAGGCTCCATCCAAGAAGCAGAAAGGAAGAAACTCAAAGGTCAGCAGCAGAAGACAAGGGCAGAGCCAGGCTCCAGCAATAAGACTTTTCCTACGTAAATGGCTTGGCAATAAAAATAATATTTTTAAGAGGGTCCATGCCTCCTCCCACACTGAAGCTGCTAAATCTGATCCTGTTGCCCTCTTCAGGGCTGTGAATCATTGTGGTAACATGGATTGGTGCTAATCACCTCCAGAGCTTCTCGCTGTATAAAAATTAGCAGGCTACTTCTCACAAAACTTAATTTACAAGAAACCTCTTCTAGACCCAACCAAACAGTGGACAGAGGCTTCATTTTCTTTCCCAAGTCTTACAACACCAGGAAACTTTGGATAAAGCAAAGGAAAAAAAATGAGATAAAATACAATTTAAATAAATAAATAAATAAAGCAAGCAAGCGAGCGACTGCCTACAGTTCTGCCTGTGCCCTTTTTGCTTTAAAATGAGAACAGGCAGCTAGTTATTTCAGATAAACCCCGTATTAACTTCCTGACCAAGCTAAATGAAAGCCTGACAAGTATTAAAGGGAAAAGAAAGGGATGTAATCAGATTGGGTACTTCCTTTCTAGAGATATTTTTTACCAGTACTGCAATTCTATGGCTCTTACTAAGGAAACTGATGCGTTTGGCAGAGTTCAGCAATATCTTTCATTCAATCTCCACTTCCACAGTTGGTTAGAGCATGGTGCTAATAACACCAAGGCTGTGGGTTCAATCCCTGTGTAGGCCCTTCACTTAAGAGCTGGACTCAGTGCTCCTTGTGGGTCCCTTCCAGCTCAGAATATTCTGTGGCTTTCTGATTTATTGCTACAGAACGATGTTCAATTTTACATCATGTGTCTTTGAATTCTTTAGATAGACAGAAAGCTGACACAAGTTTGCTGTATTAGAATTTACTGCAACAACAGTAATTTCTCTACCCAATCTGAAAGCATGAACCTTATTTTCTAAAATTTTACTCATATTGTTTAAAGTGGCTGAAGGCTTAAAATGAGAACTGACACAAACCATAGTAAAAACCTATAATATATACTAGCCTCCAATAATTACTGCATTCAAGGTACATTAGTTACTTTTCTGGTCAGCTCGAAGAAATATTTGCCTCACCAGCTGATATTTCTCTTCCAGAAGAAGAAAAATGGTTCCACAAATCAATTCCAGCAAATTAGAGTATTAGCAAATAAGGCAAAATGAAATCAAATCAAAGTGACGACTTATTTCTTACAATGAAAACTAGAGAATTTATACCTTCAGACGTTCTTTTCCATAAGCAACTGATACTCTGTAAGATACTCTGTAAGACAGTTCAAGAAATTCAATGCAAACTATTTCTTATTATATGACGTATGTCACAACTCTGATTTAGTACACGATGGAATTTCAGCACATGCTGTTTCTGCTCACATACTTCACACTACAGAACACATTTGCTGCAGCCACAGAAACATCTTTGGAAAGTTAAAAATTACTTGCTTCTAAGGCAAAAATGCTTTATCTCTACATTAGAAGTTGAACTGTACATGTTTTATCAAGAGATGGTAAATCTCTAGGAAGAAAGATGCCTTACCAGTATCTAAAATTGACAGCAGACTCTCTACAGACACAGTTAGAAGTTCTGTAACTTTCATGGAGGAGAACACATATGACACTACCTTTAAGTCAATACACCCAACAAAGTGTGGTCTGCCACCAGTTTAGGAAACTTCTCTCCAAGACAAACTGACAAAGATACAACCAAGTCTAGTTACCCACGTCCTAAGACATCAGACAGTAAGTACCTGAAGTTTGAGGGACTTAAAATATCAACATCCTTCCTAGAAACATTTTAAATCTGTTTCAGCTACAATGAATGAGTACACTTACACAGTCAGGAGGAGTTGTAGACAACAAGTACTTCTGAACACAAGGAAACCGCATGCACCTCAAGGCAAGTACCCAGGAAAGAATACCTAAGCTTCTATCCCACTGTGCGAGCACCTTCATGAACACCAAACATTAACTTGGCAGTGGAAAAAAGCCACATTTATAACCACAGGAAAGTAGTAGACAGGCTTAGAACTGGGACAAGCTGACACTACTGCAAGGAAGATTATTTCCATACTTTTATTTTATGCTTGCAGCTTTTTGTCTGTCTTAATGAGAAACAGTTAGTCCTTCTTCCCCTCAACATATGTCCACTCAGCAGTATAAGGGCTAAACCAGTCTTATGCCAGCAATATAGGCAGAAGATCCAAATCGTTCTAGAATAACACTGTTCTCACAAGCAGCAACTTCAAAATGCCTGAGGCAAAAATGTGTCAAGCTCCAAATTTTAGTTATTCAAACCCTGTATTGAAACACTCATGTTCTTTTCCTAAAGCTACCAATTTCATTCCATTTAACTAACATGTGAAAACCCTCTCATTCCATTTTACTAAGATGTGGAAGATCTGCAGATCTTCCTCTTGAGGAGGAGAAATGCTCAGATTAGGAACTTGAATGTTATTTTTCAGTATGAGTTCCCATCTCCTTTACAACCAGATTCTCAGCTCAGCACACTGACATGGAAGGAGGTGTAACAGAAAAATGAGATCTCTTAACAAAGCTGGTATCTGCAGTCAGTTCCTCTCAGGAATGAAACACCCAACTGTCCAGGACTGCATCAGATATATTTTTATAAAATATCTTTGTGATAGAAATGAACAAAAGAACAACAAGGCTTCTTTACAGATTTCCTCATACAAGACAAGAAACCCTTCTGTGTAGATAGTTGCTATGGTGCAGACTTAAGGGGAAAAAGAGTAAAGACCAGACTTCTTGTTTACAGGTTTCCAATATGCTCCACTTGATCCGTCTTGAAATTGAAACCCTTCAGCTTCCTGTCTTTAGGCTGTCAGATGGTAGAGAACAAACACAATGTTAGCAACTTTACAAAGCTCCCACATGTTCTGCACAGATCTAGAGAAAAACATCCATGTGGATTAGGCAACAGACAGTAGGGACAATACAGTTTCAAAAAGAATAAAAGCCGTGCTAAATCCTGAAAGACTTACTAAAGGGAAAAGAGACTTGCTCGGAATGAAATGCCAGATTATCTTTGAACACTGTCAACACTTCACCACAATATAGCACTGCATGGATCTGTAAAAAGAAATATGCCAGTTCAACATTCTCAGGCGAAATCCTGATTCTTCTGAGAACTTCTTACACAGGTTTTATCCAAACAGGTATGCCTGTCTATTTACAGATTCAGAGAGAATAAGACAAAGACATTTAGAGTAGGATTCAACTCTCAGTAAGACACCTAAATCATATAAAGACACAGCTTCCCCTACAGTCAAAAAAGCCTGCAGAAATATTCAGCTTATCCTACTGCAGACACCTGAGGTTTGTTCAGGTACATAGACACAGGTACCTGCTGTCAGTTTAAATGTCCTGAGAGTTTCACCTCACTTCCAGCTGCCTTTATTGTAAACCATCAGCATTATGCAATTTCCACCAATGGTTTAATGATCCTAATTGGCACTACGTTTAGGCAGGTGACCACAGGGCTACTATCCAGGCTCCACTGACTCTACCAAGGAAATTTTCACAAACTAGGTGGACAGAGAGCACAGAAACTTGGTGCAAAAGTATAAAACTGAAATGTTCTTCATCAGTCATGAACAGAATGTATCCTTTATTTTCTTGGCAATTGACAAGAATATAGCAATCACTTGTAGAATACTCTTTGACTGTTCTTTAGTGTGATTTTGGTGCTATGTAAGTTTTTGTGTTATGCAGTCATGCCTTTAGGGTCCCATCTTCTAAGGAAGCAGCCAAATGCAATTTCTTCCCTAGATCCCTTATTCACTAGCCAGAAGAATAGTCTAGAACCTTTTTGCCAAAACCTTCTATTATACCTGTCTGCGTGAACTGCCTTAATCAGCTTTTTAGTATGGTGCATAAAACCCACTCATATAGAACAGATCAGCTCTCCCATTCAGTCAGTGACCAAGCTGGTTCTGTCATAAACTGTGCTTTTACTGAACATGCAGGGTGAAGTAGAAGTGACTACATGATCTTACTCGATCCAGAATAATTCCAAGGTTTAGGAACTTAATGATGCAGTCTTCTTAAAATAAGTACAAGTTTCCTGCATGGACAGAGATGCCTTTGAAGAACTCCAGAGGGAGATGCTGTCCAATTTTTGGCATTTAAATTGCTTCAAACATCCATCTTAGGGATCATCACTGGACAAGCCAGCATCTTGCTACAGCCTGAATATTCTACTCTGTCACATCAGGAATTCAAAACACAAAAATAAATAGCAGAGGAAACAAGACCTGTGACAACTTTTGAATTCTATGTCAGTTTTCTTGCTCTCTTGAGACTGCAATTTATTCATTTCCTGCCCCAAATGCTATTGTTTGCCATCATCTATGTATCTTTCTTTACCTGGTTACTGTTTGAACAAAGTGTAAAAATATTGTTTTTCATATTGTCACACATGCCTAGAAAGCTTAACTAGTGCCCCAAACTGTTTACTCCCCACTGCTAGCAAACATCTTAAACTGAAACAGTAGCATCTAATCTCAATTTGTGCTACCAGCACCACGAGAAATCTGAAGGGGAAAAAAATAATACACTGTAGAGTATTGGAATAGGCTTCTTTCCATTATTTTTTGGTTCTTCCATCTTCCGGGATTTGTTTCCAAGAGAAGATTATTAATCTCCTCACTGTTAACCCAGAAGCTCTCCTGACTGTATTCTGCTTATAGAAGTCAGACCCACATCAAGGCCGGGCTGGGACAGAACAATTACTACCTTTTAAACACTGGAGAAAATATTGTCCTTTCATGTTTACAGGCACAAGTGGTTCTGCTTTCCTTCCCATTTACTTAACAAGCCTTGGAATGATTCTGCTAATGTAGTTATAACCCAGTTCTCACAGCTCAGAGATAAGGGACACTGTGCAAGGAAATCACCAGGCACCCAGTGCTTCTCTAGCTATACTCATTACACACAATGCACCCAATAGTAGGAATATTTAAGAGAGTCAAAAGGTTCCCATGGAGTGAGAACTGAGATTTTGTCACATTTTATTCCAAATCTACTGAAAACAGAAGAGCTTTTGCCAAGGCAATTTTGGCAAGTATTTCCAGCATTATCCTGGCTTGCCAAACTGCATTTAGATTTTGCTGGACTTATTTACTTGTTCAGTATGCTCAGAGAAGTAGAAACATTTGTTGTTCTAGAGAATTTGGCTTACTCTAAAGACCTGGAACAACACTTAAAGATGAATCACAGACTGGCTGGCTCAGGAATTCAATGTATTAACCTCAGTTTATAGTGATGTTGCATGCTGAAGTGCTAGAAATAATCACCAGCACAGCTACTTCAGGTCTGAGACCAGACAACTCTCTGAATTCTCAAACAACACTTTTAATGTGTTACTTTTATATAGCCAAGATCTTGCCTCTTTCAAAAATACCATTCAACATGAGCTGTAAGATGACCCTGAAGATCCACTTTAGGAGTCAAAACAGTACAACTATGTTTGATGACAAACCAGCATTCTTTGCTGACTGCATGGAGATAAATCCTAAAGGCTTGATTTTCAGAAGAGATTTAGCATTCAGTCTCCCTCTCAAACACAAGGTTACAGCCCTTTAGGACACCAGTAGTTAACGGCTGATCCCTCCCACACTCTTGTCCCCACCCTGACTCCCCACAGGGCCCGTCAGGGCTCTGCTTCCCCCCTGTCAGTGAGGCACGCAGGAATGCTTTTGATCAGATGCATCAAGAGGTACACTGGTGACACAGTTTGCCTGTCAGAATCATGCTCTACTGCTCGACTCAAACCATGGAGTGAAAATACAGAAGTATTTCAAAAACATTACCTGCAGCTCTTGTTTTCAAGGTTTTGTTACTATTTCTCCAGTGTTTGTCCATTCCACGTTTTCAGCTTTACTAGCTTGCTTTTTATTCTTTTTATTTTCTTTTTTTTCAGGAGCAAGACATTCTTTCTTCATGTGTCCCTCCATTTCCCCATCTACTGACACTGCCCACTACTTTGCAGTAGACAAGCAACCCTCCCTCCTCTTTTACAACATAAAAGCTATATACTGGCTGTAGCCATGGTTCAACTATCCTCACAGCACATACTGCTAGAGAAAAGTAAAAAATACTGCTCAGGCTTACACAGTGTAATTTCTCTAGCTCCTCACTGTTATAATATAAATTTATCCTGAAGGCATAGCATTTCATATAATTCTTTCCTTTGCCTTTTAAGAGCATGTCTTCTTAAAACTCCTTTAACCCTGTATTCAGTAGGAACCTATAATGCATTTTTCACAAACAGAAAAATCAAGTATAAACATACCCTACATTTCTGGCTTCTAAATACGTATACATATATATTTTGGTTGCATTCAAGGTGAACAGTACCAAATTGCTTCCTAAGAGATATAAGTACACTACTCTATGACCCGTTCCCATCTTCATTGTACTTTTCCAATATTAAATCGACTTGTAAGATAACAAGAATACCTGTGGATTCCTCTGGATAAAGCAACAACAAAGAATAAACCAAGAGAAGGTAAAAAATCAAAGCCTAAGTTGCTTCACCCCAAGGAAACATATGACTCAGTGACAATTCTTCATTGAGAGTTTTAAATCTATTCACCAAAATATAATGCCTCAGATACATTGTATCCAAACTTTTTACTATTTAAATTTTTTCTATCAGGATGTTTGGGTTGCCAAATCCAATATCCTGAAATACATCATAAAAGCTAATGTTTGTATGAGGCTATCAGTCTGCCTGACTTAACACGAAATGAAATAAAAAGACAACATAATAAATGAGTTCCATTTTCCAGTGTGATCTACTCCACTTACCTACTTTGGTGCAAGTTCTATTTCAGGATTTCTGTCTAAAACCATGTCAAGCTGACAGTCTATAAGCAGTTGTACACTCTACTCACCCAGTTAAGCCCTGGCACAATTTAGTTTCCATCTGTAACGTGAAGTACTCTAGTTTTAGATTAACAATTCACAGAGTTTCTTATATTACTCCTCTCTCATTCCTTGATACAAGTTATTGGCATCTTCTAAGCTACACCCTATTTCAATAGCAGCTGTTAAACATCTTCCTGGCTTGCTAAAGGGGAAAGAAAGTCATCAACATTTGTATCTGACTAAAATCCAGCTTTTTTACCACATACCTGAAAAATCTATAGAGTATTCTCTTTAGACATTGCTCTATAATTTTGACTACTACCTGGTCCTGAAATACCAACATGAAAATAACTTTTGTTTCTAATAAAAATCTTTATTTCGCTGACTGTCCAGCTGTCCTCCCTCCATCCATGTCATTTTCTTACTAATTTTATACATTGCTTCATTATGTGCTAATTTATATGCATGGAATAAAAGCTGACAGACATCTATTTAGGGATTTCTTGTGCCAGGAGGAAGGGAAAGAATATTTTAAAGTCTCATTTCCACCTCTCTTCTCAGATGTTTTTATCTTTGCTATTTCCCTTGATTGTGGATTCTTCCACAACTAGTAAGATTTTTGTAAGTCCTTCAAAAGCATTACATTTTTCTGTTCACATTTCATCTTTCCCCTTGTGTTGTTCAAAAGCTTTCTTCCTTTTGAACTTCTTCCTTTGAGGAAAAAAATATTGTATTCACCTGTTCACAAACGGACTTCTATAAGCCACACCTGAGGTAATTATCCTAGACTGACTTTGAAGGTAAACCAGAAAAATAAGCAGGGCAACTGGGGACAAGTCATTCCATTCCTAAAGACATATCTAAAATAAATCAGATAAAATTATCCTGTAAAAAGGCCTGTCCTTACTCATTAACATATGCCTAAAATAGTCTAGCTCGGACATATTTAACTACAGCACAGGTGTAGTAAGTTCAGTAATATGAATCCTTATTATAGGTATTTACTACCAACTTTCAGAAGCAATTAGGATCCCCACAGAGTATTCAAAGGTAATTACAACCACACAAACACACTGTGGGACAGAGAAATCACATTTCCAGTGGTTTTTCACCTTAAGACAACACCATATTTATTTTCAGAATGTTAATTCCCATTTGTTTCTTTGTGAAGAAGCTTAATTGTTCAGAAAATAAGCAAATAACCACTTCTGAGGTACTTCACTGATTCAGAGATCTGTATTAACATGACCTGCCAAATGGCTGCTATACCATTTCTAGGGCCACAGAGAATTCAGAACTGTACATCTGGCAGGGTCATAGCCTCATCTAACAAGCAGGATATATATAGCCATTTCAAATGGATCTGACCTGGGTCTTTCAAGTATTTGTGAGGATGCCTATGTACATGCAAGTTTCTCTATGAAGAGCTGGAGGAGGTTTAACAGACAGAACATTGTGTCAATCCTGCAGAGCCATGTGAGTGCTGCTTTATACTCTCTTCCCCACTGTTCCTAGTTGGGTCTTGCCCTTGCCCTGTAAGTCTAGGACCTAAGCTAGTCTCTTTCCTTTCACTGCTTTCCATGCCTTACACAGAAGCTCCAGTTACTGGCTGGAGTGTCTCAAGGGACATCACTACTCATACAAAAGACCAAAAACCCTCATAGTAGGTACAGTTTCAAGAAGATAGTAAGTAAATGTGTCTCACACAGGCTTTCTACTATTACACCACTGCTTAGTTTAAGCTGTCAAAACCTCCTCTGTATGTTTGGAAAACATTTTCAGATGTTGCTGACAAATATTTATAGTATTAATCACTGCTATGAATCCCAGAATCGCATCAGATACATAGAAAGGCTTCAAGGCTACGTAGCTTCCAACAACCAAAACAAAGAAACTTCGCAGCTCATTCTAGCCTCCATAAATAAAATTGCTGACACACTAGTAAGACCTTTGCTCTAAAGGAACAGCAGCATTTATCCGTAATATAAACAGACTACTTATTCAGTTGCTTTATTTTTTTAAAACCACTAATTTTTGAGCAAGAGTTTCAGATGAGCATATATCCCATGCAATAACGTCATAAATAAACTGCAGGCAGAATGCTTAAAACTAATTGTACTAAGAAATTCTAGAACACAAGGCTGGTTTACTCTGCTCAGCATGCACACCTAGGCAACGAGTAGAAAAAAATCAAGCTATTTGCACAGCTTCCTTTGCCTCTTATTCTTCCCTGACACAGGTATGTGCATGTGTATACACATATGTACACACAAATACAAATACAAGGCAGCCTTGTATAGAGTAATTTCTCAATACAGTTACTTCCAAGCACACATATGTACATAAAAGTACATATATGTACATAAAAGTACATATAAAGGAACATAAAGGACATACAAGTCATTATGCAGAATGATGAAAACTTTTCTGGAGAAAGTAAAATGTTTTCACTGTTCTGGACAGAACAAAGCAGACAGCTTCCCCAGAAATAGCAACACACATCAGAAATGCAGCTATCAACTCTGCAAAGTCAACACTGCAAAATGAAAATATTAAGTCTATTCTCAAAGTATACAGAAGGTGAGGAGGGCAAGAGGAAAAAAAAAAGTACTATAAACATTACTGTAAGAAGATCTCTTAACAGCTATGGCCTTCTGCAGAGTGCACAAACTCTTTCCAAAGCTTTACTACAACAAAGTGGTTAGGAAAGGTTGTTGACTGATTAGCCTTTTATTTGTGAGACCGAGAAAAAAAAGTTTGAAAAAGATCAAAAAAGTTCAGATAAGTAACAGAAAATAGCATTACAGAACAACTGGATGTGGGAGCTATTTCATATACAGGCTGCGATGGCCTCGAAGACAAAAGCAAGCAGTTTAAGTTGCACCTAGTGAATAAAGGTTAATCAAGGGAAGGCAAGGAGATGAGTGATATGGTAAAAGCAAAGACACAAGACATCTCTGCACAGCATCCTGAAGAACTAAAATCAAATCTTCTGTCCTTAGACAAGTTTTAAAAAAAAATTGAGTGCAATGAAGAGAACAGAATGGCTCAGAGCTCCTTCAGGTAGATGCTGAAGGACCAACTACTGACTGAAATACACTTGGATGTCCAGAAGAGACTGCAAAAAAAAACTGCTCTGAGCAACATCCCTCTCTTCCACTAATATTTTGCCTTGCTATAGGCACAAACTATTAAGTTAATTTTCAATGCTCTGCATTATGAAAGTAGGTATGTATTTAATCAAAGGGCATACAAGGGAGAGGGGAAGAAAAAATACATCAGCACCACAAGACAAAGTTACAGAAAGTATTTCCAATTTACTCACAGGAAAAATCAAGTGCCTATGGCAGGAGCCTCAACTGGAGCAAAATTCTGGATATCCACATTAAATTAAGAGGCATATTGTTAAATAAATGCAGCTATGTTTACATCCACAGCTAAAAAGATGCCTCAAGCTATCATCTGGGAAAACACTATGTCACTGCATGGCACGTGGCTTCCTTCTTCCTTTGGTCGTTTATTTGTTTCATAATAACTATTTGAAGCTTCGTGAAAAAAAAAAAAAACCAAAACGAAACAGCTTGCATATATCAGTGGAGGGGGGGGAAAGGAGTAATTTCATGCATCTTGGTCTATAAATAACTGCTTAAAGGGAAGAGAGTTATATGCCCAATTCAACTCAGAGGAATCCTTTCCAATTCAGATTTGTTGAAGGAGGTAAAGGATTAATTCACCTTCTTTTACTGTTTTTAAATACAACAAGCATATTATTTAATGCCTATTTCACATAAAATCAACGAAAGAAAACTTCCCAAGAAACATGGCTATTAAAGTGTCACTTTTCAAGTAGAGTTAAAGCACATATCTGAACAATACATGTTTTTCAGTGTGCCTTGAGTAGGAACAGTAGCTCAGTACTGAAAGCTTTCCATTCACATCATCAACTGTATTCTCTTCATAACAAGTGCATACGTAGGCAGAGGGATTGTGCCTTTGCCAACAGCTGCCCCATCATTTTAAAGATGGTTTCCATAAACAGTATACAGACATGAGTAGTGCTGGTCCACTTTCCTCTTTTCCTTCCCTCCCTCCTGGCCTGCAAACAGAAGTTTGTAGAGTCAAAACCAAGACCTCCTCAGACAAGAAGTGCTCTTTCCTTTCAAACCGGGCTGGGGAGCAAAGCAGTATTTTAAGAATATATCCATTAATTAAGTAGAGGGGTGAAGAGGGCTTGACTTCACCTACCCAAACATGGAAGCCAGGGCCTGAAAGCAAGACCCTGTCTTCCAAATGGGATAGTGACCTCAACATGTACCAGGCAAGACAACATACACCAGCATTTAAGACAAAGCTAGCAGCTAGCTTCTAACCCAGACAGAAAATGTGAACCACTGCTCTAACATTCTTGTATGGGGTTTGCGTGGTCAGGTTTAGGTAGTGGAGGGGGTGGTTCCTGGGGTGGTTTCTGGAAAAGCTGCTAGAAGCTTCCTCCATGTCCAGCAGAGGCAATGCCAGCCAGCTCCAGGATGGACCTGTCACTGGGCAAGGCCAAGCCAATCAGAAAAGGTAGCACTTCTGTGATAACATATTTAAGAAGTTATTGTGCTGAAGTAATTTGGCTCAGAGAAGAGAGGAGTGAGAATATGTGAGAGGAACATCTATGCAGACACCAAGGTCAGTGGAGAAGGAGAGAGAGGAGGTGCTCTGGGCACCACAGTAGAGATTCCCCTGCAGCATGTGCAGAGATCCACCTGAATGAAGCCTGTGGAAGAGATCCACATCAGAGCAGGTGGATGCCTAAAAGATTCTGTGGCCCCCTTGGAAGCCTGTGCTGGAGTACGCTCCTGGCAGGGACCTGTGGACCCATGGAGAGAGAAGCCCACATGAGAGCAGGTTTTTCTGGTAGGACTTGCGACCTGGCGGGGACCCACACTGGAACAGGCTGTTCTTGAGAGACAGCAACCTGTGGAGAGGGATGCACGCTGGAGTAGTTGTGAAGAACTGCAGCCTGTGGGAAGGACTTGTGCTGGAGAATTTTATGGAGAACTGTCTCTTGTGGGAGGGACCCCACGGTGGAACAGGGAAAGGACTCTTCTCATGAGCATCAGCAGCAGCAACACCCTGTGATGAAATGACCATAATCCCCATTCCCCCTCTCCCTTCACTGCTGGCAGGGAGGAGGTAGAGCCTGGGAAAGAGGGAGGAGAAGGTTTGTTTTATTTCTCATTATCCTATGCTCTAATTTTGACTGGTAATAAATTCAGTTAATATCCTAAAGTCAAGTCTGTTTTGCCCATGATGGTATTCAGTTTGTGATCTCTCCCAGTCCTTATCACAACTCATGAACCTTTCGTTATATTTTTTCTCCCCTATCCAGTTACAGAAGGGAGTGATACAGTGACATTGGTGGGTGCCTGGCATCCAGCCAGGGTCAAACCACTATAAATTCTTCTGAAGTTTAGCCCTAGCAGGTTTTAAGAAGTAGCTGGCAGAAGAGCAGGTTATGTGTTTGAAGCTGTTTTTCTAGAAGAAAGCTTCTCATGTGCATGCAGTGAGATCAGAGGCTGAAGAAAATAGTCCCAACACACTACTGCATCTTGCAACAGGAAACACGCTGAACTTTGAGACAGTACGTAATTCAGGAAGAAGAGTAATAGAATGGGTATTAAAAGAATTTCCTGCCAAAGTACAAATATTATCAATATGTAAATCTTCACAGGACATACTTAATGCTTTTGATATTAAATACTCTGCCTATGCAAGTCCTCCCCTATTGCTCAATCCTCTTCAAAACTACTGCAAAGCTTTCCAGATGAGGAGATTATGTCAAGAATCCTCTGCCTAGATGGCATTTCTCAAGTGTATCCAAGTCTCATGAATTGCATTACACGGTCACTTAAAAAGTTCTCTGAGTTATCAACAAAACCAGTTTTAAGCCCAGAAAGGTTGCAGAAGCACCCATCTAAACACTTGTTAATTGTTGAACCACAGTTCTCTTCATTACTGCCCTAGTTTGTCAACAATAACACACGTCTCTATCATCACAAATATAACCTGACTGCTGCCAGTAATATCCATTTTCTTTTCATCAAAAATACTCACAAAAAAATCAGCTACTACTACAATGCATGTAAGCCATACCTCTAACAACTACCTTGGCCCTGAACTTGGCTGAACTTGCTCAGTACAACGCTAAATTTGCAATTCTTTTAAGTCACATGCTGTATTTGTTGATTTTTCTTTTTCTGAATTCACAACAAGTTTTTCAGTATTTCTCACATCTGCAAGACAAGGCTTTTAGAAACCTTTGTCCATTTCACCTGCTCTATCTCCAGAGGAAAAAAAAAATCAACCTAAAACCACAGCTTCATCAGTGCCTGTCTTGACTTCAAATCCATACGTCATCCAACTAAAACATCATCTTTTAAGATATATGCAGGCAGATAAATAACTGGATAAGAAGATATGTCTTCTGTCTTCCACATTTTAATCAGCAAACAACTCATAGCCACCTAAAAATGCAGTTACTCCTCAGCCCATCCCTTTGTCCCACAGCTTTTCCTCTTGCTCTTTCCATTTGACCCCTGCCCACATCATCTGAATTCTGCTTTGATGCCCCTGGTCTTGATTTAGAGTGTAGATCTTTTTTAGGAGAGCTCATACCTTACTATGAACAATAAAATTGCAAGATGATGTACACTGCTAATCCTAAGAGGAATCTTCAAGCTTTACTGAAATACAATATAATTTGAACCTATGGCAAATGTACAAACCTGCACTGAAAGCTATTTGCAAAACATGGATTAGTGAAGTTTTCTCAAATACAGAGCATGTTTTCTTGATATTGCAGATACTGTTTTACCTACCTACATGGCAATAATGTTTTATAAGATCTCTGAGGAGGACATCAGCTCCTTTACTAAAAAGTCAAAGTGAAGAAAGTCTTAGGTTATCTGTCTCTTATGTGAAACGTAAAGGGACATATAAACGTTTAGATTATGTCCCCTTGTACAAACATATTTGAGAAGAAAGGATACTGACAACAAAAAAACAAGTTAACAACAAAAATGTCTTTACCAAAGATATAGATATTTAACATACATACCAAGCAGACATATATCTTCTCTCAAGAAGGAACACACAAGTGCTTTCAGTATCAGCTTAAATCAGTTAAGTGCTACAACCTCTTTGCTCTTTTTCTGGTATGATAGCAATGATCATGAAATACCATCCCAATCACATAAACTGTTCTCTGTGTTCTGGGGTCATATTTAAGCATCAGGATCCACCCACACATAAAACTAGTTGTCATGATTGGAGTCTTGAAATTGTCTCAACTGCCTTCTAGAAAAGTATGAATCAGCTTTTAGAACTTCTTCCCTTTTTCTTTTTTTTTTTTTTTTGAAAGGGAGGAGGGAAGGAGAAGGAAATCTCCTTGACTTCTCCATCATTTTACAGGCTTGGGCCTCTTCCAGGAAAAATAATTTTTTTAATGCTTTTTTTTTTTCCTCCATGATTTCTCCAATTGGTCACTTCTAGTTTCCAGAACTCCTGTAAGTGATTGCTTCCTCCATGGCTTAGGACTTCAAATTCTAATTGAACCATTACAGATGCAAAAAAGATGTGAAATAACCTGTGTGAAAGTAAAAACTTTCTAGCAGAGTCTTGAAATAAGCCAAGCAACCTGTAGAACCAAGCAGCTCTGAAAACTTAGAATTGCATTTGAAATTAAAAATATAACATAACTGATTCCATTTTTGGTTTTTGCTATCAGAGATTGGATGACTTCTCGATATTCAGACACAGACATCACAAGAAATATTATGTAGTATGTAGAAAAGTTTGGCCTAATTCTTATGTCTGTGATAAACCAAACAGAAGTTTTAAACAGACAACTATGTCTTAGGTGTCAAACATTTCTTGACGTCTGTGGCAGTTGGCAGCTGCAAACATCCGACTGAAAGCCCCATCTGCTGCTTCACAGCTTCCAGTCGAGGATGTTTACAGTCGCTCACTGTCAACAGCAATACACATTCCTTGGCTGTTTATTTTATATTATTAACATGCAGAGGCCTCCAAGCAGGTTAGGTAAGATCACCACAACTTCTGTTGCTGTGTTGCTGCCCGCAGATGTACACGGGACTGTTTTCGTAAGGATTTACTTAATGTAATAAAGTACAACTTCCAGAGGAACACTTGCAAACAGCCAAGTGTATTTTCTGTCCAAGCACTACACTTCTAGAATTATGTTGATTATTTTACATCCACTAAAAATTAAATAAAGACATATAAAAAGGGCAACTTGCTTCCACTGTTGCATTTGTTTTCTTTCCCAAGAGATTTGAGCAATCCTGTCACATTCATACAAAAACTGCATTACTATACAACAAAGTTTGCTTATCAGCACAGCAACTAAAGATAGTAACTGACTGGCACGAAAATAGAACCAAACCCTTCCTAAGGGTATTTCACTACAGTGTCTGGGATGGCTTTTTCCCCACAAACAAGTGAGTGCAAGGGAATTACAATATATTATAAGTTAGTTTATGCAACATTTGCTTCAAAATAAAACCATGGAAAAAAACCCCACCACCCAGCCCACAGGGGACTGTGAGGAAGAGGCAAGAAGTTGCACAGCAAGCTCTGCAAAGGCTTCAGTAAAGTTCAAACCTGCTAGGAAATTTCTACAAATTATCTGAGCTAACCATTTGCTGCTACACTTCACGTAGTTGGCAGAATAGCACTTCTCACCAAATGAAAAAGCCAGACAGATTTGGCATAACATCTTGGTTGTACAGTTCTGCTGTTTGTTTTTCGTTCTATCTCCCATTTCCTTATTAAGTTAATGATGGGGAAAATTAAAGATTAATCACTCAACTATTTTTCTGAAGTCATAGGAAACCACAGCAGGCAAGCAGAGTGATTATATCACTCTAATTAGAAGGTGTTTTTCCTTGAAACTTTCTTGCCCTCAAATGAAATTACCACACTGTAAACCGAGTAGGTTATGGAGACTGTAGCTGGAATGCAGAAGCCTGTGGCGTATTTATTCAAACTGATAAGTGTGAAGGATCTCTATAAATCACTTTCAAAACTCAGGGTTAAATTTTCTATACTAAGGTTAAGAAAATTAATCTTTCAGGCAGCAGGTGAAAACAAGCAGAATTATGCTGGGGCCTTTCCCTTTATTCAATACCAACTTTGAGCTATTAAAGCTTCCTAGGGAATCACATTTTCTCAATGGGTCAAGTCACTAGGGAAACAAAGCAAACTTTATCAGTGCTGCACAACTCTACATTCCAGAAATTCCTAGCACTTGGCATCTATATACCACACCAGAGCCACAGGATCTACTCACCCTCTCCTTAGGAGAGGTACCATGACAAGCTATGAAACTCTCAATAAGTTCCCCAACTTTAATAAAGTTGGCAATATGACAAGGTACTGGCCATTCCTGTGTAAGGTCTACTGAGGAATAGGACAGAAGGAAAATATATTTACAATACTTTTGAAAAAAAAAAGGAAAAGAGCTCCTCTTTTGGCAAGTGCTATCTTACTTATCACAAGTCAGCTGAGAAAAACACTTGTCACCCTGTAAAACTATGTACAGACTGTAACAAAAAAGGGCAACAACAAAGTCCTCAAATGCAAAACACTGATTGCAGAATGAAAATATTTCACCTTAATTACACCTACATGAAACTGAAATTAGCCTTTTATTTGTAAATGTACTGGCCTAATATCTACAACTTATAGGGGGAGCTTATAAAATCACAATACTTTGAATTAATTAGCTGAAGGACATTATGTCAACAACATATGCAATTCCCCTCCATGTATGGATTCCTTTCCACTTTTAAAACACATCAAACAGATTATATCTGTATGAAAGTCAAAGCAAGGTCAATCTAAAACTGTGAGGCACTTTATCACACAGTATGGACTGCTATGCAAGAGAATTCTGTCAGTTATCTTTACTACACTGATCTTTAATTTGTAAAGTCTTCCTGAACACCTCTATAAGAATAAAGTGTCGACAACTTAAATAGCAGTCAACACATGCTCATCTTGATAAGGTTGTGGATAAATAAAAGTAAGACAAAAGGAACAACAGTCTAACTTCTCAATGTCTTCATGAATTTACAGTTCATGTCACAGAAAGAGCAAGGGGTAAACTGGTAGAGCTTAAGCCCTGTTCAGTTAAAAGAAAAGCTTTCAACTGTTTTTTTTCCTCACTCTTATGAAATTTTCAAGGCAGATGAATGGATTATTTGTGATAAAATAAAAACAACAAAAACAAACTAGCAAAAAAGCAACTCATCCAAAACTTTTCAAGTGTTCCTAGAATTCAAAACCAGGGCCTCTACATTTTCTGTTACCTTCCATACAGATGAGGTGATATAGAAACTCAGACAGGTAAATTAGTTTTTAACCATATCAGATGAACTCTAGAATACTAACAGATAAACATGCAAATTCAAAGTTGCATAGAATTTGAAAAAACTCTTAACTTGTAGCAATTATTTCCTAACTTGCTTTGTAGTCTACATTTTCTAATTTGCTTCTCAAAAACTTTAAGATCATCATTAAATATGGGGAAAAAGTAGTTCTTCTCTTGCTGACACTGACAACAAAGTAAGATTAAGCACCCATTACTTATATGAACTCAAGTTCACAGCTGTTATGATATAGCATGACTATCTCCAACTGTTGCAGATGAATTTGATTCTCCCAACTGCATTTGAACTAAACATAAAACGCCTGAAGGAGCAGGCTCCCTCTGTGCTAAGAAGGCAGTTTCATACAAGCAGTTGAAATTACGCACCAAAATGAGATACAAAATATCCAAACATTTGGGAACGATATGTCAAAACTATTAATTAAATCAGGAACAATATGTAATGGGTTTTCTTGAGCCACTTCACAAAACTCAATGGCTAATCATTAAGAATTTTAATCAGCTTTTAATCCATCCAAGTGAAGGTGTACATCGCTAGCAATATATCTGGAGAAAAAAGCCCAAGAACTTACTTCTTGGATACCAGCTGATCCTGCTTCAGTCCCCTTCATGAGAGATACCCACACCTCCAGGGAGAATTACCCTCTTCGTTCACCAAAGGCTGCTCCTTAGTTTTCCAGGAATCTGTATCACACACATGAACAGAAGTTATTGTAATTCCAGAAGTTCAGCAGCTCAGATCACATAGTTCTCATTGCAAGAAGTCAGATAGCTTTTAACAACCATTATTAAAACTGTGTCCTTTTCTGGTACAGTAATTTAAAACTCAGAATGTGTTTAAAGTGACACATTACTCCTGAATGCAACTGCCTTTCACTTAGAGGAGATAAAGGTTAACTGCTAAGGCAGCGTAGGTATTCAGAATCTATACCGAAGTAGTTAAATTTTCCACCGGAGCCAGGCATAACAACTTCTCTTATTTATTATATTAAGAAATATGCAGATTACACAACCAAAACCAACCTACAATAATTTTGAGATTGAGCATCACTTCAGAAAAGCAAAATCCCCACAGGGTCCTCTTAGTTATGCCTTTAATATGGAGAAGGAATTTATTCATGCAATCATTTTAGAGAAAAAGGGACATTTGGAATCCCTTTGCAGGTGGATGGACAAACAGACACACAAGACAGAACGAGATTATTTGGAGGAAACCAAAGAAATAGAGATTGAGAAGAGCATAGAAAGAACAAAAGGGGAACTCAAGTAAACCAGTCTAAAGTTGCAGGAGAATACTCACATGACAGTTCTGAAATCTAAGTTATGAGCACATAACAAAACCAAGAGAGGTGCAGGACATAGGACTTATTAAGTGAAATGTATATACTCAAAGTTCATTAATCAATTTGAGCTCCTGACACCTTCTGAAGGTACTCGAACCTGTTCTGTATTTAACCACTTGAAACAAGGATGCTTTTGATAAACACATCTTCTCCATCAATCAACCAGCTGCAGCAAAAAGTGAAGGCTAAGGAGGGACATCAGCACTACTCATGCTCTGCTATAGGATCAGTGAACAGTACAGGGTTGTTTACTACTCTCCATTTCAGTGTCATGAGGGCATCACTGTGAATCCCACAAACCTTAAGTACTGGCAGAAAGGAAGATGCAACAGGCTCAACTGTGCTCTCTATCAGATGGCAGCCGTGGGTGATGCCCAAGTGGTGCAGAGCATTACTCTCCTCATCAGCAGAGCTGAGCTCTGTGAGCAGAGCAACGACCAGCCCGAAGTCATGTAAGTATGCATTGCTGGGTCAGCTCCCAACACAGAATACTTAAGTTCACAGCTTCCCATTTCAGGTAAGTACAAGACCATGTACTGGGTCAAAACAAGAATAACAAGCATATACTGAACCAGAAAACCGCCCCCAATGGCAATAACTTCTCATGGTTATCTGAGAGAAGCATTACTCAAGAGAGTACAACATACCAGACCCCAAGCTTCGCAGAGAACATTTATTTAGATTTGATAGCATGACCAAACTACCTATAGCACACAACTCATTCAGCTGTATTGTCCATATTCAAAAGGAAGGCAAAATACAGCTGCAGTGGTAACAACCCTCTGGCACAGGGGACACACTACAGGCATGGCATATATCAGAGATCCCTGCACACAGAAGCAAACATGCTTAGGCTGACCAGAATCATCTTTAAACACAAAGCTCTGCCGAAACATACTTCTAGAATTTCTAGAATGCTTTCATCTTGTATTTTGCAAACTGTCTCCCAACTAACATTTCTTATGTCCTTTATTCAGGACATATAATTTGTGCTGAAAATATGTTCTTATGGCATGAGGGAACAGAATGAGGCTGAACATCAGCCTCAAGGTAGTTAAATACTTCTTGTTCCCACAGGTTGTAATTAAACACTCTGACCTATCGGATAAAATGCTGACATCATACTGACAGGGCCATGAACCTGAATCTTGTTAATGTTAACCTGTATCCTCATCACTGTGAAAAGGTCTTTCCTCCCAACTCTCCAGAAGCAGAAGTTGCAAGAGACTAATGCACATAGAGACAAAAATGCACCAAGTTAAAAGAGAGGAACAATTCAGTCCTACAAAGTGAGGAGAAAGCATCAGACTGAGCAGTGAAGCAAGGGGAGAGAGGTCTTACCAGCATAAATGCTCTAGCTAAGACACCGTGGAAGCTCCAAAGTGCTCAAAAAACACAGCAATCAACACTGACATGCCAAAGAAAGCACAGACGAGAAAGTTCTGTGAGAGGAAATGGTGGAGTGAGCCCCACTGAAACTGCTAGAACAGAGATGCATGTGAGAAATGAGAGGTAGGAAGAAGGCACAAAGTGAGAAGAAACCCTACTGCTAACTCCAGGCATCGGGAACTTAAAATTATTCACCTTCCTCACCGTTACCCCAACATTTTCAGTATAAGTCACAAAGAGTAACTCTAAGTGCTGCACCTGCACATGCCTCCACAGATGCAAACAGGTCGTGTAACTGCACCCTGCTCCTGATAGCATAACTAACTGCCCAGAGATTAAAAAAAAAAGAAACAGAAAAGGAAGCAGGAGGACACATATAAAATGGTTTCCTATCAAAAAAAATTTTTTTTGATGATTACTAGCAAAGAAAATCCCTGATGGATAAATATAGCTTTTGTAGTCAGCTAAAAATTAGAGCTATTAGAACATCTCTTGACAGCTCCAAGAACAGCTCTCAGTTGCTTAGACTCATAGAAAGTTTATAATCAACCTGCTGCTAAAGCTTTAATTTAGAACATGTGTCACTGAAGAAAAACACTGAAGCAAGACCAGACTTTATTTTTCAAATGTCTTAACAACTAATCTCCTAGGGATTATGTCAGGCATGTCACATTAGGATGGCTTGGGCTCACCTTGACCGGCGAGTAGGTTAAAATGCAACTAAACCTGTCTACATCTGCACTCCAAACACGTGCTTCTAAAATTTCAAATGGTTGCAGAGGAAAGGCATCTGTGTATCTAACACCGATCCACAGCACATTATCGACGTGCTTTATTCAACATGAAGTGTCACAGGCAGAAGCAGTCTTAGAGAATAATGTAAAACTTATTTTCTATGCACCTGAATTTAAAAGAGAAGGAAGAACTTTCCTGTGCAAAAATGTATTCACTGGGGTATGTTCTGTTATTATAAAGGTATGTTTATACAGTAAAAGTTTTTGGTGCGAAGGGCTATATATGCAAATGGTTGAATTAATAAACCAGAGTTGAGAATGAGCTTTTCCTGTTCCTGTTAATTTATGGCCCGGTGTTACATTCCTTTCCTGCAATGCCATAGTTTTCAGTGAATAACTTTACATTACCCTCCTCAGAGTAATCTAGGAATGCAGATGCAAAGAACACCAATCATCATTTTCATTAGACTCTCCCTCTTAGCCCTCAAGGGTTTAGGTGCCTGATAGTTTTAGATATTATTAAAACTTCAAACATCTGTGCTTGGCTGCTACTACCCTTTGAGCACAAAACTTTCTGCCAGCACGTACTTGTGCCAACACTGAAGCCTTCATATTGTTGCTTGAACTAGTACTGCACATTCAAACCACCACACGGTTCTCAAATTCCCTGCCTGTCCTGTTATTCCTCAACTGCTGAAACACAAGAAAGTGCTTTTGGAAGTGCAAAAAGCACTTCCCAATCTGTCCTTTACCCCAACAATAAAACAAGGAGCTTGGGAATGGACAAACTGCACCAGAAACTTTTTTCACAATACAAACACGAGGACAAGAAGTGTTCAGGTTTAAATCTCCCTCTAGGCCTGTCTCAGCCACAACCCAGAACCTGGCTTTCGTTACCCCAGCTGAATGCCTGTGCCTGCATAGTGATGTATTGTCCAGTTCTTTCAATGTGAAAGGCTCAGCCTGGGAGCTTCTGCCACCTAGGAGGGCACCACATTCAAATCACTCCCCCAAATCAGCAATATGACCTAAAGAAGAGCCTTTGGAAAAGAGGATCCTGCTCAGGCATTTCATTTCAGGAGAGTATCTGCAACTGCAAATAACACAGATGGATTGACATCTTCACCTACCTAGGCACAAGACCTAAGCCTCTATAAAAGCTAAGCTGCAGGGAAGATCTCTCTCTACATGTCCTAGTGGTCCCTGAGATGCTCTGACCATTTTCCTCTGAGGTAGCCAGAGGACACCTTTCATGGCCTTTCCCTGCCGGTAATAGAGGCAAAGCAGTTGCCAACTCTGGGCTGTGGGCATCAGGGCAGCTGCAGGTCAGGCATCTGCACACTCCAGCCCTTAAACTACCTTTGGTGTTTTGCCTTCTCCTTCTGTCAACTGTAGAGAAAGTACAGACATACTGTTGGTGTATTCATCTTCAGTAAGCTTTCTAAAGAATCAGTGAAATGAATCTCATGTGGCACTTGTATCTATTGTACTAAAATAAACAAAACTCAACCACAGGATCACCTTTTAGTATTCAAAGCACTTGCATTCTGATGAATGCAGCCCTGATGAAAATACTTGCTGAGAGGACACCCTCTCCTCCCTGGGATTTCACAGCTCCTAACCCTGTGCAGTGTCAGGGCAGTTACTTGGCTGCAAACGCAGCTTGCACATCACATCTGACTTCACGGTTAGGGAAAGGGATTCCAGTACAAAAGCAGCATTGAGAAACAGCTTAGAAAAGTACAGGAGCACTGCCAGGGCTCTAAGTTTATAAGTAGATTTATAATTAAGAGTAGGAGCTATTAATTACTTTTCAATAGTAAGAGCAAAGAGCTAATGACCTGTTAGGAATCAGACACTGCATTTAACATTTAGTATTCCCCTAATTTCTCATGAGGTAAAAGATATAAATTCAAGATATGACACAAGAGGTCTTAACACACGAAGCCTATTGCCAACAATACTAACTTCACCAGAAAACCTATCATTCAGAAAGTGAACTTAGTAGAAATTAATACTTCCTCAGATATTTCGACAGGGAGCTCGTGCATAATGCTTCCATTCTTGGTATCCGCATGAGTCTGAGTTACAACAAAGCTATGGACAACAGCCATAAAGCAGGTAGTATGCGTTTTAACATCGGTGTATTAGTTTTGACTTTAAGAACCAAGTTTTTCTGGGGGAGAGGGGGAGTTATCTTCTGCAATCAACTTTTTAAAATTCTATCTCCTCCATTCAAACAACTGGTGTACAGAAGAGCTCCAAAGGAAAAAAAGCGAAGTGACCAATTGTGTTTCCACTCGTAGACACAGAAGTAACCTTCAAGGTTACCTTGCCCTATGTGCGGCCTCAGGAAGGAAAAAAACACAGTTTCAGCAAAGGAATTTCTTGCCTGGCTGGAGGCCACACCCGCCACAACAACTGATGGCAGGAAAGCATTTGGATTCACAACTTTACCCGTAGCACCCAGCCGGAGGCAAAGCAAAACTTTCTCATTTTGGGAGAAGAAAAGAAACTCTTGCTCAATAAGTAGCAATTATGCTGCAGAATTTATATGCTGAGCACGGCTGAATGTACGAACACCAGATCAGTCAACCATAGCTTTAGTGCTTTGAGTATGATTAACAGAATGAACTTTCAAAGGTCAATTAAATGTCAACACATTTTAAAGAGATATTCTTCTTAAGTTAGGGTGATGTGTAACAGTACCTTCCAGAGCTGCTGTGCCACTTTCACCTTAAAATTTTACCAATCCGATACTTACGCTTGCAGATATAAAGATGATAACTAATTAACCTTTGATAGAAAATAATGGCTGTTTACACTCCTGGCTTTTCTATCGCTAAGCTATCTTCATTACTTGTGTGTAACCAAGTACACAGACACTTGCCCCAAAATCTCATTTCAGCTGTTGAGGGTGCAAGCAAAGGGAGAAGAAAAGGAGCAAGAACAGTTTGAAAGTCTAATAATTTACTAAATGAAAATGAGAAGAGGCTTTTGATATGCAATTGAGCTGCCTGGATGTAAATCTGGAGGAGGAAGAGAGGGATGGGACTGTAACTGAATTAATTATGAACGCATTAATCATGACTTTAGGCAGTCCAGCAATTTATCTCTTCACTTCTAAACATTTCTGAGAATTCAAACTTCAGCTGACTAGCTCAAGATGTCTTAAAACGAATGCTGAAAAAACCGAACACTCACTACTGATTAATTTAAATCACTTCTCAAAGAGGATGCTCAGATCATTAGTTAGTTTAAAAGAAAAAAAAGTCCCCACCTCAGTACAAATTAAAAGGATCAAAATCCTGACCGAGGCCTCACAACAGTACTATAATCATTCTGTCATGAACAATATTTATTCAAGAGCAGAGTTAAAGAATAATTTGAGAGTTGAGAAAAACCAGCAGAGAGCCGCACTCCGTGCAGGCGCCAGATGCGAACGGGCTGGAGAGTTTTCCTCCTCCACGGGCAGCGGACCCGGCGCCTCTCCACAGGTAGGCTGGCAACTCCACGCAGCTCTAGGACGAGTTTTTCAGGAGGTTGCCCGTCCTGCCTGGCAGCCCCGCTGGGTTTCGGGCCAGGTGCCGCGGGCTCTCCGCGGACAGGGGCCGGGGCGGGCAACCTCCAAAGTTTCTGTAAAGTTCCCAGCCCCGGAGGCTGCCCGACCCCCACCGGGCACGGCCGCCCCGTCCCGCCGCACCTGCGGCCCCGGCCGGCGCTCATGGGCACGGCCCGGGAGCTGCGGGGGAAGCGAGCGGCACGGCTCGGAAAGGCACGGCTCGGAATGGCACGGAACGAGTGGCACAGCACGGAGCAGCACGGCATGGCACGGCTCGGAAAGGCACGGAATAGCACGGAACGAGCGGCACGGCTCGGAACGGAGCGGCACGGAATGGCACAGCACGGAGCAGCACGGAATGGCCCGGCCCGCAGGTGCCCCGGGACCCCCGCCCGCTCCTTACCTGGCCGGGTCCCGCCGGGCCGCAACCAACTTTCCCACTCCGGGCGAAACTTGCGGCAGGCAGCGGGCCCGCTCCGGACAGCCGCCTCCAGCCCAGCCCGTCCCGTCCCAGCCCAGCCCAGCCCCCCGCCGGCCCGGCCACAGGGGCGGGGAAAGGGGCGGGGGGAAGCGAGCCCGCCCCACGGCGGGCATTGTACGCCCCCAGGGCACCCTTCCCGGCGGCGGAGGTGGCGCAGGCCCCTCCTCCCCTCGCCGCGCTCTTTGTCTGCCGGGCCCGTCCCGGCCGCTCCGCCGGCGCCGCGGCCGCCCCCGCGGGTCGGGCGGAGCGCGGCGGGGCCACCCCGGCCGCAGGTGACCGA
>JAWWMP010000116.1:85560849-85603409 GCA_035047865.1 Dendrocincla tyrannina | reverse complement strand
CTGCGGGCCCCGCCGGGCACACCGGACCCCGCCGGCACGGGGCACGGCCCTGCGGGGCACACCGGGCACCGCCGACACGGGGCACACCGAGCACCGCCGGCACGGGGCACGGCCCTGCGGACCCCGCCTGCATTGCTCGCCTCCCCCGAGACTTGGCGGGGCAGAGGGCGGAAAGGGCTTGCGAAAAAGCAGAGTGACGTCCCCGCTGCGCGTCCGGAGCGGGGAGCTGGTAGGGGCCGGTGCAGTAGCACAGCCTGAGGAGCGCTGTCTGTCGCCAGCGGTTGTCTCTTCCACGGCCGAAAGCCTCGTCTGATTCGCGCCTATGTCACTTTTGTATTGTGAGGGACACGAAGTCCCTTATATACCCAAGCAGAGAGCGGAAGAAATAATAACTCGGAGGCAAAAGCCACCACCTTGGGGTCTCACTGCCTTCCCCGTGGCTATCATAGAATCATGGTTTGAAGAGACTTTAAGATCGTCAGGTCCAAGCATCCACCAGCACCACCACTGTAACCACCAAACCACATCACCCACATCCAGGTGCCTCCTGAACACCGCTAGGGATGGGGACTGCAGCACCTCCCTGGGCAACCTGTCGCTGTGCCTCACCACCGTAACACTGGAAATTGCATTCTAGTATCTAATCTGAATCTCCCCTGTCTCAGCTTAAGGCCATTTCCTCGAATCCTCTTGCTGTTATGCTTATTTGGTGACCCACAAGTATGTGCACTCAGTCCTACCAAGTAAGTCACAGTTATACACCTCAGAACCAGGTGTGTTTATTGTTTATTCCCAAAATAATAACCTTGTTGCTTGGTGCTTGAAATTCTGTTATTCCAGTCCTGAACTTCAGGCAAACCCTTTCTCAGGCTACCGTGATCTTTGTCCTAGCTGTCCCTCACAGCCCTGCCATCAGGAGATTTCACCAGTACACCCCATAATTTAGCCTACACTCCATAATTATATACTCCACAATTTAGCATGTGGATGAACCTGACAAACTTCATTGCCTGATCTTTCTAGAGCTTCTTTCTGTGGGGGACCATTCCTTTTCTGGCATCTCCCTTTAGCCAACTTCTTACCCACCCTGTAGCATGTCACCAACCCCTGTAAACAGCTTTCCATGAAATCATATACCAAATGCTGACTGAGGTCTAGTCATGCTGGGTCTCTACCTTCTTTTTATTCAGGAACCTCACTGCTCGCAGAGGGTACTGGGTTTGCTTCATAAAATATACCTTTGACAAAGTGCTATTGCATTTTATCCCATTTTCTGCTTACTTGCACCTATTTCATTAAATTCTCCTAACACATTTGCTCTCAAACCTTGGTGATTAAGGGTTGTGGACAAGGAGTTTGCAGTTGTTGGTGCTGATTTTGAATGCTGGCAATAAGAGCACACTGGTGGGTAGCCCATGCGGGCTTCCTCCTGCCTGGGGAAGAATATCTGACTTTTGCTCTTTGATGAAGATTGCCATGCCATAGATACAACAGTAGGAGAAGCTAATTCCTTCTTGTATTCCATACTCTGTTTTGTGGCCGTGGAAGAGTCACCAATATTACAATTAACAAAAATGGATTGGGCTAACTTGGATTTTTTTCCCCATATGTTGCATGGAAGTCTTTCTTAGCCTTTTGTCTTGAGAACTGAATACCAGTGCATAAGCATGTTGGTGCCAGCATTCTCTCCTGTGTATCTCAAAACAGAGCCTTGGCTTAGACTTTTTTGCTGCATTTCTGTTTCTCAATTAAGATCTGACCTACTGAGTAGACTTGGTACTTTTCTGGTGTCTGCAGGTTTTATCCCAGAAGTTCACGCATTATCATTGTTTGTAAGGATTGCATTTCTGTCACAGCCAGGCACTAGTCCGGGGACAGAGCCTAGGCATGTCATTGTGGTACAAATGTCTCGCCAAAGATAAACCTCACCTCCAAAACCCACAGCTAAAGCTGGACAAGGTATAAGAGATGCTGGAGGGCCAATAGCATGTAGTACTTACACAGGGAATATACCTAAGGATTCAGCCAAACCTTAGCAGCAGAGCAGGGCAAGAATTTTGGGATCCCTCATATCCACACTCCACAAATCCCTCCTGCAAAAGCCTTGCCCAGCTTCCCGATATGTGGGTGAAGTAAGACATCCATTGGTCACAGCAGATACATAGGGATTTGCAATGCCTTTATGAGCTGCCATTGATTGACCCAGAGTAACTGGCCATGTTCCTACTCATAAACTGTTTCAGACATGAGAAAAACATTTCCTAAGCCACTTACACAGGGGAAGAGGTTTATTATTTATTATTAGCATTGCATCTCACTTTTGCCATGGAGTAAGAGCAGGGGTGGACACTGCTGCTTGGCTGGCCTCTGGTAACTCCACCAGTGATGAACTCTCAGCAGGCTTTAACACCCAGATGGACCGGTCAGAAGGCTGGGTTAGCCCAATCTTGCTGGCCTTTGAAGACCTGAGGAGTACTGTTTTACACTTAAAATAGCTTGGTAAACATAAGAAGTTCAGTCATATATTAAAGATGTGCAGGCCTATATTTATTATCTTTTTTTTCTGTCACAGTTTATTATTGTAATACCTGTGAATGAAAGCTATTAGACTCTGCCAAATGAAATGTTCTTTGAATTAGAAAAAAATTGTGTCTACTTTGTTCGGGGAATGTCTCTCACAAATGTGGTAAGTCAATGGTGCCCTTGTAGTGATTGATAGAGAAACCATTCAGAGTTCTTGGGGTGGAAGGGGTTGAGGTTTTTTAATTACCATGATAACTTCCTCATCAAATCCATTGCTCAGAGACAAAACAACAGTGTTTTACTCACTTTCACTGCTGTAGTGATATGAAAAACTGGTGATGTATTCTCCCCAGAGGTCATCATAGCTACAAACAAGGTTGTGGACCTAATATATACACACAGACTGGTGGACAAAGCTGGGGTTTATTGCACTATAAGAGAAACAGAACAGAAGGGAAGGAGATTAAAAAAGGGATTTGGAAAGAAGAGGAACCTGCTCTACATGGCATCTGATTTGCAGTGGAGCATCTGAGTGGGAGGCTGGAAGGAAGAAAAAGCAGAGTTATTTAATTTTATTTTTTAATGAAGGACAAACACACTGCAACTTTAAGGACAAAACCAGTAATATCTTCTTTTTTCTTCTGATCCAAACTCAAGAAATGTGTCTCAAATCCCTTTTGAGCCAATACTCATGGCCTCACAGATTACTTCCACCAGAAAACCAAGTCAAGGGTAGAGTTGGGAGTGGCAGTGACAAAGTTCTGCTTCCCGGAGAAAGAGCATACCTTCTTTGATATTTATTCAGTACTCCTAGCTTTCTTCCAGTCTGTTTTCTACCAGAAAGAAAGATTCCCCATATTTCTCTCAGTCCGCATTTTCCACCCTTCCCTTGCAGCTGTGACCATTTGTCTCTTCCTCTTCTCTGGATCTTTCCAGTCACAAACAAGCAACATATTCTGGCTGATGTTCTGTTTCTGTGTAGCATGGGCTGTGTAGTCTGAGCTTGTGGGTGAAATTAATATTACACCATTTTTCTTACTCTAAAAATGTTTGTACTAAAAAAGTTACAAAGTTAGGCACTCCTCCAAGCAACACACTTTAGCAGTATAAAATAATTTTCTGCATAATCTGACTTTCAGAACAGCTCTTGGTTTTAAAATGTCTAAAACAAGAAGATCTGATGTGGGTTGGCTGATAGATGCAATCATAATTAACCTGCATAACAAATAATATTAAGATTGGGCAGTTCTGCCACCTCATTTATGACTGAATAATTCAGAAAAATTCACTGCTCCAAAATTTGTTTTCTTCTTCATTGCAATGATGGTTTCTCATTTGCAGGAGGTGTAATGTGAATATATAACATTCAGACAAGAGAGGTTACATCTTTGCCCTCTACTATTGTCTCCAGCGCTGGAACACAGCAATAGGTTTCTTTGAAAGCACAGCAGACAGCTTTTTAAAGTGGCCTCACTGGTAAAGAGGACAGCAGCAGATGTCCAATTCAGTACTTCTATCATGCACTCAGTGTTACAATTAGGGAGAGGTATGTAGTCTTGAAACTTCAGAAAACATGAACCGAGTAACTGGAATATTGGCTTGTATCTGAACTTCAACGTAAAATTAACACATCTTAAAAAATACAATCTTACAATTTAATCAAAAGTGATTTTTACCCTTCTGATTTCAACTATAACAAAGTATTATTTTTGACTGATAGGGTTCAATTTAGTGTCTCATAGAGATGCCCATGATATCCCTGGTATTACCAGCTGCCCTCCTCTCTCTCCATAATTATTAATACCATAGTTTACCTCCATACAGTATAGTGGAAGAATCATATGCTAACAAAATACCTGAGTTCCCTAACAAAATTACTAGATTTGATGTGTTGACCACAACAGCATATGCTTGTCATTTCTGGTGAGCTTCATGGGATAAGGCAATAGTTAATTTCAGAGAAATGCTTTGGTTGAAAATAATAAAATAAAATAAATTAAAAAAAATAAAATACTATAGCAAAGTTTCAAAATATACAGAAGCTTTCTCTGTTTTCAAGCCACGTTACCAAGCCATTTGCAACTTATACTTGAAACAAAAAAACCCTAAAGAATAATGAGCAAATCAATGTACAGATATAGGCTCAATAGCTTCAATGCTTATGTTTGCTTCAGAGTAGGTATTACAGCTCTTCTTTAATCCTAACCTGGTAGATTTGGAAGAAGGTAGGGATTTTTCCAGTCGTCGCTTTGAATTGCAATCTGCTATTGTCTGATAGCATCACTAGCTGAAACCTTAGCCATGAAGTCGAAGTGAAGCCAGGCATAAGAAAAATCTTTAGTACTGAAGGCCAACAATAAGGGCAGCGTGACTTTGAATCATTGTTTAAAGAACGAGGAGCCCAGTTTTGGCATTCTGGTATCAAAGGAATTCTCTCCTTAAGCTGTCTTGCTAAGGCAACAGGACTACTTAGTGAGTACCACTTGATATTAGTGAAAAGCAAAAGAATCTAGTATTAAGAGGCAAATGATTACATTATAACTAGAAATATTTCTAATAAATGTCTTTGAAGACAAATTCAACAGTTCTCCTGGTACAAGATATTAGACAATTATTTACATTTAAAGTAATTTATATTTGTAATATTGTAAAAGAACAGTAAATGTCTGTAGGTCTTTGCATCTTCCACCAAGAATAGACCAGAAAATATTAAGTGTATAATTTCCTTACAAATTAAAAAATGGTGTAGAGGTGAATATAGAAACAAAAGAGGGAAGAAAATTTAATACTGTATTGCAACAATGATTTACTCATTTTGGACAGTTTTGTGATGGTAAATGTGTGTAACATGAACAGACACACTGTTCATGAGCTTTTAAGGATCAGGGCCTTGTGTACATTGGGGAGATGCCATCAAACAGCATGAACTAACATTCTGGTTTGCAAGACAAGCTGCTCAGTATCATATGAGTTTTGTAAGGCTCCTCTTCTCTTAACTGCATGTGTAAGACAAGAAAGCAATTAGTCAACATCATGTGCTTTTTGTGTGAGATAAATTTTTCATCAGCTAAAAATCTTTTTTTTTTCCCCCACATAAAGATACTTTCAAGCTTCAGGCTTTCTGTGCTGGTCACTAAAATATTTGTACAGTAACTACAGTATAAAGACTGAACAAATAATGCCACAGTATTTTGTCGCATTATTGCTTTGGTAATATCAAATCACTGCACGTCATTCATGTTTAGTGTATTATTTTCTGTAGTAAATTACCATTAAAATAAGTAGTAGCCTTTTTTCTTAAAAGTGTAGCTGGTGGAGTTTAGTTAAAGATTGTATCATGCAGGGACAAAAAATTAAAGAGCGTAACTGTAATTCTTACCTTTCATAACACGAGTGGTTGTTTTCATGGCTTTCTTTTAATGTCACTTTTACAAGTGATTTTCTTTAAAAATTTCAGGAGAAAACCTCCAAAGCATCACCTGTCTGACATTGACACATCAGGGCTGAAATGTTTAGGTTCCCCATGGAAACCAGAGCTGCTGGAAGCAGCATGTGTTTTCTTGTATCAGTATCTTACTCTCTGTAAGTGGACTAGCACAAGAACAGATCTGCTCGGTGGATTTCAGCAACAGTGGCAGCCACAGAGGATTCAGGGAGCTTGGGTATCACTCCAGGACCTGCCACTCTACCTGCTCGTCTTGAGGATGATCCATGGATCAACTGTGCTTCCCTACTCATCTACCCCTGCCAACTGCCCAAAATCTGCCTCATTCCTTCCATTTATTTTCATTTTGTAAAATTCTTGGAGATCTGCTGATGCAAAAGAGTGCTGAAGAGGCAGGTGTTCTTCCCAAACACTGCCTGCAAAACAGATTGGAACAAAGGAAGAATGAACCAGAAATAGGACCAAATCTGCCTGATCAAGTGACAAGCACCAAGGACAAGTGAAATCACAGATACAAGATCCATGTCCTTCCACTGGTTAACTAGCAACAAACCTGTTTTTCAGGTCTTGGTAGCTGCAATGGTAGAGAAGCTGAATTTCTGTGTGTCCTTCAGCTGCCCACAACAGCAATACACTTTGTGGAGGATTGCTCGTTTTCAAGTTAATCATCAGGAAAGTTCTGGAGCACACTGCTGCTTTCCTGCAGAGATGCTTTTTAATTTAGTCATTCTGATGGCCCTTAAGCACTAAAGGGTCTAGAGACCTTCTGTGAAGAGGCAAGGTTGTGTGTCTGTGCTGAGAGGAAGAATGCAACCAGTGTTAGGTGAAAGACCCCTTTCACACAAGTTGCGTGTCTGTCCAGGCCCTAACCCTGCCCTCATCCCACTCTCGTCTTCACATCCTGCCCTCATCTCCACATCCCACCATGCCTCTGCATCCCACTCTCATCTCTCCCTCCCGCCTTTATCTCTACATCCCATGCCTGTCTCTGTATCTTGCCCTCATTCTTGGCCACTGAACTTTTCTTTTTGCTGGGGGTTTCACCTGCAGCAGCTCTTCCAGATCCAGGATAACCTGTTTGATTCTCATTATTGCCATAGTAGGTACACTGAACTGACAGCACTGTTGTAGTGGAATAGCTGGAAAATTTCTGTACTACACTGCCTTAGCTTGCACTCCCATCTCCTAAAAGCCAGGGTTTTGTCAAAATACACAACTGAAAAACTGATGTCTGGAAATGTCTTAGTACACATATATTTGAATGGAATCGGCTTTTTTTTTTTTTTTTTGGTCAACTGAACGATTTAATACATGTGTTTATTCAGCAAGGTTGGAATAAGCTGCTGTGGCAGTAACTTAACGATGACAAGCTCTGACTGCCAGGCAGTGCTTTTTATAGCAGGTCATTGCTGTATTCAGTGTTTGAGACAAATATTGGATTCATTGGGGGGATCTTTCAGCAGAAGGATAATATGTTGCAAAGCAGTCAAAGTGACTTTGTCATTGAACATTTTCTAGTAGTTACAAGAATCTGAAATCTGCTTTATTAATTAAAACCTATCAGCACATGCTCTAAAGAAACTAGCATGGCTAAACTATGTCCTTGTTAAGTGAGATTAAAGGACATGACAAAAGTTTGTATAGTGTGCCTCAGCCCACATTTCCTGTAAAGGATACAGCTTGTTATTTTTCTAAATATACTGAATATATTTTCTTTATATCTTGGTTTATTATGACCCATGGGAGCAATTGTAAAACTGAAGCATACAAGAACTAAGCAGAAAAAAATTAAAAAATAACTGGAGTACACAGGAGAAGCTGGCATAGCCTGACTGCATTATTCTTCTATAAACGGACAGAAAGGTATTTGGCCAGATTTTCTCCAAAATGAACAAAAAATTTAAAAGAATCTTTGCTTAAACTTTTGTCAAGTAATTTTTTAAAAAAAAATTATTGAGTTATACGACGTGTAGAGAAATAGAGCATGTCTTAACATGAACAAAGAAAAACAATAAAACCCCCCTATTAATTAGCAACATGTAGCTGAGAGTATCATCCTATGACACTTACATGGGATTGCTGTAAATAGTGCTTAGTTCCACAGCATGTGACAGCCTTCTTGCAGTCTGCTCTGTATTGGGTTATTATAATGCACTGAGCCTGTATGTTCAAATTTGTCCTTGACAGGAAAAAGATTCCCTGAGCCCCAGCAGGTAACGCTGTAGCCAGATGTAGGCAGCTTGGTGCCAGGCTCCCTTGCCATCTCTGCTCTTCCAAGACTCCAAGCCCCAGGCACACCTCTTTCTTGTCTTCCACACATTTTTGCTGCTGTTGTGTTTTTGCACCAGTCTCTGCTGCTCCTGGAATCTAGGGTGGTTAGTGTGCAGCGCTGCTTCCCCACTGGCAGACTTCTAGCCTTTGAAATTCATTTGAATTCTTCATGTGCTGGCAGCAAGATACATGGATGGTGGTGGGCTGGTGGTGTCTGAGACAACTGAGGTGTTGGCCAAAGCTGCTTTTCCCCCTCACTGATCTGTATCTGCCTAAAGCCCCAGCCTGGTCACAGAGATATCCTTCACTGTGGGGCAGGCTAGGGACTGGTAGGACCTCTGCTCTGCTCTGACTCTGGTGGAAGGGGAGTGCTCTTACTTACTGTCATGTTCTCCCAGGAGTGCTGTCCTCATCACAACCTCACTTCCACTCCAGAATTTCCCAGTGCCTTTCCAGTTTCACAGAGCCAGCAGCAGTTCTTAGCCCCTGGTCAAGGTGACAAGGGGACTGGAAAGTGCTGCACACAGAGTAGCAACATGGAGATAGCTGAATAAATCCTGAATTACTCATTCAGGCAGTGACATATAATAAAATCAGCATTGTTTGGTAGTGCAGTAGTTTATTGGGTATTACTGTGGTGCCAAGGTACTGCCTAGCTCAATTTTGACCCAGCCTATGTAGTTACTGCTGGAGGGGGACTTGAGTGCAGCCTGTTGCCGTCTTTCCTCTACTAGAGAGGATTTTCTGGGCTTCTCCTACACCTTTTTCTGATCCTTTTCTGCCATACCAGAAAAAAATGTAGGTGTCTTCTTTTTCTTTCTCTCTCTTTCTCTCTCTCTCTCTTTCTTTCTCTCTCTCTCTTTCTCTCCCTTTCTCTCGCTTTCTCTTTTACACCAAGGCACTGTCTAGGTGCACTCAGTTGTCTTTGGTTTCACCTCCACTGCTATTCCAAGTCTGTACCTACTTCACACACCCTGAGTAATGTAGTTTGGGCTTATGGCATCTCTTGCTAAGTCTCCTGATGGCAGTAAGCCCACGTCGATTTGCACTGCGCTGCTGTGGTGCCGTTGTAGCCATAACCCAGCTGCTGATTGCTTGCTCCCCCATGGTTCTCCTACTCTTTGTTTGTTGCACAGGACAGATGTCTCATATCCAGAAAGACTCTTTGCAGTTGTTCACCAGTTGTGCCTGTTTTGTTTCAGCTGCCCCTGTTCCTGGTCATGTTTGCCTTTGTCTATGAGGGTGTAATCAAAAATTGATTTGAATGTCACCCCCCTTGGGCACTGAATCAATGGCAGAGGCTGCTGCCACATGCCAAGTATTTCCCCTGAGAACAGCGCATCTGCATCCTTCCTTGAGCATCCTCATGATAGACCACCTTCAGAAACCACAGGACTATTGCAGAGCAATTGCATAACCCCTGGCATTAAACATGAACATGCTTAGTATGACATTTTGCCAAGAGTGGTCTGGGATTTCATACAACAACTCACCGCAGGTACTTACACACTCTGTTGGACATGAATGCTTGGCTAGACAATACGTTTTGCCTTGGAGTAACCAGCACAAAGCACTGATGTGCCAGTGCCTGTGGGAGCAGATGGCTTGCCTATTTTCCTCCGGACATTAAGACTCCAAATCCATGACATATCTCTTCCCCAGATTCACAGACAGATGCAGAGGAACTGTCTCCTCTTAAATATCTTCTCCTGCTTGGTGGGACCAGCTCCGAACTCAGCTATTCACATTGCATTGCTCGTTTCTGAAAACTTATAGAGTTTAAATGCTGAAAGTGGTGGGGAAAACCCAAGCAAATCACAGCATGTGTGACTAAATGCAAGACGATAATCAGTGGTCCCTGAGACCTAGACAATCCCTTCTCTGTGATTCACCAGGGACCTGAATACAGGCCTTTTGGTGGGCAGCAAGGTAGCTAGCATGGGGCTCTGTACGGATGGCCCAGCAACACCAAATCCAGGGAGAACTATAATACCAGAACTCTCCTTGAGTTTCTGAAATTCAAGCCTGTCTCTCACATGTTACAATACAGAAAGTATACTGAATGACCATTTCCAGCTCCAACAGGAATTTTGTCCCACCTTTTGATAACTACCTGTTGTATCACCTCTCCAGCTGGAAAAATAGATAGAATAGTTCCCTAACTCGATAGACAGCTCAGAGTGAAATTTAGTAGGCACTTTTAGAAAATACTTCAGGATTCTTGGACAGGCAGCTTTGTGCGAGTACTCCTGGCTATCACTGCTGTCTCCTTAGGCATGAGGAAAGACTACCCAATATGATAAGAATAGCAACAGAGGACTGATACTGCTCTTTTGAGGGATGGGTGAGATGAATGTAATTTTCCTCTTGTCTTCGTAAATCATCTTCCTTTCTCTGTTTTTTTTATTCCTTAGGAGTTTTCATAAGGAGTGTTGATTTTCAACTTATGTGAAATGGGCCAAATGTCATCAGGGAGGTCCAGCCATTAAAACAAGCTGGTAAGAGTTTTCATGCCTTTATTTCCTGATGACAGAAAGGACTTTGGATTTTATGCATAACAAAAGTTTTAGTCCACAATGGCAAGAAGATTATTTATCTTCCATGTATTTGCTTCTGTGGCATTAGGTAATTCTGCTTTCAAGAAACACTTTCCTGTACATAGAAACACACCAAATGCCTAGTGGAGAACATCTAAAGAGAAATCTAGTTTTGCCTTAAAAAATAGGTAAGATAAATTGGCTATTTGGCAGATCCTTGCCGAGCAGTGCAGGAACACTGCGGGTGTTTGGAATTCACTCCTATTGTCGCTGGGCTGAATTGCTTTGAAAAAGGTCACATGAGGAGGAAAGGAAGTTTTGACTTTCACATGCCTGTTATTGCTAAGGAAACCACTTCCTTGGTATTCACATATTCAGCATGTCTTCAGTTTTGGCACTCTGACAAATGACATCGTGCTACTGCATCAAGTAACAAAGACGGGTGGAGAAGGCTGTTAGACAACTCAGAGTGTTTGAAACGCCCGTACAGCTTTTGTAGGACTGTCAAACTTCAAGTGGGCTCTGTGAGAGTAAGCAGGGTCCTTTGTTAGCTGCAGATGGGATACCTGCAGTTTAGAAACCTGGAAAAAGGGTTCTGGCCTCCATTTCAGCAAGTTCAGGTAGTCTGGAGGTTTCCTGGGTTGTAGTAATGACAATATTTTTGCACCTCCCTGGATACTAGGAGACAAGTTTTCTAACACAAATATACCCGAGTTATTCTCTGTGTGGAATTTATTTCAGCTTTCAAGTGCATACTTTTCTATGGCACTTGGATATCAGACACTTAGTATCCTCAGTATGTGGTGATTTCATTAAAAGTACTTGGATTTGAACTTTGGGCATGCAGGACTTTTTCTGACTTTGAGAATTTTACTGACTTCTTACTCAAGAAATTAGAAAGAGTGACAAGATACTGTTGGTCAGGACTGAGAATCTCTACCAATGTGGGGATTTTTTTAAAGAGGATTGAAGCAAAATTTCTTTGCAGTAACATATGTGCAAATCTCAATCTGACAAGAGAAAAACGCATCATAATTAGGCTTATTTCTACCCAGAGGAAAAAAAAAGTCTAGTGTGCTTCCGGATACAAGTGGGCTTCATTATAAATATACAATAGCTACTAACATTACTGGGACCAAACGTGAGGTGTGCACAAATCACAGGAATTGAACAGCTAAAGCCCTGCTCAATTTACTGAGAGGCTACTGAGCTTTTGATATGTCAAGATCTATTGGTCTAAATGTTATCTGTAAAGACAACATAATGTAGTGAACTGAGCCTGGGACTACGGAGGCCAGAAATCAATATTCTAATCTTGGCCCTGCTTCAGATGCATTTGGTGGCTCCAGAGTAGTTGTTTAATCTCTTTGCATGCTTGCCAGAGATAAAACAGTTCAAATATAATAAACTCCACTGAAGAGCTCTGCAGATCAGTTCATAGCTTCTGTACGTTTCTTTGAAGACCTGAAATGTTATATAAATATTACCATTACATGCAGGACTTCTGGAGGTTTGTCTCCATGTATCTTCAAATTTGAAATTTCAGGTCTGTTTTCCACCAGTTTCCCTCACCCCATAGAGGCTTGAAGCACAGCCTGGTGGCAGCCCAGAAGCCACAAGGGTATCTTCCATGATATCACCTTTTTCCCCCACTCTGTTTTTGTGGGGTTTTGGGGGGGTTTTGTTGGTGTTTTTTTTGTTTGTTTGGTTGGTTTTTTTCAATCTGTTAAAACAGAATTACTTAAAAAATGATTCAGGTGTTTTCTTTCAGAGAGCATCCTCATTTTCATTCTGTCCACGGCAGGACTAAACCATGCCTCAACAGAAGTTATTTGTTTAATGAAGAAATAACAGAGAGAAGGACTTATGATCTGTTTATTTAGGAAGTAAGACTAGAAAATAGTTGTGACTTCTTCTGGGATAAAATACTTGAAAAGGTGGTGGGTTTCATGTTCCACTTATTTTCCCCAATACCATAATTTCTGAATGATCATCTTAGTAGAAGCTTAGCTGAGCTGCACTCATTCCCAAGGATCTCAGAAGGGTTACCTGAGGTGAGACAAAAGTCAAGTCAAAATAACTTTCTTCAGCTTTTAAAAAACAAACCCAACAAACCAAAGAAATGAACCAACCAACACCACCACAGATTACCTTCTATAATACTATATTCTATCCATGTCTTAGCAAATTGTGCACTTTTCCAGCCCAAAAGAGCAGTGGTTTGTGAATTGTTCTTGAAACTGTTTATGAATGGACATTTTAAAATTGCTAAGAAAACAGCAAGTGCTAAAACAATAGGGTCTACATTTACATTAGTATGTGTATTTGTTTTACAGTCATTAGTCCTTGCAGAAATGACCTCAGGACCTCTAATGGTCCAGGGTTTTGTCTCCTGTACTAGTCAGCCTTCATGATGGTTGTTGGCACAGGCTGTAACTGGCAGGTGGTAGCTACACCCAAACCTAGGCAAGGTTTTGTGTACCATCAGAAAAAGCTGGAAATATTTACCGTATTCGGTGGGGAGGCAGCAGGGGAAGCGATGCATGGGGGTGATGCACTCGTGGCAGCTGGGGTTGCTAAGCACACAGCCTGCTATGCTGCTAAGCAGGCAGGACCGGGCAGAGCCATTAAGTCTGGAAGCAGCTGAGTATTTAATAAGCTGCATGCTACCATGCATTTACATAGCTTAAGATGAAGTAAAGCCCTAGCAGTAAGGGTCAAAAGTGCAGGGCTGGAGGGCTAAAGCTTACGCAGACCGCATCGTAACCCATCCTGTTCTCAGTGGAAAAGGACTTGGGGAGGAACCACAGGAAAATGAGCCTCTTTCCAACCAAGGAGAACTTAAAGGCCAAAAGGCAAGAATGTAAAAAATGTGAATGTAAAAACTAATTGAAGTTATAGCACGTGACCAGGTCTGGCAAAACTCAATTATACAAAGGTTGCAGGGTATCTATGTGCCCCCAATAAACCAAGCGTAAGGAGTTCAGTGAAAAGGAAAAATGAGATTCCCCTCCTTTTTGGTTTACACGTCTAAACCAAAATGACTCTTTGATTGCCCTACCTGTGTGTGCTCTTAAGATTCTTCCATGGGAATCATTTGACACTTATTTATTTCCCAGTGTGCATATTTAACTATATCCCTGGGCATCATCTTCACCCTGAAACTGCCAGAGATCAGGGTCTTGTCTCACGCAGCAACTCTCTGCAGCAGGCTCTCTGACCTCTCTCTATTCTCTCCCTTGTTAGCAAAGGCTGTTTCAATACAGAGCTACCAACTTTGGACAGGCAAGCTCATGTCTGATTTCACTTCCTCTAGCATAATCACAGACTTCAGTGACTGTGCTTTTTGCTTTTCATTTATACTGACGTAACTGAGATTGAAATCTGTCCCACAGCAAATATTTATCAGAGCATATCAATGGAAAAGCAGACCAGAAGAGAAACAAGCAAAACAGCGAGTGCCATTAAACTTTGCCAAGTTAGATTTCAAAGTCAATGAAAACCACCCCAGAGACACAGAACTAAAATGTAGGACAAAGTAGAACGTTGAAAAAAGTAGATTTCCAAACAGTGGTGTCCTACGGAACACTTTTTAATTACTTGTAACTTCCAAAGATTAAGAAGCAAAACCCACACAGAAGTAACAGTATATAAACAAAGTAATCACAGCTCTGCTGGTTTTGTTAACATCTTGGCTTTGGTACGTACACGCATCATGGCCACCTGTGCAGGTCAGGGACCCTTTCTACAGGGTACTGAGAAAGAAACAGGACAACATCCACAACTGGCTTTCTAAATGATATAAAATAACGGTATGCCACACTTTAATTAGATAATTAAAACTGTTGCTGCTTTGCTAGATGCCAAGGACACCCAGTTTCTTGGCAACAGACCTCTAATTTTCCTTCTTTGATATCCAGGTCACAGCCATTTGGATTAGAGGCACATTTCCAGCAGCAGTGCACAGCAGGGGCACACAACTTCCCATCCTGCTGTCAGTATCCCCCTTAAGTTCAGCATCTTGCAACTACATTTATAAAAGCTGTTAAATGTTAAAACCCTTATAAAGCATAATTTCTCAATATTCACAAAGGTCAGGGGACTTGTAAGCATATTAAAAAAACAGGCAGTCCTGTGCAACACCAGCAACTTCTTACAACATCAGCAACAAAGTCTTATCCCGTTCTAGCTAAAGAATGTGACTCAAAGGGTAAAGAGAGGAAGACTCCTTCATCTGCAGCTCTCCAGCTTTCTTGAAAATAAGGTCTACCCGATCCCTGATCCTTGGCTATCGTTCCCCCTTATGAGGAAGAGGAACAGTGTCCTGGAAGAGGTCTACCTGCTGTGCAGGTTGGGTGAGGAAATCACATGCCTTTTCTGAGGAGCATTGCTTTGGCCAGCTAGCTGGAAGAAAAGCATGTAGCCCTGAAGGCTGATACCACTGCTTTGCCTGTGCTTTTGAACATCATTTGAACTGTGGAGCAAACTGCAGCCTAAGGATTATCAAATATCATCAATCCACATGCAAGGCACAGTTCTTTATTCCCAGCCCCACATGAACTGGAAAAGCATAACAGCCTATGCATATTTTTGAAAAAGAGACTCTTCATGAGAAAGGAAATATAGAGCATGCTACCAAGGGGTGGGTTAGACAGAACAAGTAATACAGACCAGATGGTAGTCACACTGTTTAATGCACCGTTGGAAGGTGCCCAGCTAGTCTGGTGATGAGCAACAGAAGAACCTATAGAGGATAATGCTCTTTGTCAAGTGCCAGCAATTTATTACATTTTATTCCTGAGAACAGCTGAGGTGAATTAATGGCAGTAGCCATTTACTATTCCTTCTGACATCCCTGAGATTCTGTCATAGTGCGGCTGTGGTTCCTGGTACCTTCTCAGCCAATGTGAACTTGTTTAAAGCTAACCAAAAGCCAACTGTCAGGGTTAGTGTCATGCAAACTCTTGCCAATAAACCATCCAGCAGATGCATTAGCTTATGCTTGCTGCTACACTAACCATCACTTGGGTTTTGGTCAGCTTGGAGTATGACCAGAACAGGATTAAATCCACTCAGAAAGCATAACAAATAAACAGAGCTTGACCAAGATGGTACACAGGTGTTACAGCAGTACTGGGTAAATGCTTCTCCCCACAGCTACTTCAAGCAAAGCAAATTTTAATAGGAGCATGCCTTCTACAGGGAATTTAATCTGACAAAGCTAGTATATACCAAGACATTTGTATTTCTCTGTACAGACTATATCCATGCCTATGCATCACCACATAGTTCTACAAAGCATCCTTCAAGTTTGATTTTTAATTAAAAAAAAAAAGAATGGAGCAATGTAATGAAAACAATGCTGTGAATTTTGGCTGCACTCATGGGGAGCGTATTTTTCTATTGCCTGTCCTGAATTTGATCTTCCACTATAGGCAGGTGAGGTAAATATCAGAAATATTTTTGATGTATCTGGGAAATGAAGCTATGCCAATACTGCCTTCTTTTATATTTTTTTTTGCCACAACAAAAGAGCCTGGCCCTGTAGAATTGGTATCTCATGCACAGAAAGGGAAATTAATAAACTTTTACTCAAAGGAAAGCCATTTCTTTCTACCAATAGGCACATCAGAAATCCTGTTACTGTTGTATGAACTTCTGATGATCAGATAGTGGCCATTTTCTATCTAATCTTCTGTTGAACAAAGTAAGCCCATGGTTATGTTTTGCATGTGCCACCTTCTCTTGAACTGTCACTGTCCACATCCAGTCACATGCAACAGCTAAGGAACCATGGATCAAAGTAGAGAGCAGGTTAGACAGTCTTGGCAATCTGACCATTCTGCACGTGCCAACTCAGTAACACAGCTTATTGTAGTTGGGACACAGGTATGAGTAGTTTAAAACCCTGATTTAAAATTTTGTTATATTCATTTAGTCTATCTTGTAAAGGGAACAATCCACAGAATGATGGCATGCAATTATAACATACAAATCTTTCTAGAGAGGAAACCTAGTCAGCAGCTGAAATCCATAAAATTATTACAGTTTTTAACACAAAAAAATTATATGGCTGAGTCAGAAAAGAAGAAAAAAAGAGAATTTTTCTCTTCTAAAAACCCAAAATCTTAATGAAGAAACTGTATTAGAAGTAATGTAGAACATCAATTCTTTTTTAAAAAGAAAATCTCTGCAGACATTTCAGACTTCACACAAAAAGCTTATTAAGAGGCAGTTTTATTTGTTTAAATACAGCTTGCTTTTGTTTAAATACAGCTTGCTTTCATCACTTACTTATTTTTCCAGTTAATCAGCATCTCTGTATCTCATGTTTAGACTTAAAAGGTGCCTATCACCTTTGCGTTTGAGTAGTAAAGACACTGTAATTTTTACTGAAATCATGACCTTCTTTATTAATATCTTTCCTGTTACCTATCCACTATACTTTGAAATATTACTATACTTTGAAATATTGTAGCCTATTTTGTTGTGGTCTCCAGCCTGATGTCAACGCATGAAATTAGAGCTCCTAAGACAGCATCACATTTCCCTTTTCTGTGAAAAGTTATTTTCTTTATTATTTCCTCTGACAGTTACCTCACATCTGTGACAATGACTTAGTCTTAACTCTTCACTGCTCTTTGGTGGTATTTCACTGACAGCAATCTGTTATCATTGGATGGTTGATCAGAATACATTGGATTTTCAAAAATCAGTTTTTAATTAATAGGTGGTCATCTCTTAAAACATCCCAGCAGCAGTCTCTGAAAATGGGCATGAAAAGGAGTTCCTCCAGAACGGAAACTCAGTCTCCCTTTAATGTAGGATTAAGGCACGCTAACCATGCTAAACCTACTGACCATTCTTTCTTATCTATAAAAGGAGGATCTCCTGACTTCACAAAGGTATTAAAGGACTACACATATATCCATGTCCACTGGAGAACCACATCCAGATTTTGTTTTGAACACAGATGTGGCAATGCCTGTGAACCAAAGGAGTACAGATCTTTCAGAAAGACAAAATCAACTGTCATTGTCCTCCAGCAAAAACTGGAGATTTTCATTTTTCCTCAGTCAATATTTCTTCATTCTTAGAATCCATCACTTTCAGATGCAAGTACTTCATCAACAGATTTTACATGCCTCTCCCCAGCATAAATCCCATAATGCAGCTCCTCATCCTTTACAGTAGCCCAGGACATTTGCTTGGTGGAGAACCTTGCTGCCCACTCTCCTGCCTTGTTGACAACAATGACACCCCCCAAGCCCCCAACTCGTGTCTTCATGTAGTCTAACGCAGTGTCCGCTGCCACCTCTGGTGACATTCCTGAAAAGAAAAATAAGATCACTTCATGGTATCTGTCCTGACATTAGTTTTAAAATTCCCTTCAAGTTTCACTCCTCCCCAAGGAGCCAGCTAAATCTAATTTCTCTTTCAACTAAAACAGTAAGAAATTTCCAGTGTACCAAAGGAACCGTTTATAGGAAGGCTCTGGACAGTTGCTAAGAGGTGCTATGGTGTGGTGCTGTTGCAAATATTTATTTAAATTGTTTCAGATTTTAATTCTGTTTCAGTGTTTGATAAACTACCTCACCAACTACATGTTCAAGACACAACGTTTCTTATGCCATCATTTGAACAGAAAAATGCTGATCTGCAAGGTTTTCATCAAAGGTTTGTCACAAGCCAGGTCTAAAACATTTACAATTTAAAAAAACCCACATCAAAACAATCAAACATTTCAGTCATCATCTCTGTTCCAAGTCCACTGGCTGCAACAGAGCTCAAAGCACATTACTTCACATTATCATAATTTATCAAAACCAGACATCAGCATGACTCTTCCTGAAACTTCTGAAACAATCAGGCAAGATGAGACCTCAATGTACTAGACATTAGACAAAGGACCAGCAAGGCAAATTTGCCTTCATATTAATATTAATAGAAATACGTTATAAAAAATAAAATGTGAACATCATACACACAGACCTGTAATAGCTGCAAGATATTTGTCACTGCAAGTTTAAATATACATTCAGGAATGCAGTTGGCTTGGCCTAGTTGCCCTGAGATATATACCCTCAGTAACATGCAGCTTAGGCTGCAGAACAAAAACCGACCTTCATGCTTTCACTGCAAATTTTGAGTTAAAACCAAATAAAACCATCAGAGTCAGAATTCTTCACAGCACTGCTGACTGACAGGATAAAGCTCTTTTCTCTGACATACGGGCGACACTGTGACTATTCAAGTCAGTGGCACTGTCTTCAAAGGGTCACTATTTCACTGTTTGATTTTTCACCAAGACAACAGCTGCCACCATAAGACACAGATTCCAGCAGCTGTCAAGAGTGGCAAAGCAATTCACTCCTGAAATATGGAAGTAAATTTTGCAGCATTCATCCAGAAGACAACATTTAATATGTGAATTACTGAATAGCTTAACCGAATTATGGGACCTTTATAGTTGTTAAATATGAAACTTCAGTTCTTGAACTTTTTGTTCAAGGACTCAAAAAGTTACAGTAACTTGAGGGTTTGTTTTCAGTGCCTTCATGGAAACGTTTTGGGAGGGGGGGCTGGGGGAAGTCTATTGCTGATGTATTTTCCTGGCAGCTGCATTATACTTTTGGGCAGGATGAATGAAGGTAAAGCAAGCACAGGCAGGGTGAACAAGTGCAAACCAATTAGACATGAACACATGTGGGCTCATTTTCTTTTTTGTTTTTCTCTTTTTTCAGTAAACTTTTCAGTTTGAGACTAATTTGCCTTTCACGCTGATTAACCACAAACCAGATAACTGCTATCAGTGCAAAGGTTTTGCAATGCAGTTAAGTTCAAGCTCGAGAAGAAACTGGTTTACACAGTTTAAATTAAATAGAGCTTAAAGACCATCCACAAATTGAGTAGTTACGGACATAACACAGAGAGTAAGGGAGAGCATTACCTGTTAGAGCTTTGGTAAATAATCTGTAGGTTGTATTTTACGCTGAAACTCATATCAGCCAAGAAATTTAGAGAAATGCACCCATTATATGCAAACAGCTTTGTAAAGCATAACAAAAATATTCTCAGCTGTTACTTGTCTCTCTACTTACTGCATTGCCAATGAAAACGTAAATTGAACATTTTCCAAATATTTCCAGTTTGGTTGATCTCAAAGCAAGTTACACTGTACTGCCCTGAAGCTATGGCTTTCTAAAAATAATGGTGATATCTATATTAATGATTCTTGAACTGCATGCAATACAAGTATGTTGTCTGGCTATGTTTACAGGCTGTAACATAATCAAGGGTTTAGATGACAGACTAACTCAGGAAGGTAAAGCTCCAAAGGGTCAACCCACAGTCAGATTATATTACAGTCACATAAGACATACTGTGTCAGCTGTTTATCACATACCCACCCAGTCAGCTTAGTACCTTTTCCAAAACAAAATGAAAATTGAAATCATGCTTAAAAAGTCTTAAAAGAATTTCTGCAGCTATAATCAGAGTTGGTAAAGTAATACCTTTGCTGTTTATTACAAAGGCAATATCTTGTATTTTCTAATTTCAGCTCCAAATATCTGTCTCTAGCCCTCTTTTATTGCTTCCTTAAATGTATATTACTTTTACCTATTTTCTATTCCTTGTTCATGAAATTTTAGTTTATAATTGGGAAAAAATTATTAAAGAGAACTTTAGTTAAACAAAGTAGACAGTAATGTCTTTCAATGTACACTGATCTAAAGCATGATTAAATAACAGGCAGCAGGGATAATTCTGTCCACTTCCGCTATTTTAGTTTTATTAATACTTTTGTACTTTGTTTTGTTTTTAAAGAGAGATGACCGACCCACATACGCCTGGGAACAACTCTTCTGGCAACCATTCTAGGATGATGGCAGATAAACCAAAACCTGTCATTATCAATGTTTCCTATCTTCATTATTTCAGCTTACAAAAAGTTTGGAACATACCTTGCTCCATGTGATAGAGGATCAATCGGGCTAAGACCACTTTCATAATGCTTTCCCCATGTCCGGTGGTTGACGTGGCACCAGAATGGTTATCAGCATAACCTCCACTTCCTTTTCAGAGGGAAAAAAAAAAGAAGACAATAGTTTACAAGTCCTTCCTTGTTTAAAATAGACACTGAACATTTCTTCCTAAAGGTCCATTCATTCTCTGCATTTCTGGGAGCAAGGTGTCAGTAATGCTTCTTTCTCATTTCTGCCTATTTGAAAAGTTAAATAAATTAAAGAGATCAACAACAGTGGGAGCAAGTTAGTCGCCAAGTTGAGAGAGACTAGTGATCTGCTGGTGGTACAAGAATCACAAGCAGGCCAACACAGCAAGGGAGGGTATATTGGGGACCAGCAATATAGTGATGGGATGCAGAATGCCAGGTCACACAACACTACCAACTGAGAAGATACAAAGGAGGATCTTGTGAAGACACTTGTGAACTGACCAAAGTCAGAGGGGAACTTACCCACGACAGCTTTTAAGAGATTTGAGGAGCCTGGGCTCTAAAGTGAAACCTCACAAAGTACCCCTGAAGAATCTTCAAAGTCTTCACCACAAGCAGCAGGTTTCTTTTGTTGAACTCCCCCTCCTCCCCTTTTTTATTCCTCCCATCCTTGTTTTGCTGACACATTCCACACCCTGTTCCCCACCAAGCTTCTGCTTGCTCAATACCCATGTTTCTAGCACATCTCCTAAGAAAAATATTTCCCAGAAGCTAGGACGAAACATACCACAGCATTATAAACAAGGTACTGGGGGAGGGGAAAGAGACCTTAGAAGAGCAATGAAAGTTTCTTCCCTTCTGTATTTTATTGATCAGACTCTTTCAATAGACCCCAATTTACAGGTGGAAAAATGCTGTATCAATCTGTCAAAGCCCCCTTACCAATGCCTCTGATATATAAAAGCACAGCTAGCATTTCTGTTTCCAATCCTGCAGCTGTCTATTGAGACCGAAAATTGCACGTAATATGCTCAACAGTGTCCAGTTTCACTTGTCCTTCACAGAACCATGTCCCAAACTATAGGAACCCTGAACACGACCTACACAGAAGGGTATTTGCAGTCAGAAAGCTGCAGCCAGAAATGAAGCTGAAAATCACAGTCAAATGCAGAGGGTACCAAAATGTTAGCAACTTCATGTGCAAAAGATAGTATTAGTTTTATAATAATCATACACTGCCAACAGCAGTGCTACTTGAGTTTGGAACCTGTTTTACTAAGAATAATTATTTTCCAAATCCCAGCTGTATGGTAGAACCCTGAAGCAATCAAATGGCAAGTCTGTCCCACGAGAGGAAGAAGTCTGTGGAAAGGATTTCAAGTGTCTCTTTATACTTGGATAAGAGATCTCTTAAAATATTTCCTTTATTCCACACCACATCCATTAGGCTCTGAGGTAGTCTTATCAGGGTTCTCTAAGAACAGGAATTTACTCAAAGTTGCCAGTCACTTTATAATTCTCTCTTACTGATATAATGAATAGTAATTGCAATTACACCTACTTAAGTATCAAGAAAACAGCATCTTAGTAGAGAGCAGGCTACATTTTTTGACTTAGCTGAAAGCATGGGTGTAAAAAAGGAGAGCTTTATCAGAATCAGTAGAAAGGAAACAGGAAAAAAATGTTAACAATTATGGAAGAAGAGAAAAAAGAAATTCCCACCCCCATTTTTCATACAGAGAAGTGTTGGATGATAATGACAGCACTACACCTCGACTCCCAATCCTTTACTGCAATCTCTGTGCTGTAAGAAACCTGAACTTTGATACATTTGAATGTTAGACCTCCATTTCAGATGTACTAGTAGTATTTATGTTTCATTTCACTAATGAAAAGGAGAGGGTGCAACATTTTTCTTTAAATGAAATACCTCCAAAAAATGAAAGGCAAGATCCCACACCCCGTACCTATGCATGCTGTGTCACCAACACGACCAATCAGTTTATTAGAGAGTCCTCCAGTGGATGTTGCACAAGCTACATTGCCTTCACTGTCTATGGCAACAGCACCGACTGTTCCAAGGTCTCTGCCAAGAAAAACAGTTCACAAAATTAGATAGAATTAAAATATACCTGCCAAAGCATGTTGCATTTATTTCCCAGGTAGCTTTAAAAAAGATTACTACAAAAGAATTACTGTTCATCATGAAACTATTTTTGCTGTGCTTCTCATTACAAAAATATCAAGCAATATGCAACAGTTCTCACAGCTTTATATTTAACAGAGTAGAAAACACTCTTTTTTTTATCTCCTCCCATGACTTATTTACCTTCATAGCATGGAAACTTCGACTTGGGGAGGAAAAAATGCACAAAACAAAAGCACACAGGGCAGAAATACTTCTAGTCATCATAGTTCTGGAGAATTTTGGCTGACACACAAATTGACATACAACTTTCCCCTAAATGGCAACTCAAAGATGCAACAATTGGCTCCACTGTCTCAAGAGGAGGTTAACCGGAATTATTAATGACAATGCACGTAAATGAGTGAATACAGAAAAGGACAGTAATGTTATGCATGTACTGAATCATCTCCTTCCTGTTCCTCCTCTTTCCTTTTCCTTAATCCCCCTAATGTTTGAATAGTACAAGAAAATATAAAAGGTTATTTATGTGCCTTTGAACTAGCACTGCTCACAATGCATCATTAATACATATTTTTGTCTTTGTAGCTACGCAATCTTGAGGTTTAAAATCACTTGGCCAGCAGAATCAGCTGAAACTGCACATTGGTTTAAAAATCTTCATGCCCTGAAGAAAACAGAAGCCTCAACTACTGCTTTAATTCTTCAGCACACAAAAGACATACACAGTAGCCTGCTCAAAATATACATGTGTAATCATGTTAGGAGACAAAAAGCCTGTTGTAATATACTGTAACAGTTGTTGCACTGAGAAGCAAGACATTAGTGAGAAGTAACAGTTTAAATATCCACGTATTCCAAACTTAGCAATTCACATAGAAACATAAACCACTAGAAGTACACAAACCGCTCCCCCCCCCCCCCCCGAAAAAAACAAAACAAAACAAAACAAACCATAATCTAAATCTTTCCACACAGGTAAAGAATTTGTAACAACCTTTCAAGGAACTACCCAACGGGGAACTGGAACAGGAATACCTTTGGAAGTTGCCTGAGCACTGGTGAGGGTTCTCTATAGCTCCACAAATTCTAAGCTAATTAAGTCAGACAAAGTCTTTGTGTACCATGAAACCCACAGTCACTTTCTCAGAAAACCAGCTTCCTGTTCCCTCCTGCTTATGTAAAATATCATACTGTCAGTACCTACACTTCATTCACAGCAATACAAAGTTGACTGATGAATCACAGGCCTTAGAAACTGCTCTGACATTTACGTCGAGACGGACCTCATCTCAAACTGATATGATGGTGCAGATGGGCTTCCCACCCATCCATCTGTTACAAATGATTTGCTGAAAAGAACATGAGTAAATTCAGTACTCCCTTGCAAAAAATCATGTGGCACACTTCAACCAACTCAAGTTAGATCCTCCTAAGAAGTTAAGAAAGGTGCATCCAGATGCGTACTTTTCTAGGTAAGGATTTACCTTAAGCAACTGTGAGAATAAAAGCACACAGATCACACAGGCAGCAGCTATCTGTTTTGGTACAAGAGCACAACTGGTGATGAATACCAAAGTGAGTATGCCCAACATACCTTACCTGCAGTGGAGCAAACAGACAACTATACTGTATTTCTTCCTGTCCCTTTAAACTTTTCTATTGCTTCAATGTAACCTTTTCTTTGTTCACTTTCAGAACAAAGGCAAAGAAGATATAAACAATTTTTTGCGGAGATAGTTGACTCCAAAATATTAACAAGGCAGGCAAAATTGCCTAAGTAGAGATATCATACTATAACAATCTCTCTATTGTTATTGACAGCAGCAAAAACCTCAACACATACCTGTGGAATACCAGAGAATGCTATCAAGGATTTTTTCAGTCAAGAATTATTCTTATATACTGCATATACTGTGATGCAGAATGTATTAGTTGTTCATTGCCTTTTGTCTACATCTTTCATTATCCAGTACCCATGAAGTGACATGTACTTATTCTAACCCCATTCAACTAATAAGGTATCTGCTATTTTGTCTCTTAGCCCTGCATCAGTAGTAGGGGTTTCTGTTGAATGCTGCCTGGATCCTTGTTAATTAACACCTCCTTTACTTGTGCAGTGTGATCCACAGAGGGGCTAGGAGCCATTTGCTACCTTATGGCCAGACTCAACTCCCTTTCTGTGGGGTTCTCAGGCAACCTCCAGTAGTTCTTAACAACGGTACGGCCAGAATCTTTGGAGTGAGAGACTGTAGATAAATCAAGCCACACCTTGTTCTCAGCAAAAGGTGTGCAAGATGGAATGTTGTATGTGCAATGGAATCAGAAACTTTTAGCATAAATGAATGCAGCCTTCTAAGCAGCAGAAGAGAAAGGTGTCTCTCTGGGATACAACAGATTTTGCCTGGAAACCGAGGAAACCCCACAGTTTCTAACACTGTGAGGACCAGAGCACTGGAAGTTAAGTTTACACCAACCTTCAAATTCCCAGTATAATCTGGTATTATATTGCCTCTGACTAATACTACTTCACCTTCTGTCAGCTTGCCTCAGGCAAGTTTCTGTGTAATCATTGTAGACATAACAGAGAAAAAGAACATTCCACATGTGATACAGAAAGAAATGGGCTTGCATAAAAAAACCCCTTTTTTCAACTTTGTGAATTTGTGCTGATGTTTTGGGCACTAGTTTTCAGAAAAAGAACAGCATCGCCAAGACAAGAGAAAGTCTTGAGCCCTTCAGAAATATACAAGTTTTCTATTATCAGATATTTCAGACAATATCTGAATATATAATCTGAATATTTAAGACAATGCTGAAATTTAAAATGCCTAACATTGTTGATGATAACATTGTTATCAGAAAAAAACTTTAAAAATTAAGCATTTATGAAGAATGAAGAGTCAGATGCCATCCCATTCCAAATGATATGTTTAGGAGACCAAGTGGCAGTGGGGCCTACACCATCCTCAAAATTCTTTGGAATGAATGACAATACCACACAGTCCTTGAACAGACCATGGATCAAAAGAAAACTTCTTCTCCATTAAGATGAACTATGATTGAGACCTTATGGTCAAGGAGAATGTCATTTTGTTTACAGGACCATATTTACACTTGTCTCATTAATTTGTTTTTGCTTCAAGCAATTTACTGAAAGTAACATATAGCTTGTAATTTATAGCCTCATTTCACAGACTTTAATTAACATGCCCACAGAAATTTCCTCCTTTTGATCTACAAATCCAGCTCTGCTTCTCTTATTACTGCTATTTCACAAAACAGATGAACAGCACGTAATACAGCATTTATGTAATGTAATACAGTGTTTTCCTGCACCACAACCATTGACATACAAAGAGAAGCTAAAACAATTTGGTATTAACCCTACCTCACAAGCATAAGGAACCTTTTGGACACCTCATGGTTTTTATTCCTTTACTGTCCACCTCACTTTCCTCTCTACTATATATGAGACTGGCTTGTTTTTCAAGCAATGTTCATTTTGCTGTTGGGAAATACCATCCAGTAGCATCTCACTTCATACCCACCACTGAACTTCTTTGTCCTTTTTTTTCATTCCTTTTTGTAACCAATAGCCACAATCAGCACTCAAAATGAGTTACTAGTCAAAATCTGATGTCATTTAACTACCTAATCTTAAAGATAAATCTCATCATCTACTTAAACAAGATCAGCTTTCTTATTTTTTTTTCTTATGGACTTGTTTTGCAGTGTGTACTGAAGACTTTTTAAATCACAGGTCCTCCATGGAAAAGAACTATACAAAATTATTCCTTCTGTTTGTTAAAGCTGCTCTATGCACTTCTGTCAGTGGTGATTTTAAGAGCAATAACAAGTTCTAACTTTGTAACACCTATGCTATGTCAAAGAGACAAACAATCTTTTTAGGCAGCAAGTTTATTTAAGTTTGTTCCAGTCATTTAAACTTGAACAAATTCAACAAAAGCTTGATTTTCCACTATTATCACTGAAGATATACTGTCAAGACTGTATCAAACCCTGTAACACATGGAATACGGGCTTTCAGGGGATTTTGTCTGGTTGGTTGATTTTTTGAGTTTTGTATGTTTTGTTGGTTGGTTTGTTTGTTTGTGGGTTTTTGTTTGGGATTTTTGTCTTTTTTTTTTTTTTTTTTTTAATTGTAACCATGTAGCAACAATTAAATTACCTGAATTTAAGAAGAATGTTACCTACTTCTGAAACTCTTCAGGGTTGGAATCTGGCTCAAGGTTCTTCTTCCATCTCTCACGGGATCTCTCAGTTATTAGTTTCTCTCCTGGAATCTCAGGAATACCCATGGCCTGAGCAAACAGGTGTGCACCATGGTCAGTCAGCAGCATGTGCTTCGTCTGCAGAAGACAGACAAGAGGCTTATTCACAATTCCTGTTTTGTCTTGTACTAAGCGGTTTTGTACAATCATTCTTTAATTTTATATGTATCCACAAAAAGAAAATTCCAAATTTTAAACTTTCCATACTTCTATGTCCATATCCCCTTTCACTGCAGTTGAAAAAAATTCAGCTTTCCAAAACATAGCTACAAACTTTCATCATTAGCAGAAACAAACTGCATTTGTCTAGTGAACATTTACTATAATGGGCGAAGAAAAATTGGTAAACCCATTCTTTAGCTAATTCATATACAACTTCTTTGTACTGTTACCGGTCAATCAACAAATCAGTACATATGAGCTTTTTCCAGTTAACTAAGAGATCCAGAAGGATTTTACTTAGAAGAATGGTAAATAAACACCTGTTTAAAGGCATTACACATAGTAAAATAACCAACAAATGTAAATATCATACACTAAAGTGTTTCTTAACATCAGCTGAACAACTTTATTTTAAACATTTCCTTCACTAGCTGCTATTCTTATAGATTCAGAATTTTAAATTTAACAGAATAGTATTCTAACAGGTTCCATCAAAATATGTTTGCTCTCTTCTAACAACATTTGCAAGTTCTATATGGATTTCTTTATTTACAAAGCACTTTGACAAGCTTTTAATTCAACAATCTTAGTTAATTCCATTCTTCAAAATCCATACACAGCTTGGTTAATTAATAACTTTTTTTGAGAAACTTGCCAGATAAATTTGTTGAATTAATCCTTGAACTTTAGTTGTAGCTCTAAAATCTGATTTTTTTTTTTAAATCTGCATAAAAAAATAAGCATCAACTTATTGCACAACTACACAGCTGTTAATCACTCATCAGAAGCTGGGAAGATTTTGGGGGAGCAGTGACTATACACTATATGATGTGTATGACTATATAACAACTATACATTATGGAACAATTTCAGAGTACAACACTTAACTTCAAGCGAGCTCTTATACCCATGCAGCAGCACAGCACACAGGTACCAGCTGAGGTCCACAAAGTAGAACATGATGCTGGAAGCAGCAGGCCTGCAGAGCCTTGCAGAGCACCAAAGCGGCACATATCCAGCCCTCAGCCAGAAGCAAGGACAGCAGAGGTTGGGTATTTCTGTGTCATACTACATTCTGCAGGACATTTAGAGTCTCAAAGCTTTGGAGTTTTAAGATATTATTAAGAAATCATCAACTTCTGCTAATTTCTAAAGCAACGACAAGTAATAACTACCATGACTAACCCATAGCACTGCATTGTTTTTTAAAGAATTCCAGATGAACCTCTTCCCAAATCACAGACACTGATCTCCACTTAAGCCTATCACACCCTCTGCACTAACCCCTTGGGACAGTTACAGAGGCAGGAAACATGGCTACACTTCAGAAACATTCCTGATGATGTGGCCCTACATCAAACATTTTTTAAAACTTAACTGCCTTTTAATTAATCCTCATGTATTGCTTCAGGGAACAAGAATAAGGGTTACAAGGAGTAAATCCTCTATATATGTGAAAGAGTAGACATCACACATGCTGAGTGATGTTACTGGACAACATAAGACCTACCTATTTGTAACAAAGCTAGTGAGTAGTGATCTTCGACTTGAAAGCCATCTTCTTTGTGCAATACTGCCCCCCTCTGCCCCTGCATTAACGCACCAGAAGTACATGGCCCAATATTCAAAGTAGTTTGGCCTTTTTTCTGTTTGGTGAGTTTTTTAGGAAATACACTAAAATTTTCTTTTGTCATTCTCTGCATCAGGAGGCTGTGTCATCCATCACTCGATTTCTTGAGCAATTAAAGCGATATGATCCTTTAAATAAGACTTTAAAAAATAAAGTTTTATTGTGAAAAATGGAAGTTATTTCTAAAAGCTTTTTCAAATGGCTCTCTCCCATATGCAGATTCATATAACATACCCACCTTCCTAAGCTGCACAAACAAGAAATACTTGCACAAAGAGGAATAAGCTTCTATGATAGGATTTTGTGATTTTTTTTTTCTTTTTCAGTCCTTATTGAAAGAAGTTATCTTAGGGAGAATTCTATTTGTCATTATCTTCAGTCTTGTCAATCAGCTGACAGAACATTGCCAAACAATGCAAAAACATGTTTTCCTGTCTCATCCTTCCACAGTTTCATCAATATGCTTGCTAACTTAAAGGGCCTAATTTTTCTGGGAGACAACTATGCAAAGTACTTCAAAAGGATATCAAAACCAAAAAACAAACAAACAAAAAAAAAGGAGCTTCAAGAGATCTTCCTAAGAAGATGAGACGATGGCAAGTTTAGTTAAGTTCATGGGAAATGGGGAAAATCTACATTTCTACAGCTGCCCTGAAATTCAGACCATCACAGGTTTTTATTTAACAGTTCTGGCAGTGCAGAGCACAGCAAAAATGTGGCCCTTTGCCTTGAGAAATCTGTGTTCTAAGCTAAATTCTCCTTTGTCTAATGTAAAGGGCTGTACAATAAAGCAGGGGAAAACACACATAGTTAAAGTGTACCAAATAAATTAGTTCTCTAATGTTCATGAGAAGCGCATCTAATACAGTGTTGGAGCTAAGAGGGGTTACACTCTCCATTTAAAAAAAAATACTTATTTCAATGTATCATTCAAGAATATTTCAACAAAAATGTAACTACTTTCTCAAGAATTTTTAACACTAGTCAACATAGTAAAAGACTTCCACCTCTAGAAGCTCCTGTGATCAACAGCCCAGTAAATCATGAATGGAAATTATTCTGGTGCCCTCCTTTTTTCTACTTGATAGATTTGGACAAGTTTGAGCCCAGTGGGAAGGTGACAGCAGAGAGGGATAAATGTGTGCAAGAACAATTTCGAGGAGCTACTCTGGCCACCAGATGGAGCCCATACTGTTCCATAATATGAACTACAAGCAGATGGGGAGGGTGTTTTTCGTTGGTTGGTTTGTTTTTGGGAGCTGCACGTTTCAAAATTCCTTATGGCATAGAGGCATTTCAAAAGCACTGGAAAACACTCATACATGCTTAAGAGCCCAGGAAAACTAAACTCTAATTACCCATGGGTCACACAGTTAAAAATATTTTTAATTATGCACAGTAAAACAAAACACAGTATGAAATGTACTGTGAAATAGCCTGCACTGATGTCCCAAAATTCCTGTCCAAGATGAACAGAGAGAAAAATCAGTTGGTATTCCCATTCATAATACATGATAGAGAAGGAGCAGAAACTAATCTTGAGATATATGAAGACATTTAGGCCATTTATATTTGAACTTTATCATCTACAGAGATTTTTTTTTTGCATCTGAGCGAAAACATCAAGGTCTTTAGGCTACACCATTATACTTGGTCATGTACAGTGGAATTTATGATTTCATTTCAAATTTAGCCTGAACACTTGAACACCAGAAACAACACACAATAACAAAAAGACCTTGTAAGAGACAAGACAGACAAATGACAGGGGTTTGTTTGCTGATTTTTTCTTCTTTTGTTTGTTTGATTTTTAAAACAAAGTTTAGAAAGCTATGTTCTCAAAATCCAAGTGTTGTTTTGACTTTATTCTTGTTGAAATGGAATTTTGTCATGAACAAGACAAGAAAATTAATCAGTGATTCTGGAATATGAATTGAACAATGGGCATTAAAAGAAGTTCTTTACAGAATAAAATAAAGTGAAACACAACATTCACCCCAACGTGTTAGAGACATCTCTCCCCCAACCCTTCACTTAGATTCACAAATTTTGAAAAATCAGGCCTTGTGAAGCTGCCTACCACCTATAATTAATGGTCTAGCTGAATGACTAAATAAAAGCCACGTGAGGGGGGAAAAAACCTTATTAATCACAAGATGTAATATTATTGAAATGTATGTGTTCTCAAAAACAAAGTATTTATATAAAATATTTTCGTGAAATGTTCTGATTTTAGAAGCAGAATTATCCTCCAATTAAGGGCACAAAAATACCCTATCTGCCTTGGAGGCCACTGAAGACAAATTTCAAACACCTCCTTAGATCACCAAAAGAGGTTTTGTTTCCTCAAAAGTCACTTTGAAAGGTGAAAGATACATAATAAGTCTTCTTTGTTAATAAGAGGGTTTGAAAATATGAATTCTTTTCAACAATGATGGAGATGCACTAGCAGGGTGAAAAATGTAAACCCCAAGAAAGTACAAAATTTTTAACTACTGCCAAGTAAAATACATGCAAATATAACAAAAATTACCTACTCCATCCTGACGCTATGTTGCACTGTTTGTGAAAAATAAGAGAAGTCTCTTGTGGCCCATATTAGATGGACTTCTTAGTGGAGTAAAGTGGGATTATCTTATGTAGAAGGTCAAGTAATAATCATTTTGGTGCCCTGAAAAATTTGATTCTCTTGAAAAAGTCTGTCACCACCCAATACAGAGGTAATGTTATCTTCTGTTGCTGGAAGGCTATGACTTTGCACTACAGCTACCACCTGACAGGTCACAATGGAGAGACTACCTAGAACAATGTAAGAGTGCATTACATAGCCAAATACGTAATTGTGTCATTTAATTCAGTTCCATATAATTGCAAAGTGAACAGTGTATTATCTAACTTCAATCTTGTGAGATCAAGCAGAAGACTCAGTGACAGCATAAAAAGCTCTTCAAAAAAGAAGTGTACGAAAAAATATACCTTGAGTATCATAGGTGAAACTACAGGAGGCCAACATGTGTAGGTCAATTTCTCCAGCTGTACAGCAAAATTTATGTTTTCTTAGAATGCTTTTATACATAACCTTTTTTATACATATCTCTGAAAACCCCTTAAAATAAAAGCTCTTCATGGTCATGACCATAACTTCCAAATAGTTCCATCCATTTCTCCCTTCTTTCCTGCTTTAAAGCACTACCACAAACATCACCATTAGGGTGTATCAATATACTGGATGAAGTTCTAAGGAAAAACATGCTTCATAATCAGCATACCTTTTCCATAACAAGTCGAGCAAGTTTTATTGGGTTTGCTATGCATTTAACTGCAGATACTGCTCCAGAGTCCAAATTTTTTCCATCCATGATAATGGCATCCATTTCCACTTCACCTTTTTCATTTAGAACAGATCCACAACCTAAAGGAAAAAAAAAAATTCGGGAGGAAGACAAAAAGAAGAAAGTCATTAAGCGCTAACCACCAGGTGGTTCAATTATGAGCTCTCATCAAGCAACCTTTCTCTTTCCCAGTTTGCTGACTTACTGAAAGTATCTCCCAAACACAAACAAAACAGCAGAAACACTGCTGAGTATAACCACAAAGTCCAGCCATTAACAGAAGTCTCACAGAGTTCAACATCTACTTTAAAATCGAGTTTTATTTTTTGTAAGATGAAAAACACACTTCCAATCCTGCCCCAAATTATATACTTGGTATGAAAGTTAAAACAACAAACAATCATGAACAAAATTCTTTATTCCTCAAATCACCTTGAGTGCAAAAAACTATCTTACCTTACAATTCTTCCAAAGGAGAATACAATATAACCCAAAGACATACTATAGCATTCGATCCTACCAACAGATTAATTAATGTCACACAGCACTCCAAGAAACTACCCAAATTAATGGAGCAGAATAAAAGCGTCCACTCACTAATGCAGCAAAAGCCTGAACTAAGTTCTTCATTACCAAATAAAAACAGTAGATATTTTTTTTAATTACTTTAAGTAATAAAATGTTGGGTAGTTATTTTCTTCTATAATTATTAGTGCTATCACTAACCTAATTGAAAATTAATGGGATAAAAAATGAGACAAGGCAAATAGGGTGGGGTTTCTAAATAATACCAATAATTGTATCACAATGGAATAAAACTTTTTAAGTCAGTAAGTGCACAAGCCATGCTAGTAAGGATGATGAAGACTAAACCTAAAAAGAAGTAAAAAGCCAAATCAAAACACGGCAGATTTACACAGTAGTTCAGGTAGAAAGACCTGAACATTGCAGATAGCTACAACAATTTTTTTCTTTCTGTTAAAGCAGTATTAAAGCAGGTCAGAAACCACTGTTAATAACTGACATAAGACTTTTATACCAGTGTACTTCAGACTTGAGTATATGAAGTTAAATCCCCTGTAACAAGAGGCAACAAAATCCTGTAATCCTCCTCCTGTAATCTCCAAAACCCTCTCTGCCACATACAGACACACTCCCCAAAAGCTATTTTTTGTCTGTCTGCAACTGCATAAGCTATTCCAAAGTTCAGTTCTGCATCATTCATAGTGTGTTAATTTCTAGATTCCACTGATCTGTAAAGAACTTACAGGTTAATTGCCTTGTACCATCCATGTTAACATAATTCTTCCAGCTCTTCCTTTATGCTGGTAAGGAATAAATAGTCTTTGTTTACTTAGCTAAACCATACCATAGTTTTTCAACTTCATTTGACATGGTAGGCTTTCTAGTCCATGACCTAGAAATTCCCACTAGAACTAGAAGATTGTTAAATATCAGTGACCAGAACCACGATTCCAAGGGAAACTCTACCAAGCTTCTTCATCACTGCATTAATGGTATCCTATGTCTAATGGACATCTCTCATGGGATACACTTTAGAATTTCCTAAAATTTCCTGAGTAGAAGACAGATGCAGACAGTTTCTTTAATCAAAGGGAGCATTCTACAAAAGCCTCCTCTTACAGCTGGTGAAGAGAGATAGGTGTCCTCTAAGAACAATTCATACCACTTGCCACAGGATCATACAAAGCCCTAGGAAGGGACTCCCCACCATGGGCAAGGATGTCACCTGTTACATGAGGTAGCTCAGGGCCCCACCCAACCTGGCTTTGAACACTTCTAGGGATGGGGCATCCATAACTTCTGTAACTTCTACATCTTAGCTGTATAGCCACCTTTTTTCATTCCACTGACCAGCACTGAAAGTCTGGACACTACAACAAAGCTATATACTGAACTTCAGGTTATTTCAGGTAGGAAGAATTCTTCCTTCTGTGGTTACAGACTGCTTTTTCACCTGCTTTCCAATGCAATGGGTAGGGACTACCAGCTTCCAAGGCCTACCAAGGCCATGGTATCCATTGATGGTAGTGCTGAAAAAAAAAAGTTTGGCTTACTTGTTAAGCAAGAGGCTGGGAAAACAGAGAGACAACAGAAGACAAAAAAATCTAAGGGGGCATAAATAACAAACAGCTGTGATTAGTCAAATCACGAGTGGGGTACTGAGAGGAGTACTCCAACTCTCCCTGTCTACAGATAGACAGACCTATCCTGTGTCCTGCAAAAGCTGTTGAAGAAAGTGTGCAGGGATCACTGTAGTGTCAGTTCTTAAATCTGGAATATTCACACCAAGCTGACTTTAATACAGCTAGCCAAAGAGATCATATGAAGGAAATGCAACCAAGGCCACTTCCTCATCACAAGCAGAAATTGATGAATTAATTATGCTGCACAAGTCACTAAAATGGTAATTTTAGACAACAGTATAGCTTCTGAGCCCTTCCACCAAGCCTACATCAAGATGAACCTACACAGCATGGCTACACCCTATCATTCAAACAAGAACACAACTTGATCGTTATGCCCATTCTTCTCCATCTTTATTGTTGTCTCTTGGTGATGTCTGTTTCCCTAGAAAATATTACAGCAACACTAATTTTTTTCTTCTAGAAAGATAAATACCACACAGTGAGTTTTAAACAGCCACTCCAATCAGAGCCCTCTTCACACAGCTTTCAGGTCATTTTTGCCAGCTACTGAGAGCGGCTGTACCTAATGAGTGTTAAGACAATTAGATGTATCTGTAAGTGATTACCAGACTATTTGCCACACTTACATCAGCATACTCAAACCTGAACAAGTGCTTAAGGCTCAAGTCCAGTTAAGTAAAAACTAAATGAGAGAATGCCACCCTGATGCTAACTATGTACACACCACATCTCTGCTTCATGATTTCAGCTTGGATGCTCTAAAAATCAAAACATTCAGTCCAAGTCAGCAACCAAATGGTAAAAGTTTCATGTGAAATGAAAGCTCTCTCTTGCTCTCAATTGCAAGGTGAGAAGAAACGAATGAAACTTTGCAAACTAACTATGCACATAACTAATAGCTATGCTACCTAAAACGCTGATCACTGACAGGTCTTTCCTTCCATGTTTATTTCTCACATACCCTAGTGGAAGTGGGGAAATTTTTTGATGAAACTCATCAAAATAATAAATTTGAGTCATAAGAAGAGGAGAAAACACTTGACTACTTCCATTAACCTTAATTTACATTACTCATTAGGGAATCCAGTTATGAACCTTTACTATACAGCTTCATGACTCATATGCCATTACTGCATTAATTCTGTAATATTATTTACAAAATAACTAATTGCAAGCATTAATGAAGAGAAAAACCACCTAAAATCTCAAAGAACAGTATTCCTCTGGCAATGGGTAAAAGTCAAATGTTAAGGCTTAAAAAAACGCTGCAAGCTATATCCAAGTGCCTTAAAAATGAATGTTAATTAAACACATACTCCATAATAGAGTCCATGTCTTAAAACTGATATACACAGCACACTAACGAACGGCACCACATGAATTAAGTGGCAGATATATAACAAGAAGGAAGAAAGATGAGTTACTCTTTTTTCAAAGTGTACTCAAGATAAACCGCAATACACACAACACTATTTTACCATACTGAGAAATCAACTATCTAGCGACACTAGTACTTACTCCACTGCAATGTGCATAATTCAGTAATAAAGCAATAATAACCAGGATTTTTAAAAGCATCAAGGCAAACCACTGAAAAACAAGATGATTTTAAGCCCACTTAATTCTTGAAAAATTACCTGCATTAAAATGAGGATCATCTTCCATTGACTGTACCGCCTCCTCAACTGCATCTACGGCAGTGCCTCCCTGTTTCAGGACACCGTAACCTCGCAGTGCAGCTCTGACAACACCAGCACGACATCCCTCTTCTCGTTCTTTGAAGATCCGGCCAGCTCCACCATGCACCACGATGACGGGCTTCATCCTGCCAAGTTCCTCCTAAGGCTGTCAGTTGTTTGGAAAGAGTATTCTTTAGCACGTGCTCCTTCCTACGTGGAGAGAGACTGCAGGTTAGTTACCAGATACAGGCAGTCCGACTGCAACCAGTTTACCTTCCAGGAAGCAAAGTACTCACACAAAGCGGCTCCAAATTCAGGTCTGGATGAGGCCCCAGGTAACTTGGTGCAACTTTGAGGCCAGCCCTGCTTTGAGCAAGGGACTGGGCCAGGTGGCACAGGAAGGGCCCCTTCCAGGCTAAGGAACAATCTTGGTTTGGTACGAGCCCTGCCTGGTGATCACACACTGCACGGAAACAAGCATTTGAAGAACCCTTGGCCCCGCTAGCTGATGTTTATTTGAGATGGGCAGCCCCTCGGTGTGAGCGCAGTAATATAACCAGCAATGAAGGAAGGCAGCTGACCCGACCCGAGTTCAGAGCTCACCCAGCCGATGGATCGCCGACCTCGGGCACTCCTGTGGACTTCGCGCTGGAAAACACGGCGATCACACCCGGCAGGCCACAGCTTGCTGCTGCTCCCCACGGCCTCCTGCGAGCCAGGAGAGGGTGTTGCTACACATCCCGGCCATGCGGTCACATCTTTGCTTCAAGAGAAAGGCAGAGCAGCAGCCTCATCTCCCACTGAAATCTAGGGCACCTCTCAGAGAAAACTCCCCACGTGAAAAGTGTCTCAGGGCCGGCTATTTTTGGATAAGCACAAAACCCAACTGCCCCCACCCCCCCCGCCTTCCCTAAGGCGAACCCTTCCCGCAGCCACCCCCGCAGCCCAGCCCTGTCATCCCGCCGGGATGGGATGGGATGGGACGGGACAGCAGCGGAGACCGGGGCACAGCGTCCCGTGAGCGCGGCCGGGCTGGCTCCTCTCGTCCCTGGCCGTGCCCGGGCTCCCCTCGGCCGCAGAGGCAGCCCTGTCGGGCACCGCTGTCCCTCTGTCCCTCCGTCCCGCTCCCGTGCCCGCACCTGCAGTGCCCGTGCCCCCCGGGCGCTGAGGAGCCCTCCGGGCCGTGGCAGCCGCAGCCGGCTGTCCTCAGCGCCCGGCGCTGCCCTGGCGGGGTGGCAGTGCCCCCAGCGCTGCCCTCCAGCTCCTGCCCCCGCTCGCAGAGCCGCAGGGACGCCGGGGATCGCGCTGCCCCAGCCGTAACAGGCCGCGGAAATAGGTAGAAGTCTTTGTCAGTGTTGGTTTCTTCCAAGGGAGCCGTGTCAGGCAAAGCCAGCATCCCGCAGCCTCTCCACTCTGTAGGGGTTTGTCCTCCCAAGTGCAGGTAAAGGCGACAAAGGCTCAGGTGAGACTTTGGAGAAGGGTTTTTGCACCTCAGGAGCTGACACACAAGTTTTATACTTCATTTATGGCAAGGAAACATTACCTGGGGCTGCTGCTCTTGAGTCTACATGGAGGAATTACTAATGTGAAGAACATTTTCACAGTTGTTGAGGATAATTCACAGTTCTTAAAGCATTATGATACTCCTTGTTTTCTACACTTTACTCACATGATTTTTTGCAGTGTTTCTATATATATATATGGGTAATATTTTGGTATTTCAAAATACCAAATGGTACTTTGGGTGAAAGTGAAAGTTCTGTGGTTTCGTTCAGCATCTTAAAATTTCACAGACTTCTGTAAAAGCAGCGTTAATTAACAAGCCCTGCAGGACCTGAGACCTCTTGTGGAGTTTTCAGTCCCTTGCATGCTTTACTACTGCTGCTTTTAAAAAAAAAAAAAATCTCTGGTGGAGTTTTCAGAGGGCTTTTTTTCCCAGCAGAGGGGGATATCTGACCGTGGGATCAGAGCACACCCAGAGCTCTTGTCGCTTGTTTTATCAATATACATATAAAACTCAATGTTCAAATTAACTAGTTCGATAAGTAATTTAGCTCATTGATTTTCGGGCATATCCTAAGTACCATTACAAGCTACGGATATTTTAAATGCCATTACCTAATAGAAGGAATGTTTTAAGCACCTTTTATTGATTTTATTACTGCTTTATTTTGCTGTCTTGGTTTAAAAAATCATTTTAACCGCTCTGTCATCGAGAAGAAATATATCGTTGGTGGAATACAGTCAATTTCCTAAAAACCTTTGACACCGTTAACTAAGGGATTAGAGCTGCTAAATGACGCCGGGGGCCCAGCGAGGGATGAGCCGGGCTCTGCTGGGCTCTGGCAGCCCGGCTCGGAGGGGCAGTCCCACCCGGGCGTGCCGGGAGGCTGCGGGAGCAGCGCACAGCTCCACCCAGACACAGTTTGGGGCCACTGGAGTGACCTGCTGGCGCTTTTTGTTGAAACTGCTCCCTAACTTGGCGCCTTTCAGGTTTGATTTGCTGGATGGTGTTGCTGCGAGTGGGGTGTATTGATGTTGTGCACAAAAGGAGTAAATTGAGGCAGCTCCCAGGGATTTCAGTCCCTTCCCTTCCCAGCTCTGAGCAGATTATCAGAATTATTGAGCTAATCAGCTGGCAGATGCAGGCTGGGGGGCCCGGCAATGCAGCGCTTAATCAAAGAATTGAAAAGTAAGTAACGAATGTTGGTGCTCAATAAAAAGTGGCTAATGAGGTGATTGAGCTGTGGAGTGGCAAACATCAATACTGAGGGATGATCCAGCTCCGGAGTGCTGAGCTGGAACCCAGAGCTGAGAGGTTCTGCCCTACCTGAGCAGCCAGCACCTCACCTGGAGGGAGGCAGGGAGGGAGGGAGTTGCGTTTTGCTCTTGAAATGGAATGATTCCATCATTAACTGTTGGGCTTTAATTTTATTTAAAAAAGAAAAAAAAAAAAAACCAAAACCAAAAAACAAAATCCACACACAACCCCCAAACTTACACAGACCTGTTTGCAGAGGTTTAAGTATGGTTTATAGATTGAAAAATAAGAATAAATTGTCATAAAGTAGTTTAAAAATCAAATTGCTGATTAGAAATGTTAAATCAGCCTCTGGCTGCCTCGCTGAGCTCTAGGGGGTGCAGGGAGGGGCCCTGGCTGTGGCTGTGTCCTGGTCAGAGGGTACCGGGGATGCACTGCCAAAGGAGGTTTGTTTGCACCAAGTGACCACGAGGAACTGGAGCTTCTTTGGAATCCACTTGTGCCCTGATCCTCTTCCTTTCCCTCGGGTAGGTGCTGTACATCCTTCCTCAAGTGCCAGGTTGTTGTGACTGGTGACACAGGGGACGCCTTTGTGTTCTTTCCAGTGATGAGAGTTAGAAAAAGAGCCATGGGAAAAGTCCATGCAGCTGGGAAATACTGATATGTGATACTTTGGATTCTAATCCTGAATTACTCTTATTAATGTAGTTGGGAAAAACCGTACATTTGTCCTAGATTGGGACTGAATAGGTAGAGACCATGTCCACTAACACGTATTTTCCTTGAGGTGCCTTCCAAAATGTGTTTAAATCCATCAGGAGAAGCTGGGCTTTCTCTACACCTGTTGACAGTTTGGCACATAATACTTCTGTGCTCCCAGTTTGAACAGGAAATATATTTATTTCCCTATAAATACATTTAGCTTTGTCCAAATAACTGTAGTTTCCTGTTAAGATTTCCTTGGCCAGGGTGTGCCATAAACTGGGTTAGAAGGAATGGTGCTGCCTGGAATTGAGCAAGGACAATGCAAGCCATGGAAGCAGAACAGAAAGCCACCACCATATTAATTGTGCTTTGTTTTGGTTCAAGTGTCATTCAGTGACATGCTGACATTGTGTGAGCGCATGATGGCCTGAGCCAAACTGCAGTGTGCTTCCGAACACCACAAATAACAATTTTTTACCCAAATACCTCTTTCAGAATGCTATCTCTAAAGCAAGTGATTAGATGGTTATAAATAGATCTATTTGCTTTCTGATATGAGCTTTAAATATTTGTCTTGTAGTAATTTATTTCTTTGTTTCCCCATTGGGTGCTGTTGCTTGACCAAAGCTGTGTGTGTGTATATATATAAGAAATTAAATATATATATATAAAGTAAAACTCATGTTACTGACCACAACTGGGCCATCTGTGAGTATTGCTGTAGTTTCTGCCAAGGGATTTAAGGCCTTTTGTCCCTGTCTAGGGGGTAGCAGGTGACTGAAGTAATCCTGCCCTTTCTCTAGCAGTGGAATTTTGATAACTTTGGATGTTGAATCGTTACTTTCTTTAGTTAAAAATCAGAAGTATTGTCAACATGTTATATAAAGCTACGGAAAAAAATTCATGTTTTATATTCGATGCATCTGATTTTGTTGCCCTTTCCAGACATCACAGGGTATAGAAACTTCAGAAATAAGGGGGTTTAATAACGAAGTCCTGACTCTGATTTTCTATTTCAATACAGAGCAATTTCCTCATGTTACTCTGGTCTGTTCGCTACAAAATGATTAAAAAATAAATAGTGGAAACAAACAGTTAAAAGAAGCAAGCACAACAGGTTCTAGTCATACTCATTTTTCCACACCTTGAGGACTAGCAAATGCTTTAATATGAGATTTTATTTGTACAAAGCAAAACTTCAAACCCACTCCAAAGCTTTCTTATTAAGTGCTGTCAGTGCGGTGATTTACAGGGGCAATAAAGATCTGGAGGGGGCACATTCATCACGGGGTTCAGCGCACCAGGAGCCATTTTCTGCAGTGCTAAAGCCAAGTGATAAAATGAATTCTTTTGTTCTATAACCAAGGCACATTCCCCGGGTTTTGTTTTTGGGGTTTTTTGAAATGTGTGTTGGACTCCTTGGCTTGTAGCTTGGCCGCGTTCCTGTAACACATTTATAAATAATGAAAAATTGCTCTCATGCAGATGTGATGATGCATCTGGCAAAACCCACTGTCTGAAAGACAGGAACTTGCCTTTTACTTTGTCTTATTCACTAACTTTTCCCCAGTGTTAATTCTCGTAGGAGTTTTTAACAGCACTTTGCAAACTAGATGGTTTGGGGGAGTTTGTTTGGTGTGGTGTTCTTTTTTTCTTATTTTTTTTAAGTGATTCTATACCTCTCTGCAAAGCTGAAAGAATTCTGGCTAGGAAGTAATAAAAAGTATTTAAAATAAAGAGCCACGCTCACAGGGAACAGTGTGATTTGGAAAGCTTCCCTTGCTTCCTCTGTTTCTAAACTCGTGTTTGAGTGACTTTTGGGAGGCTGCTCCGTAAGGCGTGCGGAGAGAAGAGCTGGGCTCCTTGTCCGGAGTGGAGTGTTGGTGTTTGTGTGGGCACAGCCCAGCCCTGCCGGGGTCGGTGTCTGTGCGTGCGAGCAGCGGACTCAGAATCCCACTGCACAGGGAGCACTATGAAAAAAGGGAATTCTGGGGTTTCCCTCTAAAACTGCCGCCAGCTGCAGGCTCTGCCTGGAAGTTCTGGGTAGCCCCGTCACACTCAGCTGTCGTGTGGTGTCACGCAGGCACCTTTGAGACAGGAGAAGCACGCTGCAAGCAGTACTTTCCAATATAATTTTGAACGCCTTTCATTGTAAGTGTAAACCTGTGTGGAGTTGTGGCAATGTTCTGGTTTCAGTTGGGCTGCCACCGTAACCTGTGCCATGGGCAGGGACACATTCCACTACCCCAGGTTGCTCCAGGCCCCGTCCAGCCTGGCCTTGGGCACTTGCAGCACTCCTGCCAGACCTATTTATTGATCTTGAGTAAAGCTCTTTGGCTGTCCAAGGTGTGTGTGAGATGAGCACTTTTGCACTCCCTGTGTTGGACCTTCCATAGTTTGGCAGTAGGACTCGTGCAGTCGCCCTCCCCAGCCCTAGCGCCTGGGAAAGGATGTGACTGGGGAATTGCAGGCAGTGTTTGTTTGGCTGACTCATAGTGGCTCCTGATCCACAGGGATGCACTGCCGCAACAGCCACAGCTCCCAGCGCAGCTGCTGTGCTGGCTGCTGGGAAACTGGAGCTTCAGTTGACCCAATAAATGCATTTTGCAGATCTCTTTGCTGTGATTTTATGTTGGCACTTGAAATTTAGCAAGAAAAGCCGTGGTCTAGGAGGCTTTTTGCAGAGCCATGTATGTTACTGCTGATACTTTTATTGCAAAACCTTTAGTCTCTGATATTTAAGGTCAGAAACTGTAAGTGTGTGTGTGCTATTCTTTTTTAACCCTGGGGCCTCTTATACTGTAGTGTCATGAAAGATCCTAAAGCTTTGAGGGGAAAAAAATGGAAATACTTCATTTTATGAAGCAGTTTTGGGGTCAGTTTTTCTGAAATGAATGCTTTTATGTTGGATAGTTTAAAGCCCATCTGTTAACTGAAACCAAGCC
>JAWWMP010000116.1:85536871-85560749 GCA_035047865.1 Dendrocincla tyrannina | reverse complement strand
GATGTGATTTCATTTTGTATGTGACAAAATAATAGCTGGATATTGATATGTTATTTTCATTAGTCTGCTTGTTTGGAAGGAAGCTGATTCACTTGTTAGTAGACTATTGTCCATGAATATAATGAAGAATATATGGATGCCATTATAAATATGGGTCTGACATTTATGTTTGTGCAAGTCTGGATTTATGTATCTGAAATTAATGGAGCTGCACTGATATTAATCCCAGGCAAATTAGGTCAAAGGAATCCCAAAAGGTAAACTGCACCAAGCCAGTCTCTGATACATGAAAAGAGTCTAAAAACAAAGTGGAATTATGGATCTGGCATTTGCAATTATGCCAGAGCCATCTTAACCTAGCTAGCACAAGTAATAACTATGAAGATACAATGGCATGGTCTTCCATGCAGTCTAGTACCTACAACACACAGACTCCCTCAGTATCTCAGGTGCATGTTTGAAAGTTTGTGCCACTGCGTGTTCCTTGCAACAGTTAGATTGATCTAACAGATTTGCTGCCATGTACTGTACTCCCATTACTATTTAAGAGGTCTATCTTATCAGTGGTGAAAGAGACCTATTTTCCAAATTCTTTGAGTCTTTACAGATTTTCAAATGTTTGGAAATCAGTGCAGTAGCATCCTATTTTGTTTGTACATCTGCAAGTAATTATCCAAAGTACAATGCAGGGGCAATTCAATCAAAGAGGACAACAAATGAATTTTATCCCCATTATACTTCAACTTTGGGTGCTTAAATATGGAATGAGTTCATGAGACTTTGTGGAATTAAGGGAAATGAAAATAAAGGACTTGTTTTGGTCTCAGATACAGTGAGCCAAATACTTCTTTCCCTAGTCCTTAAGGGGCACTTCCTTTCCTATAAAATAGTCTAGTGAGCCCTGCCCAACCCATTGACCTCTTCCCAACCTATCTTCTTTAGCTCAGCTATGACTTTATATGCAGGGTATAAATGGCAAAGTTTTGGTGGTGAGGGGCCTGCAGTGGTGGCCTCTGTTGGAGAAAGTCAGGGATTGCTCTGTGTCAGACATCGACAGTTCAAGCCAGATCAGCAACGGATCCACTGCCAGACCTAAAGTTAAATCAAAGGAATTGATGGTCTCTCTGTGAAAACATATTTAAGAAAAGGCAGAAAATACCAAGCACAATGGAAAAAGTGAACAACAGAGGGTACAATAAAGCTAAAGCAGTAGAAAGTACTCCACAGTGAAGACACTGTCATGGTTAATGGAGTTTTTGTATTTTATTCCTTTTTTTTCCCAACATTGTTTTGGAGGGACTGTCTCCTTATAATGAACAGGGCCAAACAGGGAGGAGAAGAAAAAAGAGCCACGGGGGAAGCAGAACTCTTCTATTCCCTAGGCCAGGTGTGCTATTGCCTGATGAGTCTGAACAGCACCATGCTCTACCAGCCCCCCTGCCTCTGCTATCCCGATCACTCACTGCTGTAGATGAGGAGAATGCAAGAATGAAACTGGCCCAGTGCATGCTGTGTGGCCACACTGGGAGCCCCCTGCCCTCTGCCTGCCCTACCTGCTTGCCCACCTCACATGGGGGGGAGGCAGCACATGGTGGGGAGCAAAGCCTCTGGATTAACACCGCTGCTGCAGTCAAGACCTGAGCCTGACTGGATGACATCGAGTGGGCAGTTTAATAGCATAACTCCTTGTGAACAACACAGAGGTTTTTCTAGGTTTTTGCTTTGCCTCTGTTTCCCCATTGTTTCTTTTGCTTGGTTGAGCAGAGAGAGGTGGTTGGCAGGGAAAACCCTCTGCCATTTTTCCGGCTTTGTTCCCAGGGCCCCATGTGGGTGGTGAACTTCCTTCTTCATGGGTAAACTGCTTCCTGTGTATCTTTGTAGTTATTTCTATTTCCTTGTTAGTAGTTATTTTTTTGCTTATACCTCCTCTCATTTTGTACTTCTATATCAGTAGGAAATAAAAGGGTAGTGTGCCCATTTCTTTGAAGTTCCTGCCCCAATATTTGTCTTTAAACAGAGGCAGCTGCTTACACCTCTGAAGGAATTGTGGTCTCTGGAGGACTTGCACTGGAACAGGTACTTCCCTGAAAAGACTGTGGCCTGTGAGCAAGCTCATGCCAAAGCAAGTACTTCTGGACAGGACTGAAGTCAGTGGAGGACCCACACTAGAGCAGATACTTCCATGAAGGAAGTGCAGCTCCTTGTACTGCAGCAAGTACTCCCCTGCAGGGACTGTGGCCCATGGAGGAGTCTACACTGGAGCAGAAGAAGCTAATAAGAAAGGGGCAGTGGAGTAAAAGGAACAGGGCAGCAGAAAGGAATAGCTGCACACTGACCCCAACAGGCTGCTTCATCTGCAGCCTCGCTATCACAAATGAGTTTAACCTGCAGTGATAGGAAGGGGAGCAGAGATTGGGAAGAGAGGGAGAAGGTGTGTCTGGAGTGAAGTTGAACCTGTGAGTGGGAGAGCAAAGGTGTCTTCCCTGCGTGTCTAGATACTTGTCATATTTGCTTCCCAATATCCAAATCAATAATTAAATGTTTTAAATGGAATTCCCCAAGTTGAGTCTGTTATAACTGAGGAGCCTGGGGAGCCGTGCGGGAGCCGGGTGCTGGCCATGGTGCTGAACGGGCCCGACTGAAGGTCCTGTTAGAAGTACCTTCCAACAGGAGGAACTATTAACTGAAAAAATTAACACTTTACCTATAACTTTAAAAAAGTATCGTATACTTACATGAAGTGGTGCAAGAACCCTTATATTATCATCTATGAATAAATGATTTTTTTTCACTATTTGTACTCAGCAATCCATATTAACTGCATTATACATGGATATCGTCATCCACCCACTCAGCTCAGAGTGATGAAAATATAAACATTTACACTTAATATTTGCAGATTTTCTATATTAACCAATATTTTTCCATTTGAAAGTGCCAGTGCTTTTCGGAAAGAAATGGGATTAATACCACAATTAAATCTATTTTTGGAGCAACCAAATGAAGCTGGGTGAAAACAAATTCGTCTATGTATCATAGATTCATGGTGTTTAGCATCAGAAAGGGTGCTGGATTACTCAGCCTGACACTCTGCCTTTCATAAATCCTCACATTTCACCCACTTACCCCTGCCTTGAACTCAGACATTTTTGTGGTTAAATCTGCCTTCAAGATAGGCTTGAATTTAGGAAAAAAAAAAAAAAGTCCACTTTCTCTCCCCTACTAGGGAGGATAACATGGTATTTTCTTTATAAAGAAAACATATCCAAGTCACTTCATAATATCCTTTTAGCTAAAAATAAACACTGAGCTCTTTCAGTCTTTCATGATATATTTTCAGTTCTTTTCTGCCCTTGCCTCTAATTTTTCAGCACCAGTTTTAAGACATTTGTACTGCACCTGGAGCTGGCATACTGGTGTCACCAATACCCCATGCAGAGTACAAAACATTTCCCTGTTTCTATTCACTATTTGTTTGTACAATCATAGTTTGTACTACCTCTTTGTGCCACAGTATCACAATGAGAACTCAGATTCATGTCCACTGCAACTCCACAATTTATTTTAAACTCCCTATTCTTCAGTTGAGAATTCAGTATTCTGCAGGGATAGCTGTATCTTGCTGAATTAAATTACAGTTTGTTTGAATAGACAAGTCTACCAGCTGACCCAAATCACACTTACTTATCTATATTCACTGTTAGTTACCACTCTGGCAACCCTCTTGTTATCTGCAGCTTTTATTAATGCCGATTTTATATTTACTTTTAAGACACTAAGGAGAATGGTGAATACTGTGAAATTTAGTGCTAAGGAAATCCATCAGAGACATGCTACCCTAGGATGATTCCATATTGACAGGCAATGTTGCAGGCTATAATTTCTGAATCCCCTTATTATGCATGTTGCAGGTGTTTTGTGGTCCTAATTGTGTAACAGAATATCATGAGGTGCTAAGTCATACTCTTTACTAAAGCTTACATTAAATCATTTCAGTTCCTTTAGCAAAGGAATTCTTATGTCAAAGAAGTAAAATGACCTACTTTTGTGTTAACTGAAATTTGTATCTTCCTACTTTTTAATTCCCATTGAAAACAGTTTATCAAAGATTTAATTGCATATATTGTGACATTTTATTCTGCACTGTTCTCATGCCAAATTGTAAAATATTCTTCCACTCTTATTTTCATTATATATTCCCATACTTTAACATTTTCTTTAAGCAAATACCCTACAATATCCCTTTTATTGTGATGGACTATCTTCCACACTGTATTATTCAGAGCAGCCAAAGCTGACTCACAAAAGATTCATTATTTGTTGTCCTATAACTGCTGCTATTTACATACATTTCCTATGGGATGTTACTCTCCTCAAACTACAGAGAACTTAGAGACTGTATGTGCAAACTAAACCAAGCTAAAAGATAAGAGGTGAAATAAGGACTGCAGTGCTACAGCCATGAAGAAAGTCACATCTAGAGTTCTGTACTGGTAGGGAGTAAAGCAGGAAAAAGATTTCAGCAAGAAAATTAATAATGCTTAAACTGCAATATTAGAATATAGCCCTTTCTTCACAGCTCCTGAATGTCAAGGAGTTGCTTGGTTTTATCTGGAAGAATTGAAGCTTTGTATTTCAGGTCACAATTATACATGCTATAGCATTTTAAAACAGAGCATGAATATTTCCAGTTTAAAAGTTCTAATTTAGATGTGAAACAGTAAATCAAGGACATTTTGAGAAAAAGCAGCCAGTCAATCTTGAACAAGCTCCTCAAAAACCAGAGACTTTTTTCAGCACATATGGTTGTCTAACAGGGCGCCTCAGAACAGTGGGTGATATTATATGCCATATGTTCTGCTATACCAAAGAATGATTTGGTTTCTGGTAATACTAAAACCAAAGACTAAACTCTAAAATTACCTAGCTCTTCTTAATCAATATCAGCATCTTCTTATTCCATCTATATTTAATTGCATTCTTAGTGGGCTGAAAGAATACCTTTTAGCTGTCAGCAGAAAATATGAGGAGGAATGGTTTACCTAAATAAGACAAAACTTTCTAAGGAGATTATTATCTTGCTATTAATTTGAGTATTGGAAATATTTTTCTGGAAAAAAAATCAAAAATGGGTGACTAACAAAGAAAACAATGTGGAGATTTTGATATTTTTCTCAGAAATTTAATAGAAAGGCAATTCGCTGCAATACCCATAAAAGTGTGATAATATGGCAAGGAATATTTCCCTTACCAAAACTTATTTGGTATCTTACATTTAGAAATTCATATATTCATAGAGCTCTGAGTTCCAGTGGGTCTCTAAAAAACCTTAGGAATAATGATACTTTTTTTTAGAGAACTGTAGAATCATCAAGGTTGGAAAAGACCTCTAAGACCATGGAGTCCAACTGTTAACCCAGCGTCACCATGTTCAGCACTAAACCGTATCCCCACGAGCCACATCCACCCACCCTTCAAACATTTACAGGGATGGTGATTCCACCACTTCCCTGGGAAGCCTGTTCCAACACCTAACCACCCTTTCTGCAAAGAAATTTTTCCTAATATTCATACTAAACTTCCCTGTTGCAACTTGAGGCCATTTTCTCTTGACCTCTCGCTTGTTACTTGGGAAAAGAGACTGATCCCTAGCTCACTACAACCTCTTTTCTTGTAGGGAGAGATAAGGTTGCCTCTGAATCTCCTTTTCTCCATGCTAAACATCCCCAGCTGCCTCAGTGTTGTTCATAAAACTTGTGCTCCAGACCCTTTGGCAGCTTCAGTGCCCTTTTCTGAATATGCTCCATCACCTCAAATGTCTTTCTTATAGTGAGTGGCCCAAAAACTGGACACAGAGTTTGAGGTGTGGCCTCACCAGTGCCAAGTACAGAGGGACAATCACTGCCCTGGTCCTGCTGTCTACACTATTTCTGATACAGGCCAGGATGTCATTGGCCTTCTTGGCCACCTGGGCACCCTGCTGGGTCATGTTCAGTGGCTGTCGAGCCCCACAGCCTTTTCTGGTGGGCAGCTTTGCAGCCACTCTTCCTGTAGCACTTCATGGGGTTGTTGTGACCCAAGAGCAGGACCCGGCACTTGGCCTTGTTGACCCTCATATTGTTTGCCTCAGCCCAACAATTCAGCCAGTCCAAATCTCTCCATAAAGCCTTCCTGCCCTCCTGCAGAGTGACACTGGCACCTAATTTAGTGTCACCTGCAAGCTTACTGAGGGTACCTTTGATCCTGTCATCCAGTTCATCGATACAGATAATAAAGAAAACTGCCTCCAATACTGAGCCTTGGGGATCCCCACTAGTGACTGGATGCCAACAGGATTGAACTCTATTCACCATCACTTGATGGATCCATCCATAACTTCATTGCACGTAATGCAATATACATTTAAAACTTGGCCTAAAATTTTGAGAAGTCATTTGGTTTGTGTACTTAATTCAAAATAACTTGTGGAATCTGATTTTCAAAAGCCAAGTATTGAATAGCTGTGAAATTGAAAAATGTTTGAGGCATCTTAGTTTGAATACTTTGCAGTGAAACACCTATATCACCAGTCACTTTTGAAAATGCAGGTGAGGGAGTCTTTAAAGGCTAGTGCTAGTACTTCTGAACCCGATACTTGCTATTGCAGTTGTCTCTACTGCAAAAACTTTCATTTATTTTCACTTACAAAGAAGTGTTCTCTCACATAGTAATTTTCATTACTTCTTCATAAATTTCTATTTTTAGGAACTCTTCAGGCAGGTTTGATCTTTAGCTGTCAGAAGCAGATGAAATTCTACTTCATGACAAAGTTCAGCTAATTATTCGGCTCCCCAGCCAAATAGAGAAATCAATGAGATTTCCTGGACTGAGTGCAATTTTTGAAGTAAACACATTAATGCAAGTGTGCCATCATATCTGCACTCTCCATCCATCCTTTGCTTTAAAAAATAAAATGTTCTATACACAAATGTGCTTTACAAACTAAGCTCTAAGAAAAAGAGGAATGTCATATAAAAGATTTGGAAATGTAACAAAAGGTTCTGAATGTCAGAGGGCAGTATAGACTGGGTCTTTGTAGGTGTTGGTGTGCCCTTTGCTGTCAGTCAGCTCTGCTAGTAAAATTAAGAGGTCACTACCTCACCCCTTTCAGCTGGCACATCGGAGGACCAAAGGAAGAACAGTCCTCATGAAATGGTCTCACATGAAGAGAAAAATGCTATGCTGTCTCTGATTCTTACTCTCTGACAGGTCCTATCAGATTAGCTTTTCTTTTTTCTGACTCTTAGCAGCTGCTGGTGTTTGGTTATTCAAATGTGCTTATTAAAATCCAGCACTAGTTACAATCACAAACAAGGTAACTTACATCTCTTGTTTTTCTAGAAACCTCATTGCCATGTTCAGGCACTGTTCACAGATGTGTCCAACACCACGGTTAGACAATTTTGATTTGAGGTAAGATGTCTTTCAGGAGCCACCAGCATTCATTGATTTCCTCTAATGTTTTTCCCAATAGATATTACGTTTTCGAAAGTGCTTGTGCCTTTGTTTTGCAAGGTGATCTGGTCAAAAGATTTGTTTTAGTGCTACTTACATTGTAAGAAGGATGTTATAACTATAGCATCACATTAATTAAAATTGTAAATAATTGCAAAAACATATTAAGGAAGGTCTTGAAACATTGTAAAAAGAGAGCTGTACATATACTTATTGAAAAACTCTGCCACTTCAAGAAAAGTAACAATAGCAATGCTTAAGATTCCTTGTTATAGATATTAGGAACAGGAAATACACTTCGTGCCCTGAGTCCACCAATTAGCTTTCACTGCCCTGAGAATATCTGGGACTTCCATCTCTACGTCCTTCACCTCTGGCCCACTAGGTAGATGTGTACCCAGCTCTGTTCCTTGATGATCCTGACTTGCTGATTTGGCTTCCTGGATTGTCTCAAACGTATCATGTCTCTTTGAATATGTCTAATCGCTGGACTGTTGGCTGAGCCTGTTGCTGTCATCTACCTTGCTCTGTTTGTCTTGCTTGGTTAGTTTGGGACTGTGCCCTTTTCACTGTGGTCATTGCTTCTACCTACCTGCAGTGTGGTCAGCTCTTCATCTTCTGTCACAAAGTGGCCCCTTTCTTGTTGCTCCTTGCCATAGCATAGTTTACTAACTAAAGCAGAGGCCTAGGAAGCGCAATTTTTAGACCATTCACAATTTGACCCCAGTTTTCAAGGCAGTCAATCGCTGAGCTTTTAGTCTTTGGCTGTATAAAAATGTGTTGTAGTTGGCTACTGACTTCTTTGACTTTTATGCTTTTCAAGGGAGGGTGCAGTGTAAGAAGCTTTAACCCATTTACTTTCTGGATTAGAGATCTAAATCACAAAAATGTCCTAATCCAACCTTTGAGTGGCTGAGGCTTAATTATTCAGTATGCAACATACTTCAAAATTATTCAGCATTCATATTGGGAAAAGAGATACCGGTAGTCTTCTGTCAAATCTTATCCAGCCTAAGCCAATTTTTTACCACCTGAAATGCCAAAGCAAGGTACTGCACAAAGCAGGTTGCGCTCCTTTTTCAAGTCCCCTTTGGTGAACTTCTAATGTATTGTCCAAATTAAAGAGCAGGCCCAATAACTGTATCTCTAGGTGCTGAAGGCTAAATTAAGACTAGGTGGAAAAGGAATCAGAGCCATAATTTTGCTCTTAGTTCTTACTTTCACAGTGAAAAATATGAAACCTGGAAACATGAAAGGTCTTCCTGAGCTAGGACATATCCTCCAGCAGAGAAAGAAATCCTGCCATTTCAAGACTGGAAGAAGCCTCTTGGTCCTTGTCAGATCAGACTGGCTTCTGCATTTAGGAGCTGTTACTTGTAAAGACAAGAAATCATAAGGGTTTCTTTAGCTATACCTACTCCGTACCAATAACCTGATAGAGAGAGGTTCTGTATAGGGACCCTCAGGCAAGCTGGAGCAGTTTGGCTCAGTCCACACTTTTAGCCTTCAAACCAACATGAGATTATTTAAGTTCTTTGTAGGAACTGACTGTCTTGTGCTGCAATGAACCAAGAAAAGAAATTGTTTGGCAGAGGTGACAACTGGTGTAGGAGAAAACCTCACTGCAAACTAAAAGGAGAGACAACGGACCTCCAAGGTCTGTGTCCATTCTGTGGTACTCTGACTTGTCAATACAGACACAGCTTATGATCCTGGTCAGATACATTTCAGACTTAGTTATACTCTTTGGATCTTCTGGCTTAATGGGTCAAAATGAGCAAAACCATATCTGGCAAAATAAACAGACATTCTCTTCTGGGTACCATCTTACAGTGCCAAACAGAGGTGCCAATCATAAGCTGGCACTGAGCCTAGCAATGTGAACTTCCATCTTCTGTCTTTTACAAACAGTGGACAGGTTACAATATAATCACAGAATCACAGAATCACAGAATATGCTGAGTTGGAAGGGACCCACAAGGATCATTGAAGTCCAACTCTTAACCCTTTGCAGGACCATCCCCAAGATCGCAATATGTGCCTGAGAGTATCATCCAAATTCTTCTTGAACTCTGTCAGGCTTGGGGCTGTGACCATTTCCCTGGGAAGCCTCTTCCAATGCCCAACCACCCTCTGGGGGAAGAACCTTCTCCTGATATCCAAACTAAACCTCCCCTGAGACAGCTTCATGCCCTTCCCCTGGGTCCTACTGCTGGTCACTACAGAGAAGACATCAGTGCCTGCCCCTCCTCTTCCCCTCATGAAGAAGTTGTAACTGCAGTGAGGTCTCCCCTCAGTCTGCTCATCTCCAGGCTGAACAGACCAAGTGCCCTCAGCCCTCCTCATATGGCTTCCTCTCAAGGCCCTTCACTATCTTTGTTGCTCTCCTTTGGACACTCTCTAATAGCTTAATATCTTTCTTATATTCTGGCTCCCAAAACTGCCCACAATATTCAAGGTGAGGTAGCTCCAGTGCAGAGCAGAGTGGGACAATCCCCTCCCTCGACTGGCTGGCAATGCTTTGCCTGATGCCCCCCAAGGACAGGATTGGCCCTCCTGGCTGTCAGGGCACTGCTGACTCATATTCAACTTGCCATCAACCAGGATTTCAGGTCCTTTCCATGGCACTGCTTTCCATCATCTCATTCCCCAGTCTGTAGGAACATCCAGCGTGGCCCCATCCCAGGTACAGAATTTGGCACTTCCCCTTGTTGAACTTCATATGGTTGGTGATTGCCCAGCCCTCTAGTTTGCTGAGGTCTCTCTGCAGGGCCTTCCCTGCCTTTGAGGGAATCAACAGCTCCTCCCAGTTTTGTGTTGTCTGAAAACTTGCTTAGTATCCCTTCCAGTCCTGTGTCCAAGTAATTTATGAAGACATTGAAGAGCAAAAGGCCTAAGATGGAGGCCTGTGGAACCCCACTAGTGACAGGTAACCAGTCGGAGATTACCCCATTCACTCTGTGCTCAACCTGTGAGCCAATTGTTCCACATCACCACGTGATGTGTTTATCCAGCTGGATATTTTGTCCAGAAGGATCCAGTGAGAGACAGTATTAAAAGCTTTCCTGAAATCCAAAAAGATGATATCAATTGTCTTCCTTTAATCATCTAGGTGGGTTACCTTGTCATAACAGTTAAAGGAGAATTCAGATTTATAAACCAAGTCATTTAATGTCAATTAGATGTCATGAGATATTCTGCTTGGGGCCCTGAAAGCCCTTTAGTCATGTCTGTCAAGCCCACTCAAGCATCTGAAGCACCTACAGGTTTGGAAATGGTGCTAGGTACCTCTGTATCTGTAACTAATCTGTTCTAATTGGATTAGCAATGTTGATTATCTAAAATAATTCTTATTATATAAATGTGACTGTTCACACCTCTCATATCTATGTTCTTGGATGTCTGCAAGCAACTCCAAGCATTACATGGTGTAAGTCTTCTTGTTTAGCAACAGCCTATTTTAGGGCACTGATAGATGCTTAATACAAACTATTACTTGGCTGGAAATTGATACACCTTAAAACACAAGACCAGTTAAGTAGTTTTGGATATCTTTTTTTTTTTTTCACAACTGTTGTAATTAAATGTATTCTGCTTGGTCACTAATGGCATGTTTACATATAAATAGTACTGAACAGTTTCAGTGGTAATGGCTATCTTTACACTTTCATTTAATACTGAAGCATGAATGACAGTAGTTTTGTTAGCTCAAGACAGTGTCAGGCACAACAAAACCTTGACAATCTGTGCAAGTGCAAACTGGTACAAAATCAGGCATATACTCTCCCCTGAGAGCAGCCTGTCAGAATGCAGGGGTTTAGTTTTCTCATGCCATTAGGTCTTCCCGGGGTTTTTGTTCTGTTTAAGTTCCAAATAAGATGGTTAGGAACTGGTTAATACTTGGAGAACTCCGCAGTAGCAAGTTAAAGAGCTGTTTGACATATAATGTAAGCCCACATATGCAGATCCTGGCCTTTTATTGGTTAGCAGATGTCAGCTGACCTCTAGCAATTCTGCAGCAACTGTGTACATGTTTGAAGATCTGGATTCATAGACTGATGGGAGGTTAATTCACTGAAATCACTAACTCAGCTTATTGGGGTCCAGGACAGAGATTTTAAAAGAATTTCCATTTAGTTTGATTATTCTTCCCTCCAAACTGTAACACTAAAAATGTGCTGCCCCACATTTGTTGAAGGTTAAACCTGTGCATATTGGTAGTACCGATAAGGAGAAATGGTAAAATCATGGCAAGTGAGCTGCAGACCTATCAAATCCAGGCCTTTGAACTGTACTGAGATACTGCTGTGGTAAGTTCTTTTATTTGTAACCATTAAGATCAGGCTTTTATTGACTTAGACAAGAAGTCATAACAGCATGACAGCTAGAAATACAATGTCATTTTGCAAGTTATTTGCTAATATATTAGAAAAGTCATTAAAATATAACTAACACTATTAAACCCAGATTTTTTCCCCAGATTTTTTTCATTGTTGGTGTTCACCTTTGCTAATATATGCTATTCATTGACTTCCACTGGCTCCACCAGTATTGAGTAAGGTAAACTAAGTTTATTTGCTTGCATTTAAAGATAATTTTGTGTCTACATGCTTCACTTTTCTAATTACTCTCAGGTTTTTTAAGTACTGTTTAGGAGATACCAAGTCAAAAAGCTTCTGCACTTACCTTTTCATACTATTTTGTCTTTTTCCAGTGAGTATCTTGTCACAGCCATAGAGATCACTAGAAATGGGGCAGAATGTTTCGTACTGCCATTCTAAAGAAAGTCTCCTTTGATATAGGTACTAAAAAAATTTAAAACCCTGATACCCAATCTGACCAGCTTTTGCTTCCCCAACCTCTGTTTCCATGGCATTCTCAGCTGGTAGAAGGCAGAGAGCTAGTACAGTAAAAGAGAGGCAGACCAGCTTGTGCAGCAACACCTACAGCCTGTAGGATCCTGTTGTGTTAACTTTAACAAGAATAGAAACAGAATATCTTTCTACCTTTTTTTCTTTTTCTTTTTGAAGGATATAAAAGAAGAGATTGAATGGGCCCCAGCAATTGCTGACCTTTGCATTTATAGTACTACAGCAAAATGATAACCTTCAGCAGCAAGACAGTCTCCTGGTCTAATAAGCTGCATTTGTAATCATAATGAGAAACGAATATCTCATCAGTCTGCTAGTCTTTCCTAGTTTTGAGTGAAATTCATAACTATCTAGTTTTTGCTTATGTGTTACTCTAAGGCATTATTCTAACACCTGTATTTTTAAAGAATTCTTTCATTTATTCATAAGACATTATTTATGCATTATTTTTGTAGGTAACAGTTCTAAGAATTTTTTACCATAGTAGTTCTTGTAACATTATACTTAAATTATACTTAATTCAGTGGAGCTACTTCAGTTGTAAATCAGTACACCTAATGACTCTGAAATGGTCCATTCAGATAAATCATTGCATCTCTGTGAGGTGAGGTCCTATTAGAGTCATCTTAGCTCCATCAACACAGATCAGACTGTGATATAAAGGATCTAAAATCATAATCTGAACCCACTTCTCAAAGCCAAAGTATGGCTAAATGCCATCACGATGTTAGGATCCTGAATTTATGTTCTAGGAAATGTGAAATGAGAAGCTGAACAGGTACGGCTGCTGTAGGCTGTTTCATTTGCCCATGACTTCCCTGTACCTTTCTCTCATGTGATCCAAAAGAATCGTGTAGCCTCTTCCCTTGTGATAACATTAAGAATAAAATTTGCACATTTTAGGAGAGATACTGACCAAAGATGTGATAGAAATCTTCAGATGTGTTTAAGGCTCTGCGAAGAGAATGAGAATGTCCCCTGTGCACAAATCAGAAAACAATGGGCTAAAATTGCAGCAGACTCAGATTTGACTTTAGGCATAGCTTTCTAAGACTAAAGATAGCCAGTCTCTGGAACAGTTTAGCTGCCCTGAGGAACAGTGTAGGCAAATATTTACCAGCAATGATGATTGATCATAAATGAATAATTGATCCTACTTTGAGTGGGAGGATGGACCAGGTGACTTCCTGAAGCCTCTCCTCACTAATTTTTTTTTTTTTTAATGGTTCTATATACTTAAGTACCAAACGGACTGAAGTTTGCCGCACTTAACACTTGTCAAAACCACTTAAAATAGGCAAAAGAGAAAGCCTTTAAGAAATGGTGATATGTTAATTACTCTCTAGGTATTTTTTTCTAAGCCTACCTCTTTCCCATCCTTCTGTTCACATTAGACACTTCACAAATTAGTCACATTAGACACTTTATCCCTTATACTGAGTTAACCATCTTTTCTACTCTTTTCATGCTCTTGCAATTCTGATACTCCAACACTTTAGTGGAAGACAAGAGACTTGGCAAAGGAATCTCTGCTTCTCCTCACTATCATATTTGACTTGCACCTCCTGTGAGATCTCAGAATGACTGACAGATGTACATTAGCACAATTCTGATTTTTTGCATGCATCCCAAATCCAGTGATTTTCTCTCTTCCTCACTCATTCTACCCAATCGACAGGTGAATATAAGACTGCAAAACCAAAATAGCAACACTTCTGCATTTTGAACATTTTCTATGATAGGAGCTGTGTTTTGAAAACACAGAGGCTGATTATTCAACTAGTTTAAAATATTCAGACAGATTAATTTTCAATCTGTCTACACAATTAGAAGACATGTGTAAGAACATTCAATGAATGGATTCATAGATATTTACTCAAACTTAAGCCCTACTTATATGTTATGACTAGTATTTGGAAAGGAGAAAATCTTTACATTAGGTCATTCAATCCACTGGCCATAGAGTCTGTGAATACCCTCTGAAAGAATAAGAGCTAAAAGAAAGTTCTCAGGCATCTTAGATGCTGGCTACAAGAGTAGCTGGCAGCCAAAGGTATACAGCCTTGTTACCTGGTCTTATGTGAAACTTTTAGATACAGGAAGATTTCGAGGGAAACAAAATGATGTAAATTGTTCCTTTAAAAGTTTTAGGGCGAAACAATAATGTCCCATTTTGCTTGGCAACCTCCAACAAATGGTACCAGACTATGTCTTTCAAATAGCAGTGCTAGGACTCAGCCTTTTATTATTTTTTTTCCGATTCAATCAATTTGCCAGTTTCCACTTTCTATCTATTAAATTAAAACAAAACCAAACTCAAAAAACAAACCACAAAAGAACAAACCACAAAAAGCCCCCCTAAATATCTCGTTTGGTTTCTCATCCCTCCTGCCCTTCACACCAAGGGAAAATGCTGTAAATAGCCACAAAGTTACCTCATTAACTCCTTTTAAGTATCTCCTTACACTCTTCTTTGCCACACTGTCAGCAGTCCTTGACTGAGACTATCACCTCTCATGCCAATAGATACAGTTTCTTAATATGCTCCCTCTCCTGGTACACTCTGGCTGCATACTTAAATGTCACACTCTTCAGGGAAGAAATTAACTTCTGAATGGTTCATGGGAGATTTGGCCCTAGCCTTGGTTTGATGGCAATGCTCAATGCTGCAAGTCAGTCTTAAGCTTCAGGTAAACTACTCTCCTGAGGTCTGAAGAGATGGAGTCTTTTTAAGTCAAGATGAGGTAAGGGTCTAAACAAAATAATAGGGTCTCTGTGCCTGATGGGATGCATGCCACGGGTATTTAATTTCAAAGAGTGCCAGCAGAGAGAAGAGTCAGAATGAAGCATGCTTCTGACTTGTGAGAAAAAAAACCACTAGGAAGTCTAGACAGAGATCTTTACTATATGTTAGATGAGCAATACAGTATTCATCCTTTCTTCAGCTTGTAGTGCCTCTGTTGCAGGCGGGGACTGCCATTAACGCTGAACTCTCCAAGGTTTGTGCCACTATCCCTAACAAAGCAAACCCATCCAGGCCCACCAGCTGCAAAGGCAGTGCACCAGATGGAGACTGAGTACTGCCTGCCAGCATGCTCCTGAGGGTGGCAGGAAGGGCTCTACCCCTGCAATTCCAGCACCACATCTCTGAGGAAACTCTGGGTGCTGCCAGCTATCCACCAAGCTAGTGATCTGAAAATTGACACTTGAAGATTCTGGGGTAAGAACTCTCACAGAACTTCAGGTGTGCTTCCATGACTTAGCCGTAATCATACTTCTGGAAGTCAGTAGACTTAGCAGGGTGCTCTGAGGACGCAAGGGTGTGCAAGAAACATGTGAGCTAAGTCACTACTATGCCTGAAGGAATTCAGTTAGTGTGCTGCATCTCTGGGGATGCTCCCTTCAGCAGCAGCACCCCTGTAGGAGCTGTTGCCTCTACAGAAACACCTAAGCAGAGAACTCCCCTTGCTAGGGTGTGCTATTATAGAATTAAAAAAAAACTATTTCAAATAAACCCTTATAGTTAAATTGAGTTTCAGCAGATGCAATGCCTTGTCCTTCCCTGAAAGGCAAATACCTTGCAATAATGTGAATTATACCCTAAACCATTATACTGTATGTAAGACTGTATGTTAGAATGCACCACATCCATATGTTACATCTCTTCTACAGGTTTGCTCCAGAACAGCTACATAAATTAAGCTATGGTGGTGGGTAGTTATTAATACTGAGACAGCTTTCGGTATAATCTCTATGATTTCCTTGGGCCTCTCTTCATTATCACTGACACTTTTTTGGTTTGTGATGCCTCTGAGTCTTAGAAAAATTCTCTGACGACAGCTGATCCTGTCAACTCTCACAACACAAATGGTTTTACCTTTCCTTTGACAACTATCTCTGTCCCTCAGAAAGAAGTTATTTTATTTTGAAGTTTAATAGCTTTGACTTCTGGTTTCTTGATTTTTCCTTTGTGGTACAGCCACTAGATTGAAAACAATGTGGGGGTTTAAATCAAAGTGGAAAAAATATAGATTCCCTAACACGATGTGAGAAGGCCAGCAATAATCCTTTCCAAGTAACTGAAATTTGTATTTGCTGTCTCCTTGCTGACCAAAGCTTTTCTTTAAAACAAGTCTCTCATCAGCCTACCTGTGTGCTATAGTACCACCAGTGAAAAGACGAAGATCTATATGTGCCTTTTAACCCCGTTCCATTGCAAAGTATAAGGAGCTATTTAGTCTGACATCCATTTTGTTAGCTTCTACCAGCAGCAGCTGGCAGATTTCTCCAGGGTTTTCTTCAGAGCATCTGGCTTGGGTCAGGTCACTATAAAAAATTTATTAAACATCCTTTACAGGACTAACTTGAGCTTTTTAAAATAAGGAAATCTCGTCTATCTCCAATCTTACAGAGGTTTTGTTTTCATTCTTTCAACACAGGAGGTCTATTAAGCATTGCATTTAATGAGATATTGAACATCTCTTTGTTCTGAGTCTATACTGGAGCAGGCTGTTCTTAGAAAACACATCACTTGGGTTTGTTTTATTCTGTGGCTGGAGTAAAAATTGTTCTGTTGTAATAAAATATGTATTTCTTCATTTTGGAAAACAGTAAATGGACTGACTAAACCATCTCAGCTGATATTGGAATGGAGCAAGACAGGCTGGGCAACTGTGTAACCCCTGAAATGTGGAGCTAATTATGAGTATGATTATTAATTAAAAAAAGCAAGACAATTAGGAATAACATAAAACCTGCCATACTGATTCAAAACAAACATCCTTCTGTCTCTAAAAGTGATTATAAATTCACATTTAGGGAAGGATAAGAACCATGTAAGAATATATGGTTTTTACCTCCAATACTCTTCCAACTTCTTATGGTTTTAATCTTAGAAGATTTCCCAAGTCTTTTATAGTTTGTTTATTTAGGAACTCTCTATGAATCATTCTTCCATGTTCTTCTCTCCCTGAACTTATATAAACTTCTTCCTTTACTATATATTCTGCATGGATTTCCACAGATCTGGGATCTGAAGTGTGAGGAACTACCATCACAAACTTTATTTGATGACTCCTCATATCCCTGAAAGGGGCAGTGGGTAGTTGATCATTATCCATTTCAGTTGTGCTACTGACAATTTTGTAGATGTCTGCCACAACCCCAAAAATCAGAATTCCAGCCCATCTAATCATTCATTACACAGAATCCATTCTGTACTATTTGGTTATCAAACGTGTCCTCTGAATTGCTTTTAAGCTTTAATGTGTCCTTCCTTAAATGAGGAGACCGAAACTATGGCTAGTATTCAAAGTACAAGAATGCATTAATCCAGACATGTGTTTCCTGTCTTGTTCTTTACTCCTTCCCTAATAGTTCCTAGCATTTGATTTATTTTTTGACTACTACTAAGCACTGAGATAGTGCTTTCTGATTATATCCATTGGATAATTAAAGATACTTTCTCCTATAAACTTTGCCCCACTTCTTCTTATGGCAAACTGTTCCATCAAGACTCTTGTGCCTGTTTTAGTAATAGCATTGACTTTTAAAGTAACTTGCAATTTATGAACATAAAGGGATGAGATTATGATGAGGTTGCAGTAGATTGTAAAATAAAACTTGCCATAGCACATCGTTCACTGTATGACCAGCTCTGCAAAATGACACCATCCTCTCCTCACTGCAATCCTCTTACCTGCCGCTTCTTTACAGCCTGTCCAGGGAATCAGATGTTTACTGCCTACTAGGCTTGATAAAACTGCAGGAGTTTCTTGTATTCTCTTGAAAATAGTATTTCTGGGCTGCTGGCAGCTTTTAGAGGGGTTCTGGCTACATGTACAGCAAGAACCCTTAGTGTACTTTATCACTTTGTTTATTTTATGATTTAGATCACTTAGATCTTAACCTTACTGTGCTATCTACTGCAGTCATAGCATAAAACATTCAAGATTCTATTGAAGATTTTCTTTTGAAGCAAAAATAATGTGAAGATACTTCAATTTGCAGCAAATAGCTCAAGAAATCACAAAACCCCAACTTTATTTATTAAAATGTAAAATATATATTCATTATAATTGCAGGCTGCTTTACTTATAAAGCAATATATAATAATGCATGATGTTCACCAAAACCACTGGAGCAACAGCAGAATTCTTATTCCAGAAAGATATGGTCCACAATTATAAAAAATGTTGTATTACGTCAATGCTCGAACTGAATACTTTTCCAACTTCCAGATTGCTGACTAAAAGTATTGGGCTTCATTTTCTTCTGTCTGAGCCATAACATTTCTCAGCCTTTCTGACAGATGTCACCAAAGTATTGCAAACTTGGGGTCTTTCTGTGCAATGGCCTTATCAGATTTCCCCGAAGTAAATGGGATTGAGTCTGCCTGCACTATCAGCTTTACACAATAGGTCCAGAAGAGAAACAAAAAGTAGATGATGATGTTTTAGGATGGAGGGTGGTGTCAGTTACATCACTTTTCCACTTTTTTCTAGTTAAAGGGGAAGAAATGGAAACTGATCTTAGTATTTTGGAAAATTATATCGAACTTAAAGCCTTGTTAGCATTTCTGATTTAAAAAACAATTATTTAATGAACACATTTGGAAAGTAGACTGAATGAAATAAGAATCAGCTCATAACAGATTCAAATCAGATAGGAGTTTGCAAATGCACTGTTGCACCTAAAAGGGTATGATTCGAAGCTGCACATATAGAAGCATCATGTTGAGGAGGAGGAAGGTGATAGTTCCTGTTTATGCATTTTTGGCAAACTGCACCTGAAGGATGGGGTGATTTTCTGGAAACTGTCATGCCAGAAATACACAGCTAAACAGGAGGGAACTGAGAAGAGCAAAGGGAATAATTAGAGACCTATGGGGGTGGGACAGGGTTTCTAGTCTACTTTTTTTAGGGAAACCAAGCTATGTAATTGCACTGCTTTTCAGTCTCCTCTCCAGCAATAACATTTAAATCTCTTGACCAATTTGAAATAAGCCTCACAAAAATGAAGAGGTTTAAAAACACTGAGCTCCTGTTGTTTTTATAAAAATCAGCATCCAGACAGAGAAGACTTAAATTGGTGTGCCTGATAACGAACAGGTGGAAGTGTGAACTCAGCTGCATTATTTGACACAGGAGAATCCAAAGCTGTCATTCAAAAGCAGCCTCCATAAGGTTTGCTGTCAGAGGAATTGCTCATTTGTTGTTTAGAGGTAGGGGTTTTTTTGTTTGTTTGGTTTAGTTTGGTTTTTTGTTTGTTTTTCTTTGGTTTAGTTTGTTTTTTAAAAATAAAATATATTTTAAAGAAGACCAAGACTTCTGCTGGAGATTTTTAAGATGTTAATTGCTGCAGGGTGTAGGCACTCATAGAATTATGCGTAATAACAGATCTTGTCCAGAACAGGCCCTGAAATCCCTAGCTGAAATGAAGTGAAATCCCTTTGTGCCAGTGTTTTCTATCTGCTTTGAAAAGGACTGTTTCCATTTCTTCTCACGCTAGAGCTAGCTCTGATCACTTCTCTCTTAAAATACTGTGGTACCACCAAACTTAAAGAAATGAAAAATCATGAGTCAGATGCCAAAACAAAAACTGCTTTTGAAAATCATGATATGTTGATGTTTTACTTAGAATTTGGTCTGTCTTTGAAATTTTTAAAATCCTTCAACTTCTTATGTGAGGGAGAAGTCACATTGTCTCACTTCCACTAGTGTATTGTGAGAAATTACTTTGACCCCTTGATGCTACAGGATATTTCATTCTTTATGGCTGCCTCTCAAAAGGCAAACCCATGGCTTCCATGGCTTTCACTCTCCCCAGTCCTCCATCACCCTTTTAGGCAAGAAGCCTATAGGAAAAGCCCTCTGAATTGTTTGTTTCTTCTTTCAGTTTGCCTCCAGAAAGAAAACAAACAATCATGACTTCTCACAGCTAGTGAAAAGGTAGTATTGGTGGAAATGAGAAATTTAGAATGTGGCATTTGGTCAGTCCAAAAGGAAGGCATTGGGAATAAGGAAGGTTCCTAAGATTGAGGGAAGGTCTAGAATAATAAAGGACTGTGCATCTACCATGCATAAGACATATATGAATACTTGTTATGAACTGAGAAGAAAAGGTCATGGATTCCATTATAATGATTGGCTTCTCAAGTTTAGGAAAGAATCTATCTGTTATATTACCATAGCTGTATCAATGATATTCCACTTCTAGATTTCACAGCAGTCTTCTCTAGATAGGACTTCAGAGAAATGGATTTAACAGGATGCCTGTCAGTGACAAGATTTTGGATGCTACTAAGCAGGGGAAATTCTTACTAACCAGGCAATGAAATTGTCTTCAAGGCTCTCATATATGATTCCAACTTTGGGATATAAGGTATTGAACTGGACTGGGATTTCCGCACATTGTTGGTTGGACGACGGTGTCAGGTATTTCATCTTTACAAAGCAAATGTGTGCAAATCAGAAAATGACCCCTAAGGGTTAGAAATTATGACAATAAGAGCTGAGTATCTTCATGTAGCCTTATAAAAAATGAGATTACTTTTATGGTTTCTTCTTTATTTCTCTCCAGTAAATTCTATTGCTTTAGTAGAAAAATAATGTAAAATCATTTGCTGTGTCTAAGGCTTTGTAAGCATTAGGAAAAGCATTGCCAAAAGCTTGAGAAAGGTGAACCTTTTGCTACTCAGCACTGGTGAAGCCACATCTGGAGTGCCAATTTAGTTCATGGCTCCCCAGCACAAGAAAGACATGGACATAGAGCAGCAGGTGAAGTGAAGGGCAATGAAGATAGTTTAGGGATTGGAGCATGTCATATGAGGAAAGGCTGAGCAATAGAACTAGTTAGCCTAGAGAATAAAGGGGTCTGAGGGATTTTATAGATGTGAATAAATATCTGATGGGAGGGTATAAGCAAGGCTGAGTCAGTGGTGCCCAGTGATAGAGCAAGAGACAATGTTCAGAAACTGAAATACAGGGGGTCTTGTTTGAACATGAGAAAACACTTTTTTTACTGTGCAGATAACTGAGCACTGGCACAGGTTGCCCAGAGAGGCTGTGGAGTCCCCATCCTTGGAGAGACTCGAAGCCATCTGGATACAGTTTTGAGCAACCTGCTCTACCTGACCCGGTCTGACCAGGGAGACTGGACCAGATGTCCTCCAGAGGTCCCTTCCAACTTAAATGATTCTGTGATTATGTGCTTTTCACAGTTTTAGTCACAATATTGGCTTGGCACATGTCCACACTCCAACTTCCATAATTTTTTTAAACACTTATTCTGCAAGAGCTTTCAGCTTTCCCTTTTAAATTATAAGAAACTATATGGAAAATTCTATACTCTTTGTTTTCTTTTTGTATTTCATACAGAGCAGTAAGAATTCACATGCTTGACCCAGTATAAAGCAAGTAACACAAATACGGAACAGATATAAATGAAAAGGAAATGTGAGTAGGATAACTTAATTTCATGTCATATTTTCTTCATAACATTATCTTGGAGACACTTGGACCTTATGGTCTTAGAACTTTTATAATTTGTTTAGTTTGGGCTTAAAGCTGTGACTCTTGAACACTAAGGCCACTACTCTAGTGAATTATTACTTACATTTACTTGAGGCATATGCAGACCCACACAAATTATCTGAAGGATTGAGTGTGGACTGCCTACAGATACGTGTAACAACATAATCATGGTGTCTTGTACTACCATTCCAGGCACGTCATGTTTTAGTTGTTTCTGATACTAAACATATGGTGGTACCTCACCTTCTTCTCATCATCTTATTTTTTTTCAGTCTTGCTTCCTTCAGTTTTGAAGCAGCTGCCTGTTGGTAAAGAATGGATAAATTCTTTTGCACCAGACTGTTGCACGAAGGCTATCTTCCCTGCTGGTCACAGATGGCTGGAAGTGATTTTATTGATTTGTTAGTACTCAGCTAGAAGGATTACATCTAGCAGTAACAATGTGGCCAGGCCCTGGGACAAATCACCTCAGGAGTTAGCAGAGTGTCTGTGTCTTTAACTGAGTGTGACATTATTATATTTACCAGCCTTTCATAGTACTTTGCTTATTAACACCACTTTAATCTCTTCTGAGCCATCTGTCGGTCATTCAAGTTTCTGTTTCCTTCATGTGCTGGAAGAGTTGGGAGACTTCAGTTTCTGAGCTGAACTCGGACATTACCATGCAGAAGTATTGATGGTAACAGTAGTGCTTATGGGTTTTTTTTTACTTTTTAATTTGTATTATCAAGTTGTGTCCTGCAGAAAATCTCTTGGGGAACACGGGCAGATGGTCACAGTAATTCTTCTTGAATTCAAAAGGTCATGAAGGTTCATGGCTCTCAGAATTTGTGTGTGAGGTATTAGTGTGGCTTGCTGAAAGCTGGTCCCTCTCCCTATTCCAAACCTGGCAAGTTTGGCAGCAAAAAGCATTGAATATTGCCAGCATAGGGGTTTTTTTACCTTTGGGTCGTCCCCATCAGACGATCTCTCTAGAAACCAGAGCTGTTTCCATGCTGTGGCCTCAGCAGAAGTGTGACTGAGAGGTCTTAAGTGTCAGTGTATGTTAGTGGTAGTTCACTTTTCATTCGAAAGTGCAGTTTTCTCTGTATTTTAGCTTTGCGTTTCTAAGTAGCCTGAACGATTTCATTCACTGACAGGCACATGTATGAGCAGGGGACCTTTCAGAGCTATAGGCATGAGCTTGTGGCCAGTGGATTACATGCAGATCATCTCCTATAGAGAAGGACTGTCACATGCATTACCGGCTCCCCAAAATGAAGTTGCTCAGAGCTGGTAGATGAGAAATTGACAGGGAAGCGATCTCCATCTGGACATGACGTTTTGTTTCATTCTGTGCTACCTCCTCAGCTGAGCAGTCGGAACTGTGACATGTTTCATGGCCAGTTTTGTTGGGTCACAGTAATTACAGAAGGCGTCTGACAGATAAGAGCACTCGCCATCCCCGTGGGAGGTGTGTGGGGACCACGGCATGGATGCCACTAACGAGGTGTAAGAGGTGTAAGAATGAAGTGCTGAAGCGTGGGACCCTTAGGAAGGGACGGTGGAGCGGTGACAGCGCTGGCTCAAGGCGAGGGGGCTGCAGCTGGGGCGAGCACCGCTCCCGCCCGAGGGAGCAGCAGCACCACCGGGAGCCCAAGGCACGCCGCATCCTCCCACGGGTGGCCCTGCCCCGGGCGAGCCGGCAGCCCCGGCGGGAGCCCTGGCGAGCCCCTTTGGTGCGGGACCCTGGGGGACGCCTTCAGGAGGCCGGCGGCGGCGGGAGAAGCACAGGCAGGGGCAGGGGCAGGGGCAGCGGCGCCTCGGACTCCGCCTCACCGGCACCGAGCTCCCCCTCCCTCCCTCGCTCCCTCCCTCGCTCGCTCCCTCCTCCACGCCAGGCTCGCAGCGGCGGAGCATCGCGGCGGCAGCACCCGCCCTCCCCGGCCGGCCGGCGGCGCGCACCGCCCCCCGCCCCGCACGCACCGCCGGCGGCGACCG
>JAWWMP010000116.1:85522172-85536101 GCA_035047865.1 Dendrocincla tyrannina | reverse complement strand
CCCGGGGCGGGTCCCGGGGCGGGACCGAGGGGATTTGAGCCCCCGGAATCGCCGCCCGCGCCATTTGCTCGCTCGGGACGCGCTCGGGACGGTTCGGCCCGCCCGGCTCTGCGGGCTCCCCTCTTCTGTCCCCTCTGTCCCTCCTGCCTTCCCCCCCACCGCTGTCCCCTCTCCCTTTCCCCCCCCCAGCACCTCCTGCCCTCCCGCACCCCGCCACGCACCCCGCCTGCTCCAGCCAGGGCAGCGACGGGAGGCAGCGCGCCGTGGGGCAGCAGGGTGTTCGTAATTAGGAAAGAGATGGAATTAGTCGCAGTGCTCATTCCAGCGGGGATGCAGGCGGGCGGGCGGGCGGCCGTGCGTGGTGGCGGGACGGCGGGGGAGTGGGTTTATCCCGCTGACGGCGGCACGGGGAGGGATGCGGGGAGCGCGGAGTGTGGGCAGGTGCCATGTTTGGAAACCAGATCCCCACAACCTCTTTTGAACCTTTTCTCTCTCACCCCCTCGTCCCTGCCAAACACTGCGTGTGACCACATTTTCTATCCTCCTCCGTCAGTCGTAGGCTTCAAACGTAATGTTACTGAGTCGCCTGCTGCGAGCGATGAGAATAAACAGATTGGAGCCGTGCGTGGCCTGTGGAGGAGAATCAGGGTTTCTGCTCTTCTGACTGCCCATCAGGCCTGTTCACTCTGGGGGTGGGGGGAAGCCGTGGGAGAAGTGACTGGAGCAGTGTGAGCCTCTGACGCCACCCAGACCCTCCTTGCCACAGAATGTGTATCCTTACCTCACTGTCACCTGGTTGCGTACACCTGTGCTCAGAAGGGATGCGCTGAAGGTGTGACGTGATCTGGGTGTTTCTTTTGGCTGCATCAGAAATACCCACTTGAGCGATGCAGGTGCCAGCTCTTCCCCACTGCTTTTTCTGACTGATGGAAAGACCAAACGCCTGCAGGCTCCTGACTTTGGCCCCGCACGCTGTGCATGGTGAAGCTGGGAGAGCGTTTTAATATATTGCTGTCCTTGTCCCTTTCCTATCCGTGCTTGACTGAATTTTTGCAGGGGCTACTAGATGTGATTGAGGCCCAGCTGCTGGTGTGTATCGGCGAGGAGCTGTCCGGGAGCATGGTGCTTAAATCTCAGTCCAAGACGAAGAGTTCAGTGGTCTGTTGCAGTTCATTGTGCTCGGGGTGTGGCTAGCCTGGAGGTGGGGTGATTCGAATGAGAAATGTTTTGTGAAAATGCATTTTGTTAGTCAGTGTCGGGAAACGTAAGTGAAGGATTCACCCTCAGTTTCTATTTACCAGAAGAAAATTAAATAAAGGAGTAGCTCAGAGGCTCTAATCTACATCCTTGTGTTCCTTGTCCTCCAGCACCGTTACTGCTCTATAAATATTTAGCTTTTATTCTGTGAAGAAGATTACTAGTTCTGTGATGGTGTTGTAGAGAAATACTATAAATCTTACAGTCACTGCAAGAATGAACTTCTGTTGGTAGAGATGGTATTTTCTCGGCCCTATTCTTGTTAACATTGGGTAGAGGATAAATTTTCCTCCTTTTTTGGCTTTTCTTCTGCTCTTCTTTTGCATTGATGTTTCTGAACTCTGGACTCTTAGGTTCCTATTCTGCAAGATTACATGATTCTTCAGCAGTTTTACTAAATGAATTTAAGGCACTTTAATATAATTTTTAGAAATGGTCAAAAATTGTGCTTTGTGAATTCAACTTGAAATTACTTTATATTATGTTCAACTGTTTGTGATACCCAAACTTAAAAGTTTATTTCCCCACAAAAGTTCTTTCAAATCATAAGAGTAAAAGTCTAGACTATCTAGTGGACTGAGAAATGGTGATTTTAAATGGATTTATAGATTTCTGTCTTTATTTAAAGAACCAGAAATTAAGAGAAAATGAATTGAAAAACTTACAAACATGTATACTCACTTTAGCTATATTGTTAGTTTTCGAAAATCAGGTCACAGCAAATAGTTTTCTTACAGATTATGATTCCACTCTTAGAGAGAGCCACTAGATTCTCTGAGATAATTTGCCTTTTCTGTATCCTGAGTACTTATTTCCTTTTTGGGATAAGAGTTTGACACACCTTTGCAGAGAATAACTCTCTTACGACTGGAATTTGGACAAGAATTTACTTTCATAATTTCATAAAGTTTTGTTACAAATTTACAAAGGTGCTATCGGATGACACAGCTATATTATAAAAGTCATATATCATCACCATCCCTATTATCTTCATTAAAAGGTTTTCTGATTATTCAAATGTCTCAACAAAAGTGCCACCAGTTTTCATTTAAAACCACCTGGCGGAGAAATGTTTCCATCTGTAACACCCACATGCAAATCTGTAATTTTCCCTGGAAGTGAAGCTGAGAACAGTGCTGCAAACTAGGCTACCTTCAATCCTGGGCTGATCAGAGGCCGGATATGTGCTGTCTCATGAATCATAAGGGCTAAAAAGGGTGCAGCATTTCTCTCCTGTTCTGGATGTCCTGATAGCAATGAAAGTTTCTAAAACTGTACTTGTAATTTTCCTTTCCAGCACTCCTCATAGCAGAAAACTGGAGGAAGAATTATTGTTTAAACAACTGTGTTCTTCACATGGGCATCATAAAATTGTGGATCCAGGGGAATTTGAAGTGTTTCTGTGAGCAGACTATATGGATTTCAGGAGAAGTGAAGGCAGTTAGGGATATCAGAAAAGAGGCTGTGTTCCTCTCCTCTGGGTCTCTACCTGTCTTCCTGATCCCTGTTTCTGATTCTGAGCTAAAAGCCTTCTTGTAAACCCTCTCTGCCAGTTCATGCTGACATCAGCACGTACTGCAGCGTGCCAGCCTGCGAACAGGGTGCTGTTACAGGGGGCAGGATTATGGACAGCAAGCTGCTTTCACTCTTGCCCTGGAGAATGACAGAAATGCAATGCTTTGGTTTGAGTCCACCTGCTTGTCACTTTCCAGGAACTTCCGTGTTTGTCAGTGTGTTGGCTTGCTGAGTTTCCTTCAGCAACCTGGGGTTAACAGAGCTTGTCCCCCTCTTAGGATAAAGAAATACAACTTCTACTGGCCAGTGTGACTTTCTTTTTCTAGGTCACTGGCAGAAATGATAACACCTCTGGTATCAACCACTGCTGTGGGTGGTGTTTGTGGAAGGGGAACACTTTTCTATCCTATGACCTGTTGAATACCTTGGAACAATGTGTTGAGGAGTTTGGGCTTTTGTGAATGTTCCTTCTTTTGCTTCTTTTATGAACGGGTGTACCTTGGCTTGAGGACCACTTTAACATTAGATGATTGCCTTGAAATTGCCTTCACATTCAAAGACATGTTCTGCATTCCTTCTGCAATAGAGGTAGTGTTACTAGGTACTTCTGAGACCATATCTATGTCTTCATGCAGTGAAGTGCATTCCTAGTCTGGTGTATGGCACTGAAGATCCAAATCCATATAAGTGCTTCCATGCTTGCCTGGAACTAAGTAGAAACTGAGGGCCCTTGAGTGCAGTCCACAAAATCTTTCCATAATGGTGCACTTCTCCTGTGTGTTCAGGGCATATGGTACCAGAGCATGTGAGTGCCTTGGCTGCTGAATTGCTTGCAGTCTGTCTTACCACTAAGCTTTTCTGGGAGTCACAACTATGTAGTCATCTGCCTAAGTTCTCTGGAAGACCTGACACAACCTCTGCATTGTGTATCGATACTCAGGGTGAAACTCAAAGTGCTGTTGTCACAGCAATGGTTGCTTTCCTAACATGAAGGGGACAGGTGGTGTTACTGTTTTCAACTACCATAGGTTAATAGTCTGGTGGTTAGGAAGTGATTACCCTGAAGAAATTGTGTCCTAGAGAAGTGCCATTGCATTATAACTTCATGGAAACAGTTTGGCTTTCCAAAGCATATGGACGCAGGAGCCTAACTCAATGTCAAGCCCAATAGGAAGAGCTCTCCTTGCAGAGGAGCTGCCTGGCTCTTGTACTGAATGCTTTTGGTTACACGTGACTATTAATGGAGCCTTTTTTAAAAGAGTCAGAGAAATTTAAAATACTGAGAGGCCAGGGAGTAGGGAGCAGGTCCTTCATCTCATCTTGAGCCTTCAGAGCTTTGTGGTTTGTTCCTCTGTGGTTGGGAGAGCATCACCTTCCTACATGCCACACCTTTGACAGCAGCATGGCAAGCAGTCTGCTGAGTATGTGGGGCTTTACCATGGTAGACTCAATTCTCATTCACTTTTGCTTCCCTGTTTCACAATGACTGTGACTTATTTTATGCATATCTCTGAAGGCTATAACCTCTATCAACTCTTTTAATTGGAGCTTGGCCTTAGACACCCAAGGTCCTGCTGTTCCTACATATGTAAATGTTTGCATAGGACAGTAGTAAAATGTGGCATGGCCTCCTCGGCAAACTAACTCACATTGGAGGCACTTTTTTGCTGTTTTACTTGGTAGATACTCCTGTAGCTGGAAGAGAAGAAGTTCATGTAGACTGGCTGATGTCTAGCCTGAAGTCCAGATGTTGCCCAACAGGTGACTGATGTGACTAAAAAGTTGGGAAGAAGCATGAGAGGGTAAGTTTTCAATGAGACTGAAGAGAGAAAGAAATCATCATTTGCAAAATGGGGAGAAAAATAAAAGAAAAAATAGTTTAAAAATTTGAAGTGTGCATTCAAACACTAGATAGCCTGAGAGAACTCTGTTGTTTATGGGTATAAGGGGCCTTGAAGTATAACAACCACAGTTAATATACAGCAAATTTCAATAATAGACAAATCACATAATTATATATATATGTAAATACTTAAGATGAATTTTGCTTACATGTAGTTGTGTGCTTTATCTCATTGGGTTAGTCTAGTATTAAGTGTAAACCATGGCAGCTGTGAACATAGTTGCATTCCAGTCCTGTTCAAATTTTGGTCAGAAATTAGAAGGTGGTTCCTAGTTACCATGGCTTTCATTTGCTGGAGCAAATTTAAGTGGGGACAAAAACTCTTACTGTGCATCTGATGGACACTGTTGGCTGAGGTAGTGGCAATAGTAGGAAAGTTAGACACAGAAGGTTCTTCACAGTTTTTAAACTCTAATTGAGTAGTTTCACCAGAGAGGGTAGCAGGTACTTGAAACCTTGCCAGCTTAAGAGTTATCTCAAGAGTTTTCATGGCCCCTGGTAATTAGGGAGAAGCTGATCTTAACATGTTATTTTGACCCCCTAGTATGGTGCACGAACTTGCTTTTAGTAGAACTCAAGTCTTTGGAATCAACAAGAATTTTGCAGCTGCTAACATTTCAGGGCTGCCAAATCCTGAAGTCACTTGCAATTGGTCAGAATATCTGTTTCAGGGTTTGCAAGATAACCCCTATATAATTTCCTGTGGGCACCTGGAAGCTTCCAGCCTGCACTACTGTTGTGTAACTGAAGATTAACCAATGGACCAGAAGGCTTGTGCTCTTAACCATTTTCCTGGAGACAATTTCTTTCCCTCCTCCTTTCTAGCACTTAGACTACACCTAACATTGTGAGAAAACCTTGAATACTGCTGAAACCACAGTGGCAGCTGCTGCCACCCTCATTTTGTATAGTGCTTATGGGCAACATAGGGAAGTAGGGTTCCAACACCTTCTTAGCCTGTATGCTATAAATCCCTTGATGATAACTGCCCTTCCATAAACAGTAGGGAAGGAAAGGTAGGATCATTCTTCCTCCCTTCTGGTGAAACTGGGCCACTTTGCAGAAATAAAAGCAAGAGTCAAGGGGCCATCATGAAAAAGTCTGTTTTTATCTTATCTTCAGGATAAAGGATCTAAAGCCTGTCTTTAATCCCACTGAGAAACAGTGGAGGAATTGAGAGTTCTGGGAACTGGTTGTGCATTTGGCACCAAGGAATTAAAAGATAGATAAACAATAGCAAGACTCTCTCCTCTTATTCAGACTCCCTCTTATTTATTCTTTCCATGGTCATATGAATCTTGCTGTCTGTGCAGTGGAGCAGGAGGCTGCTGCTTGAGAGCCTTTATTTCTTCCTTTGTACTTAAAGGAGTTTGGAACCACCATGTTTCAGACCTTATGGTGGTGCAGGGAGCAGAGTGTAGATTGCTTACTGTGTGCGTGGGTGTTTTAAATCCCTAGAATTGCCCAGACAGACTGTTCAAATATTGCCTTGCACTTGTTCCTGGCAGTGCCAATGCTGATCCCGACACTTGAGTGTACAAATCCATGCTGAAACAATATTACACCTGGAGGACTGCGGGAGTCTGGACATTGTTTAGTCCAACACCCTACTCAGAGCAGACCCACCTGCAGCAGGTAGCCCAGGACTGTGTGCAGGTGGCTTTTGACTCTCTCCAAGGATAGAGACTCCACAACCTCTTTGGACAGCCTTTTCCAGTGTTCAGCTACCCTCACAGTAAAAAATGTTTCTTTTTTTTCAGATGGAACGTCCTGTGTTTCAGTTTGTGTCCACTGCTTCTGGTCCTCTTAAGGGCACCTGTGGGAAGAGTACGGTTCTGTCTTCTTTTGTCCTCACCACTAGGGATCTATACATGTTTAGGTCTTTCTCAGCCTTCTTTCCTCTGTCTGAACAGTCCCCACCCTCTCTGCCTTTCCTCATGCGATGTTCTTCCGCTCCTTAGCTGTCTTTGTGGTTCCTTGCTGCACTGGTTTCAGCATGTCTTTTCTGTACCAAGGAGCCTAGAAGTAGACTTAGCATCCAGATGTGGCTTCACCAGTGCCATGGCAGAGAGCAAAGATCACCCTTTCAATCTGTTGGCAACGCTTTTCCAACCCAGTACAGGATGGCATTGGCCTTCTTTGCTGCAAGCGTACATTGCTGGCTCATGCTGTACTTGGTGTTGACCAGGGATTCCCAGTTGCTTCTCTGCAGAGCTTCTTTCCAGCTGGTTGGCCCCCAGCATGTACTGTTGCATGGGATTATTCTCTTTGTGCAGGATTTGACATGTCCTTATGCTGAATGTTTTAAAGCTTACAAGACAGACCAGCTTCTAACATGTTCTCAGATCATTCAGAGAGAGGATTGCAGTCACTGCTTCTGATCCCTTCCTTTGCTGTCCAGGGTCTTTGCTCAGAGAGGGAGAGAGAGAATTGAATAGTGCAGAAACTGTTCTAGCCTTTTGGCCAATGGAAACATCAGAAAGAATTAAACAACATTTGAGACTTCAAGTTTTCATTACTCTGAGAGGGCAGGTGTGGCCATAAGTGTGTTCTGATAAAAGAGGCAACTTGTGGTGACCTCGGAATTGCAAGGAGTGCTTTCATGACGTTCAGGGAGTTTCAGAGAATTGATAGTGATTTTGTTGCAGGAAGGTGGACCGAGTAGTCTAAAGAAACTACCGCATGCAATCAAACTGTATTCACAAATGCACACAGTCATGTAGCAAGGCAATTATGAAACAGTCATTGACTGTTCTACTGGGCAGCCATCTCACTACCAAAGGAGGAGCAGGAGACTGTCAGCAGACAATAGCAGATTGATAAGCATTTCCTTAAAAAGAAGAACGGGAGGTGATATGGGATGTCAGGCAGTAGTAGCCATCCTTACCATCTTCTAGACATGGCTTCAGACCAGCATATGTTGAACTTTTGGAAAATCTGAGCTGCAAACTGTTGTCCAGAGCTCTTTTCTGGGCACAGTTTAAATGGTTTTATTGAAATGCACAGGGCATTATTTCTGTGCATGCGTCTCCCCACATGATTCGCCACTTGATACAAGAAGCTGCCAAAGCTTCATTCCTGGCTTTGTCTGACATTGCACTAATACTTTCTGACTAAGAAGTCTGTCATTCTCCAAATTCATAGTCATTATCTGTGCCCTGCAGAAGGGTGAAGACAAAGACTGGGTGAAAGAACATGATCTCTGGGCAGAAACTTGTCAAAGTACAGAGTTGTTATAAATGTTATCTTAAATGGAATTATGCAGAAGAGACTTCTTCTGTAGAGGGGGATGACCTGTTGTTTATTTTTCTGGAAAATAGCAGACAGAGAACAACATTAAGAGAGGTTTGAAATTGTTGGTCTTGTCGATAACCTTTTATTTCTGAAGAATGAAGAATTTTTTGCATCCTTGGATAGAAAAGCAACTAACAAAAATGAGGTGTGCTTCCTTCATCAAGTGGTTACTAGGCATTTTAAGACTTGAGCTTAATGTCTTAAGAAAAGGCTATTTAAAAATACTGCTGCCCTTGTGTTCAGGCTGGTTGGGATGCAGGCGTTACTGAAGGTGGAAAATGACAAAATTGAAATTCTATTTTGGGTTGCCAATAGTTAGAGGCGATTATAATTTCTAGCCAGTTTTGCCTTCTTGTTCACTCTACCCAGTGGTGACTGCTGCATTTGTCTTCTCCCCTGGGCCTACCAGTTTTAATTAATAGATGCTAGCATGCAATTACATTTTTTGGGGAAAAGCTTGGGTTCCTATAGTCTTACTTTAATTCCCAGCAGTGATTAAAACATGTAAGGAAATCTTATGTCATCAGCTACAAACACTGAGTGGTTTTATTCTGCTTTTTGGAAATACATGCATGAATTTACAATTACTGGAATGATTTACACCTTACCAGGTCTGTATGATTTGCGTCTGTCAAATTCATGTATCAAATCTGTAAGGATGTAGATACTTCATCACATCTCTACATCTGCCAAGAGTTATAATTGTTTTATTCCTTCTTTTATACTTCATAGATATGGTAAAATATTATGCAATGTTGATGGTGTTTCCTAGTTTTGGAATCTAGACAGTAAATGTTGGTCAGACTTATTTTTTGTATTCACAACAAGCAGCAGAAAAGAATACAACTATGTTTGATTTAATAGTTTCTTAGGTAAGACAATTGATAGGATAGCATTGTAATTCTTTGTACTTATAACTTAAGTAATCATCCTCAAAATTTGATTGCATGTCAGATACTTATGTCCAGAGAGCATTTTAAACAAGAAAGCCATGTTCCAAATATATTTTCTGGCACTGTTACAGAGGCAAGAAGAGCTAGTTGCAATTTTCAGAATAATGACATACACAAAGCCATTCATACTTGCCACTTCAGAGGCATGAAGCGACATGGCATGATGAATAGCTGTTTCCAGACAGTTCTAGATTGAATTAGAACACCTATTTGGGCACTAATTTCTGAGTTAGTTCACATCAGGTGTGTCTCATTTTCAGTCTCAGGACATCATGCCCTTTCCTTATGTTAATACTGTTGCAGATAAGAGATTGTGTCTGTCTATATATGGGGATTTTTCAGGTATCTGTAATAAAAATGTGCAGTGTTTGAAGTCTCCAAATGTCTTTATCTGTCTTTCCTATATTAAACCCTCCTGGAATCACTGAAGATCAGTATATGCCCTGAGAGTTGATTTTTTGATCAGGGGTGAACCTAGCAGAAAGAGCTACACTTTTTAGTGATAGCAGTGGTGGATCTGGCAAATTAACTGTTTCAAATTTTGAGAAGCTGGGGAATAACCAAAGAATAATTTTCTGTGTTTTCTGTATTTTGGGCATTAGATAAACATTAGATGCTAGTTAGAATGATTGCTTAAATGCCTTGTATCAAAATACAGTTATTGACTTTAAGATCCTTAATTAGAGAGTTATTTTTTTAAAACTTCATTATGTGAAATTTATTAGGACATTGCTCATGAATGGAATACAGCCCAACCATGCTATTTTAGTGTAAGTTCTATTATATTGCAGAGAAAAACAGTGCTACTCTTCTAGCAAGAAACAAAGTGCTCTGTTCTGAAAATTGCTACTGGAAGTCTTCAGATACTTGAATGACCTAAGTGTGAAATGTATTCTCACGTGTTTCTCTTGGTTACCAATACTGCATACTATAAGTTAATCTAAGTATTTATGTATCCAAAACTCTGTCTACATCTTACACTAGTAGGTCTAATAAAAGATGCTACATTTTTTACAAACCTTGCTTGGCCTGTGAGCCTACTGTGCATTAAAAGTTTTGTAGCCACTGCTCATGAAGATTTTATCTCTATTTTGTTTATATAAATATATATATATATTAATCCTAAAGTCTTTGAATATAATGTGAAGGGTTCAAAATCACATCCATAAACTAAGCTTTTGTAATACTTATATTGATACATCTTTCTCTTTCCATATATTTAGAAAACCTACAGTCCTATACTATATAAACAATCCAAAGTTTTAACTATGGACTATATACATCTGTTTGTATTAATCATGTTAAAATATTCTACAGATCAAATTTTTAGTAATAGGACTTTTAAGAGAAATGGCAACAAAGCAGTTTATGTAAGAAAAGGCCAATTTATGTAGGAAAAGTTTATGTAAGGAAAGTGTATGATTGAATATGTTTTGAACCATGATTTGTTAGTGTAACTGTTTTCTTTTGATGATTCCATTGGTGTTGGAAAAAGCATCAAGAGTTTTGCAAAACCAGATGGAATAGCTGTCTGAGCTTTCTAATCTCTTTTCTTTACACAATTTCTTTAGCATTTACATGTTCTAAGAAAGCACAGTAATTTTTCATTTATATTTTTATTCCCTAGGTTTTTAATTAACCTTTCATATGAAGTTATTTTCAAAATAAAGTCCTTGCACTTTTACATATTTGCAGTATTAACTGTAGAATCATTTTGACATTTGACATCAGGAGACTAAATTTTGGACTGATTTAGTGATATTGCACAGATGTAGATGAAAAAATGTGAAAGCTTGAGCAGTAAAAGGACATAAAAAACCTATGAGTGTTTTAGTTACTTTGGGTGATAGGTCTCCTTTGTTATTTATTGCAAAAATTTTGAGATTGCTTAACAACCTTCAGCTGTACAGTTTAACATTCTGCTGGCCATGTGTTTTTAGCTATAGATGTAGAACAGGAAGGCAGCTGGTTGACAGAGCGCATGGAGCATGAGGTTAGGTGGTTGAGAAGAAAGGAGAGAATTTATGAGGGCTCTAGATCATCCTAGTTTAATTCTATTGATTTTGGCCCAGGATGCTACCAGAAAAGCATCAGGGTAATGGGTTTGCACTTTAGAGAGGAGAACTGAAAGAGGTTTTCTATGTGTATATGTGCCTGTGCCTAAGAATATGGAACCAGGCTTTACAGAAATATGAATAAGTTGTTTTATAGGCTTTACTTGCAACATTATGTTGCTTAGCATTGCTGAAAATATGCAGAGTGCATTGATGAAAGTTGTTCAGGAGCTGAAAATTAGGAACAATTTTGCCTGCAGTCATATCAGAGGGACAAGTGACACAGTTGCTGCCCTGGACCAGCAAAATGTTGTATTGCTGTGGTGTTGTGTCTCTGCTGAGTTTGATTGACTGTGGTGACTCTGCCTTGGAACAAGTTTCACTGGAAGCACATCCATTAACTTGAGAAAGACTGAAGTGTTGTTGAGTCCATCAGAATGGGATATGTCCATATAAGTCTTGAATTTTGCAGAATGAAGCACATTTTCCTCAAATGCAGACAGTAATTATTCAGTTAACTCCCCAAGCCTTACACAGGAAATAAACTTAAGTGAAACCAAGGCATGACTACCTGCTTTTCTGAAAAAAAGCGCCCCACTTTATTTATCACTGTTCAAAAGTGTATCTGTATTTTTTTAATTATTTTGTGTTCTGAAAATCCCTAATTTCCAGCAGTCTTAATTGCATATTTAGTTTTCCCTTGGTTTCTCCAGAAAGCTGTTTTTCAATATACTCAGAAAGGAACTGTATTTACTCGAAAGTGGAAATTGCAGAATTATATGAATTGATTCTGCTAGTGCACATGTAAAAAGTGTGTAAATTCCTTTGATGTTAAATGCACAGTACATTTTTCTTGTATTTCAGACCAAAATTGGATATTGACTTTTTAATGAGAAATCAATTGTAAAAATATAGAACCTCACCAGTATATTATGATTCTCGTATTTTCTGTTTTTAGATGATTTGATATTGATTGTAGTTTTAAATTTAAAAGCTCTGTCTTTTATAGGCAAAATATCTTCATAATTTATACTGAAAAATTTGGTTTTTTTAAAAATACATTAGCTTAAAGAAAAACATCACCTCTTAAAAAAGTTTTTTTCCATAAAATTATGGCACTCACTGTAAAATAACTATCAACAGGAGCTGTTTGGACTTGGCTGACCAGTTCAGGGATTCAGCAGGTTTATTCACTTGTAACACCCCTTTTTCTGGTGGGGCTATTTCCACTTCTAAACTTGTCCCAGTCTGAACAGGTTTAAACAGTCCATGTAGAAAAGCAGCTGCGGAGTTCTAGTTACACGGCCAATGAGACAGTGCTCTATCTTTCACCCAGCCAAGGTGAGCTGATTCTTTCTTTCTTGATATTTACTCTTTAGGGGATCAAAAGTAAAAAAGCTGAATTTTCCATTAGGTAAAGTAGAATTAATGATATGAACAGTGTGAGGGTATACTCTTGAGGAGAACAGCAGCAACAGAGTGCTTCCTATTATGGAGTGGGCTTGCCCTCATTTTTTACTGAGTTTGTAGTTTAGGAGTGCTTTCAGCTCTCCCCTTGGTGAATTTATGGTCAAGTGTGCTTTTTTTCCTGTCTGCACTTAGATCTTTGCCATATTTCTCTGAAATCAAGACATTGACAGGGTGATTCATGGTTTTTGTCACGTTGTCTTGGATTACTGCAACATATTGTACATGGGATTACCTCTGAAGCATCCTGTTGATCTCATACTGTGCCTTTTTAGTTTTCCCTCTACTTCCTATTGCTTTATTTCATCTTAAAGCAGAGCTTTCCTTCCTGTGTACTGGTAGAAGAATGGAGGTCAACTGAGACCACAGAAGAAAGCCTTCTTAAAGTAGAAAAGACAGAGAACTTTCACATACAGCTTTAACAAACAGGCCCTAAATTTGAGAGCTTTCTATGAAAGCCAAAGTTTGATGAACTTTCTGTGAGGGCAACTCACTCGTTATGTGAAAGTTGCAGAGGTGGAAAGGAACTATCTTCCTGGCAATTTACTTAATGGTGTGAAATACCAGGTGTTAAAATTTGAAGACAGGCACTTGCCTGTCTGGCATTCATAAATAAACCAAGAAAATCAATAAGTGACTTCAGCAACTGCCACCCTTTTGACTTCTTTGTCAAGGCCAAGAACTGAATGAACAAGAAAATTAAAAGTGTTTTCCCTGAAGGAAAAGGAAAAGTACATTTTCCTCTAGGCTAAAACCGAGGCCACAGAGAGTACAGGAAGGCTTTTATTGCTGTGTGCTGTGCTGGGTTCACTCTGGCTGGATGCCAGGTGCCCACCAAAGATGTTCTGTTGCTCTCCTCCTCAGACGGACAGGGGAGAGAAAATATAACAGAAGGCTTGTGAGTCCAGCTATGGGCAAGGGGAGATGACACACCAGTTACTGTCACAGGCAAAACAGAGATTTCCAGTGGTACTCCTCCTTGATGTCAGGAATGAGGAGAGGGGTGGGAAGCCAGTTGCCATTGTAAACCAGGTTTTGCAACCATGGGCAGCAGGGGCAAGAGGGAGCCCAGGAGCGGGCTGTGGTTCCTGTAGCTGACCACCAGGGACCTCCCTTGAGCACATCCTGGGTGAGCATTTCCTTGACTGGAAGTGGTCTCCAGACCCTCCAGGTTTCATTGCTGAACACAGGCAAAAATGGCAAAAGTTTCATCTCAGTCAACAGTTATGATTGTGTTTTCAGAACTGTGTAGCATCATGCCACTTTCTTCAGATCCCTTCTGTGTGATTTTTTCAGATTGCTATCCTTCCTTTGGGGATCTTTCTCAAATAATGTTATGGCTGTTGAGGTAAGAGCATATTTCTTTCCATGTGAGAAGCAGTACCTTTTGAATGTGAATTATCATTAAATTGCCACCAGTGAAACTGAGATACTTTTTTTTTTATATAAAATCCCTATTTTATTTTATTTTATTTTATTTTATTTT
>JAWWMP010000116.1:85439648-85519724 GCA_035047865.1 Dendrocincla tyrannina | reverse complement strand
TTTTATTTTATTTTATTTTATTTTATTTTATTTTATTTTATTTTATTTTATTTTATTTTATTATTTTATTTTATTTTGTTAAGCTTCATGTTAGGTAAGGTGTTTTAAATGCCCTCACAAGGTAACCACCAGATTGATGAGAAAAGACTGCAAAATAGTCAGCATTTTGCATTGTGCTGGCAAGGCTATTCACTAGAAGAGCTGTGGTTGCTTAGTTGCAGTGGGAGAGGAGAAATTAAGAGAGAGGATTAGAGTGCAGGCTACGGCCTTGTGAGGGACAGCAAGAAAGGGAAAGGACATGGCAAGTGAATGGGAAACTGTTAGAAAGTACATGCCCCTTAAAGCATAAAAAGTTGGACTCAGAGGGCATTGCAGGCAAGGCTGTGGGGATCAGACAGGAGGAATATATGACAGGAGAGAGATGGGACGGGAAGGCTGGAATTATCTGGGATGGGAGTCTTGAAGTAGGCTGTGAGTGATGCAGCTGCCTATTCATCTAGTACAGAACAAGTGTAAAGTAGCACTTCTGCACACTGAGAATTGGGTAATGAAAAGTGATGGATTCTTTGGTAGCAGACCTAAGACTTGCTTATTTATGTGTCTGTTTCACTTTGGGCTTGAACTGGAGATGGTTAAGCTCACAAATCAGGAGGAGGTGAACATTTATTTTCAGTATGATAATAAATAAATTAGAAGGCAAGTAGAAAACACAAAGGTTCAGAAATGCTTGAGTATAAGCCAGCCTCATGACTGTGAAGAGAAGGGTCTGAGTCATTAGGTTCAGACTCTTGGGGCTTGGCAGAGCTGCTTTCACAGATCTCAGCAGGCTTGGATAGTACAGCGAGAGCATCCAGAAACACAGGGTAGCTTGACTGAAGAAGGAAGTGCACACCTTGGTTAATTTGAATTCAACATTCCCAGAAAATCAGCATTTTATAGTACATAGAGAGTACTTTGGCTTCCCCTAATGTTCTTAGTGAAAGGTAGATCCACGTAAGAGGTCTGGTCTGGTTTAAAAAAGGAATGGTTAGGTTTACTTGTTTGTAGCAGAGGACTTGGAATCCCAGCCCAGCCACATCTCTGAGTTCCTAAACCTGATGGTAGTAATCCACATTATTATTTTTCTAAACAATTTGCTGTGTTAATTCAGTCTCAGAATTCTGGGGCTTTTATGGTTTTGAATAGTTGGAGTTTGCTTTAATCTTTTTACTTATAAGAAAAATGCTTCCTCTGTTTAAGGAAAGGGCCCCTGCTGTCACAGGAGCTGTATGATGGAGCGTTGTAGAAATGCCCCACACCAGGAGTTTACCTTCTTAACAGAAGGAAGACAGAAGGGAGATGAGGTTTAAAGAGCACAAGTAGATCAGCTGTAAGGCAGCTCTAAACGTTTTGTTAGTCTCAGGGTTTATAGGCAGGGTGCCACATCCCCTGTATCTGTCCAGCCTTGTCATCTCCAGCCTGACATATTGGAGGTTGTGTGCATGTACATATTAATCTGTGCAGGCTTGGTGCCTGAGGGAACGGCGTGTGTTTGTGTGTTTTTGTTTTTAATTAAAGGTGACATCTCTGCTTTGGTTTTTTTCTTAGTTTGTTTTTTTTTTTTGGGTGGGTGAAGAATGGAGCTAAAAGGAATTGTCTAAATGAAAAGAAAAAGGAGTAAAGGACATTGACATTTGAGGGGAGGGTGCAAGTACAGCTAAAAGACTGAGCAGGTGAGAAGAAAGGTGAATAACTGGGGCCAAAGAGATCACTGTACAGTAGAGATCTTAATAAAAATCATATAAATTGCTCTGAATGTGTAAAGGTCCTTGCTTTGCTGAATCAGCAGCTGCTCTTGACTGGGAAAACTCCCTGGAACTTTTCTGTAGTTTTTCTCCAGTATCACACTGTGGTGGGTAGGGAAAATTCTTTGGTTCTCAGGCAGTGTGTGGAGGTCTTCCTGGTGTGTGTGTGGCTGTGCATAAGAGTATCTTATATAGTAGTTTGGGAGACAGCATTTGAAAGCTTTGCTCCGGTTTTTAAGATAAGCCACATAGGTGCATAGTCTCACAGGCTGCATAGTGCCATTTGGGATGAACAAGCATGATGTTAGGCAGTCTTATTTTACTCTCTCTTTGCTTTGAGGGGCTTGATTGATCACTTCCAGCATTGGTCCCACTATCTTGACCATCTGGTTGTTCCTCTGCATTTTCCCCAGTAGTAAAATGGAAAGGGAGGGGAGAGAGGAAACAGCATCTAAATCCTATAGAGGTGGCATAGAAGTCTCTGCCTCAATCCTGCACTGTGTGATCCATCCTCTTGAAACAGCTGGTAAGGGGAAGAGAAGCATTTCCAGCTCTTCATTGCTTTTTTTTCGCCCAGTGTAGAAGACTTCATTTGGCTAGAGTATGAATCTTATTTCACAATTAAAGATTGTCACACTATGGTTTACACAGAACTAAACCTTGACTCTCCTGGGCTGGTCTAGCTTTTTTGCTAAATACTGGAGAAAGTAGTGAGGTTTCCAAAGTACTGAAAAACAGGTAATTAGTAGTGTTATATTGTATCTTGACAGCCAGAAGATGGATAAGAAAGAGGCAAAGAAGTATATCAGTGCTACATTTGTGAGGGGTGACTGCGGAAGACAGTCTTGAACTAACCTTAAGTTTTGGCTGTTTTGGATGACCTTAAGGATTGAAGGATGTACATGTTAATATGGAACAGGTGTCTGCCCCAGTGTGCTGATAAGGGATGCACAGTGAAATCTCAAACTGAAATACATGTAACCATGTCTTCACAGCTTCACAAGCAATGGTGCTGTTCACAGACTGCTGCTGAGCACAAGTGTGCCCATTAAGACGCAGCAGTCCACCATCCCCCCACCACAGAAAACCCCCCTTGCTTCTGAATATGTGATATGGATCAGACAATTAAAAATAAAAATAAAATAAAAAAAAAAGATGGGAGAGAGGCAGAGAGACACAAATGAGTAGGAAAGAAGGTTCAAGGACCTAGGACATTTTGGAGATTGTACTGAGGAAAGGAGGAAAGAGATGGGTATTTTGACATCAGGTTTACCAGTGCTATCTTGCTTCTGTACCAACATGTGTCTACTAATTTTGAATTTGTAATCTTAAGAAGTCAGGATATGGGAATAATGCTATAACCATTCACTTATCTTAGAATCATAGAATCATAAAATGGCTTGGGTTGTAAGGGACCTTAAAGACCATCAAGTTCCAACCTCCTGTCATGGGCATGGACACCTTCCACTAGACCATTTTGCTCAAAATTCCATCCAGCCTGGCTTTGAACACTTCCAGAGATGGGGCATCCACAACTTCTTTGGGCAACATGTGCCCATGCCTCACTACCCTCACAGGAAAGAATTTCTTCCTAACATCTAATCTAAACCTACTTTTCAGTTTGAACCCATTCTACCTTGTCCTGTTGCTACATGTTCTTGTAGAAAGTCCCTTTCCAGTTTTCTTGTAGGGTCCCCTTAGGAAGACTGTGATTAGGTCACCCCAAAGCCTTCTTTTTTCCAGGCTGAACCGTCCCAAGTCTCCTAGCCTTTCCTCATAGGAGAGGTGCTCCATCTCTCTAATCAACCTTCTCTGAACTCTCTCCAACAGGTCCATGTCCTTCCTGTGCTGGGGACCCCAGTGCTGGATGCAGCACTCCAGGTGGCATCTCACCAGAGCAGAGTAGAGGGACAAAATTACCTCCCTCAACCTGCTGACTCCACTGCTTTTGGTGCAGCCCAGGATATGATTGGCTTTCTGGGCTGCAGGTGCACATTGCTGGCTCATGTTCAGCCTCTTGTCCACCAGCAGTCTTAAATCCTTCTCAGCAGGTCTGTTCTCAATTCCTTCATCCCCCAGCCTGTATTGATACCAGGGATTGCCCCGATCCAGGTGGAGAATCTCCATTTGGTCATTTTAAACCGCATGAGAACAGTTTAAAATGTTCCATGGGCCAACTGCTGAGCCTGCCCAGGTCCCTCTGGATTGCCTGCCGTCCTTCAGGTGTGTCAATCACACCACTCAGCTTGGTGTCATCTGCAAATTTACTGAGGGTGCACTTGATCTTTTTGTTTATGTCATTAATGAAGATAGTAAATAACATTGCTTCCAATCATGGTTCCTGAGGGACAGCACTTGTCAGTGATGTCCATCAGGATGGTCATTCATCACAAGAGCAGTGTACTAGTCTTCTGAAAACATCAATGTTTTTCTTTCATTTAATTAATGTTAAATACCTGAAAGGTAGCAGCCCGTGATATTGAGTTGTTTAACCACAACTGATATGCAATAACTGGAGTGTGTGCTGGATCCAGCAGTTCTGGAGAGGTCACTTTAAGGCAATTTAATGATCCGTTTCCCACATCTTCAGTACTTTTGGTTGAACTTTGATGGTAAGGATTTGCATAAGTACTAACTGCGATGGACTTTTGCTAATTCAGCAGCTTGTTTGCCAGAAATTACAGTCAAGAGTATCTGATTTTTTCATAGGTGCACTGTGCTACCACGATGCTGAGTGTAACTAGCTGTAAGACTTCTAGCAAGCCTGTCACAAGTGTCGGGAGCAATTATCAGTCATTGTCACCCAGAAAATTTGTCATTGTTCTGCTAGTGGTACTCTGAGATTCATACTTCTTGATTTCACTTTAGGAAAAAATTAGTCTGAAAGTTAAGTTATTGGACAGAGACTTTAGGTGCAATTAACATTTGTGTGCTGCCAACCTGGAGAGTTTGGAGTCTGCCACTACTTCAGGCCTGCTTTTGTTCAATTGAGATAATGCTTTTCTCTTCCCTTCAGTTGTTCATCGTCTTTCTTCAGATTGTTTCTTGTCTCAGTGGTGCTCCTTTCCTATGTGTTTGGATAATCTCTAGGCTTTGCATGCAAGAATCCATGGTCTCAGCAGAGGTTTCAGGGTGCAGTGCTGCAAGGTAAAACAATAATAATAAATCCAAGCAACCAGCTTGGCTGATGTCTGCAGCTGGGTCTGACTTTACTCTTTGTACCAAAATTTTGACTGTGTTTGGAGTTCCATAAGGCCTGGTGCCTCCTGGATAACGAGGCCTCATGCTTTGTTCAAAGTGATAATTTCTTAAGAATTAGCTATTAATACAAATCATTTTGTTAAAGAAAGACATAAATCTATTGTATATAATACACAGTACAAGGAATTATTATTTTATAATGGTAACTTCAAGTTCAATACTCTATGCTCATGAGAAAGGTTGTTTACTGCGTGAGCAGGGAGTATATTTAACAAAACTCTATTTGCATGAAAAAGCCCTCCACAAGAAGACTATAGAATCACACAATCATTGGGATCGGACAAGACCTTTAAGATCACTGAGTCCAGCTGTTAACCCAACACTGCCAAATCCACCACTAAACCTTGTCTCTAAGTGCCACATCTACCACATATCTTTTAAATACCTCCAGGGATATGAAGGTGACTCCACCACTTCCCTGGGCAGCTTATTCCAGTGCTTGGCAACCCTTTCTATGAAGAAATAGTTCCTAGATCCTGGCACATCTTGAGGCTCTTGTCCTATTTCTTGTTCCCTGGGCAAAGAGACTGACCTCCAGCTCACTACACCCTTCAGGTAGTTGTGCAGAGTGGTAACATCTCCCCTGAGACTCCTTTTCTCCAGGCTAAACAACCCCAGCTCCTTCAGCCACTCCTCATAGGACTTGTGCTCCAGATCCCTCCCCAGCTTCACTGCCCTTCTCTGGACCTGATCCATCACCTCGATGCCTTTCTTGCAGTGAGGGGCCCAGAACTGGACACAAGACTTGAGGTGCAGCCTCACCAGTGCAGAGCACAGCAGGGCAAACACTGTCCTGGACCTGCTGGCCACACTATTTCTGATAGAAGCCAGGATGCCATTGGCCTTCTTGGTCCCCTGGGCACACTGCTGGCTCATGTTCAATTAGCAACAACCCTCAGGTCCTTTTCCACTGGGAAGCTTCCCAGCCACTCTACAGCCTGTAGCGCTGGATGGGGCTGTTGTGACCCAAATGCAGGACCTGGCACTTGGCCTGGTTGAATCTTTTACAGTGGGCCTTGGCCCCTTGATCCAGCCTGTCCAGAGCCTTCTGCAGAGCCCTCCCACCCTCCAGGAGATCAACACTACCACCCAACTTGGTGTCATCTGCAGCTGACTGAGGGTGCACTTGATCCCCTTGTCCAGATCATGGATAAAGATATTAAGAGGGGAATGAATAGGATGTTCAAACACCACCTGGTTTTATTTCATTACAAAAGATGGAGGCAAATGGTGATCTAATATTTGAGCTGTTAACCCATGTATTGCTCTTTGACCATCTTTGAATTATTTAAACAATGAAGATTTGCACTATCTGTTGCTCTAAATGTAAGTTTTTATCTCTTACATAATTACGCAGGCTTGGTACTATATGCTGTGATATTTTCCTCTAGTTCATATTTATAATGTCACTCAAGGCCTTATTGTTCAGAAGTGGAAATACCCACTGATTTTTTTGAACAGAAATCCTTCTTGCGCTGGTGGAGGTATGATGAATTTGCCTTTGCGCAAATTCTGAAGGCAATTTTCTGTCTTCAGAAAAATGTAATCTGAAAAGTGGTTTACCATGCTGGTCAAGGTGGCCGTACAGTTCTTGTGATAAAAGAGTCCCTTGGTCAGTCCCCCTTCCAGAATCCTCTCTCTAAGCATGTTTTAATATTTTCTTGGATATAATTTAATTCCTAAATCATCAACAAATTGCCAACCTTTTTTTTTTTGCAGACTTTATATAAACAAATTTAATCATTATACAGAAAAGAGATGATTTTAATGTTTGGGGTTTTTTTAGCCAGCATAGGATCTGCAGATAAGACTAAATGCTGCTCCAACATTAACAAAAAGATTTAAAAATTCTATTGACATATTCTGTTAATTTTCTCTATTGTTTTAGTTCACTGAATGCTTGTAACCAAGGCCACACTTCTTCATGAGGCATTTAATATGAAGATCTTTTTTTGTCTGCTTATAATGAAAAGCTAAAATAGTTCTTCAAAGAGATCTTCTGATTTTAAGATGCTTTTTCTGTGGGCCTTGCTATTTAATGTAAATCTGTATTAAAATCATATTCTTGCCAATGTAGAATTCAAATGATATTAGAATGAAATGTTTCACTGCTTTCTAGACCAACTTATTTGGCCCTTAATTAGACACCATAAAGCTTGGTTTAGTGTATAATAAAACGCAGACTCCAAAATACAATTTTCTTTCCAAGTAGAGCAGTTTGAATCTTCTGCGACCTGAAGTACAGGAAGCTACTGAAAGATTAGTGGCTGTTTTAGAAGGCATAGGCCCTAATGAGTAGTATGCTTTTGGCAGTTTAATGAGTGTCTCAGGAGTTCAACAAGTGTTGCCTGCAAAAATTCCTTCCTCATAGTCAGTGATAATCTTAATATATGAGTTGCATGTTCTGCACCTACCATTTTTCTATTTAACCTCAGCAGGGAGGGCATGCTGCCGATTTACAAATATACATTGAGTTGCACTCTGCTAATAGAGTGTGTATATATAATTTTTTATACTGATGGTATTTTGACAATAATAGCAACTTGTGACTGTCTCATTTTAAAAGTTAAAAAACTTGAGTTCCTCAGAGCTTCTGTAAGGAGCCCTGGAATTTTGTTAGCTTTTGGAAGGGATTGCTTAGCAATGTCCCCAGAACTTAATGCCCAGAAGGACAGAAAAATGCATGAGAAAGTAATAGAACTGTTAGGCAAAATACTTCAGCTGTGAGAAAGATACCAGTTTGTGGCTCTAGCAATGGACTTTCACAGGACCTAGTGAGTTCTCCTTGCCTTTTCTTTCATTTTTGCCTCCAGTGTCAATATATGCCACTCATACTTTTCCTTTCCTGCCTGTTTTATTCTGCAGTGAAAATAAAGTATTTGGTATATATATGTTGATGTCTTAGTAAGTGCAGAGATTTCATCAGAAACGTAATATCTGAAACTTTAGATAATACCAGAAATATATATATATATATTTTTTTTTTTTAAAGCACAGTATGGTGATAGAGCAAAACCATATGATTGTAATTATTGATCTTTTAGTCTTGGATGGTCTGTGGTGGTGCATGGGTAAGTCTGTTCAGAGGTGCAAGTTTGTCTTTTAAAATACATTTTGTAGCAACTAACACGAGGGGTTTCCTGCAGTGAGTAAGATAGTATAGGTAGGTGTATTTTTGTGTATTGGAGATTTGTACGAGGAGCAGGAAAATTGGATTTTGCAATCTCCTAGTCACTTGTTCCATTACTGTTTGCATGCATTTTTACAAGCGCAAGAAGCAGAGATAAGACTGGATGATGTGGTAGTGAGGGGATGAAGAATGTTATGGAAATGGGAATAGTTTGGGCCTTGAATAGCTTCTGTCCAGATTTTTTTTTTTACATTGCGCTATTTTAGCATATTTATATAAAAATACAGCATTTTAAGAAATGCTAGATGAAATTTTCTGAAAGTCCTTTACAATTTGTTCAATATTTTAGAATTGCTGTTTGTTCAGCAATTTCCCCTGATTTTTATTTCACCACCATATTTTCCTTTAGGCCAGCCTGGAAAATATACATAGGAGTGTCCATTTTCTGTCAGCCCAGAGGGCACAGCAAAGAGGGCACTGGATGCTGCTGATTTCCAGTGAATATGTTTGAGGTGGAAGCTTGCTTCATTGGCTTGGGAACACACGGCTGAGGGAACAGACGGATGGGGGACTTTATCTATCTTTATTTATCTTTAAAGGTCTTATAATGCATTTTTCTGAATGCATGTATGTGTGTATATATAATATATATAAAATATGCATATGTATGATTCTATAGCTAGCAGCTCTGTATTATTAGTGGTTTCTAGCACAGATATAAGCCATGCTACGCTCCTGCTTACCATCTGTCATCTAATCTCATCTTTCATCACGCATTGTCTTCTGTGCTCTTGTTCTTCCCCATTTACTTTTCTTCACATCCAACTTCATGTCCTCTGTTCTCTATAACCTCAGCACACTGGTCCTGACAATTTTTGCATTGTTTGTGTTATCCCAGCTCCTCTGAGGAACAGTCCACTAGAAACTAGGAAAACTGTTGTTCTTGAGACTCCCATTCTTTCTCCATTAACATCCCACTTTTAGCTGAGGCAAGTAGCTGTATGTAGCACTGTATACCTTTTAACAGCACACATCATTCTGTTTTAACTATGTGCAAAAGAAATAGCTGTGTCTTTTTATTCCCAAAAGACCCCTTTCCAAAGAGGCTAAAAAGTATTTTGTTTATGGTGAAACAAATGTGGAATTTGTAGGTCAATCTTTAATGAAGATAAAAGAACCAAACCAATTAGAAATAGCTTTGAAAACTCATGTCAAGGTAACATGAGAGTTATTTAGATCAGATCTTTATGTTTGTCCTAGCTGTGATCAGAACAGGACCCAAAAATGTGGGGTTTTTTTCCTAGAGAACATGTGTTAGAGTAGCCTATGGCTGGTAACAGACCCATGAACTTCTTATTGCTGGAGAACTAATAGTTAAGGCTCAATGGCTGTAGTTTCTCTCAATCACTTTATATTCCTTGTTATAAGAGAGAAGTTGCATATAGCTGAGTACTTCTGTTTTCTCGGGTGGTCTGAGTTTTTTTAATTCTGCTCTTATAACTTTGAAGTTGGACTGGGCTTTTTGTTGGGTTGTTTTTTTTCTAATTCCTGAATTTTGCACAAAATGAATGCATTATGCCTGTTACTAATGTATTTTTTAATAATTTAGTGAAATTAGTCCCAACAATGTCTGTCCGGTAGTAGAAAATTAAGAAGATGAAGAGTGCCCCGATACACAGCTCTAGAAATATTCTTGTATATTTATGTAGACTTGCATGCAATGAGTAGTTAGACATGACCTGGGAAGGAAAGATGTTCTTGAAGTCTCTGAGATGCACAGTCCCAAACGGGACATGAGAAATTACTTCATTCGATTCCTAGACATATCTCCCAAGGAATATATTTAGGATAAGGAGAATTATGTCTATCAAAATGTTAATTGCACTGAAGACACTTAATGATGTGTTATTGTGACTCCCCGTGCTATTTTCCTAGCAGCCAGGATACCTGTTGGAGTTCTGGGGAGGATTAAAACCTAGACAAATAACGTGCATGGGTGCATATAAGCTAGGCAGAAGTTACAGAGAAAAACAAATCTGTTTTGAAGTATATATTTTTTGTCTTCGTAACCAACCCCTTAACCATTTTTTTTTTCTTACATTTTTTCAAAAGTTTTCAATGATGATTCTGTCTTATGTTAAGATGGCATGGGAACCTTGGTGAAAATTGTCACTGTAGGGTGTACTGCTTCTCCAAAGCTATTAAGTCAATATAACAGTAGGGAATGCTTGTTTACAATAAGCTACAAGAATTAGGAAAGAGCCACTGCAAAGATATTTCATGAGGAAGGAACCTGAGGAGGCAAATGTTGAGGAGGGATTTGTCTCTGGTGGTGTGTTGATGAGGGTTTTGCTTACAAGATGGAAGCAGTGATGTCCCTATGTTTCCTGTGTGCAGGAAAGTAACTGGAGTAATTTAGGCAAGGAAGTATTCTTTAAGGTCATTTGTTTAAGATTTGGTTCATCAGGACCCAGTTCTCTTTGCCTATGAAAGAATATGTTTTCTTCTGAAGTGAAGATTAAAATAATTATTTCACCCATCTCTGCAATACCTGTATGCTCTGGTCTACATTTAATGACATATTGCCCCATCAGTAACTGCTAAGAAATAGTTTTCTTAGGGACTGTGTATTCAACCAACTAACCATTCAACGCCAGGCAGTGCTACCGGCTGGGGGAAAGGTGGCTGGCAAGATGCCTGGTGGAAAAGCACCTGGGGGTGCTGCTTGACAGCCACTGAACATAAGCCAGCAGCGTGCCCAGGTGACCAAGAAAGCCAGTGGCATCCTGCCTGTATCAGCAATAGAGTGTCCAGCGGGAATAGAGCAGTTGATCCCTGTACTTGGCACTGGTGAGGCTGCACTTCGAGTATTCTGTCCAGTTCGTGCCCTTCACTACAAGAAAGACATAGAGGTGCTAGAGTGTGTCCAGAGATGGGTATCAAAGCTGGTGAAGGGTTTAGAGCACAAGTCTTAGGGGACCCAGCTGAGGGAGCTGGGGTGTTTAGTCTGGAGAAAAGGAGGCTTAAGGCGGACCTTATCACTCTCTACAACTACCTGAAAGAAGGTTGTAGCCACATGAGGGTTGGCCTCTTCTCCCAGGTAGCAAGAAATAGGACAAAAGGAAGTGGTCTCAAGTTGTGCCAGGGGACATTTAGATTGGATATTAGGAATGATTTCTTCACAGAAAGGTTTGTTAATCACTGGAACAAGCTGTCCTGGGAAGTGGTGGACTTACCATACCTGGAGGTATTTAAAAGATAAACAGTAGATGTGGCACTTGGGGACATAGTTTAGTGGTGGACTTGGCAGACCTAGATATGCTAGTTTTAGCTTGAGCACATTAATGGTTAGCCTTGAGGATCTTAAAGGCCTTTTCCAACCTAAAATGATTTTTTGATTCTAGGAGAAATGTTTCAAAGCTTTTCACTAAAACTTTCCAGAGAAATCCATTCAGACATTGTGAGCAGTCAGTTGCTTTAGTTTAACTTACAGGAATTCACAAATGACTGAAAATACATAAAACTAAATGTCAGCTCTTTTCAAATCAAGATGTTTCAAAGTTTTAAATTAAAATATCACTGCACTGCAGGTAAGTTTTTTATGATTTAAGAATGGTTTGCAGACAGAGCTGAAGGTACTTATTAACATAAATGTTTTCCTTCCAATGTACTTATCAACATACATGGAGATCTTCGAGTCCTTCACTTCAATGAAAATTGGTTGAGTCTAGAATCACTGAAAACATCCTTGAATGTGCTGATGTGGAAGGAAAGAAATACAGCACATTAATAAGAGGTGATATTTGTTTAGGCTTCTTTTAAAGAACTTTCTAACGAGTTTCATTTATTAACTGTACTTCTGTATCTTTGAAAAGTCTAATCCTGAATAAACGGTGGAAGTTTGCCTTGTAATGTATCATGGCAAATATGAAAAGTGTGGTGTGTTAAGTGTGATACTCTTTATAGAGGCTCATGGTGATATCTTTTCCCCACTGAAATCAATAGGTACTCTCCCTTCTGGCTTTGGTGCAGATGCGGCTTTTTGAGAGCTGAAATGCTGAATATATTGAATGCCTCTGCTTATACTTGTGTGATAACGAGGTATCTAAGCGTGTGCTTCAGTCTGATGCAGCCACCATTGTATTGATTTGCAGGAGACTGCTGTACTTTACAAACACATCTGTACGGCTGTCTTTGTTTTTATCTTCATTTTTTCAAGAACTCAGTACCAGTGCTCATCCAGCTGCCAGATTATTGTGAAATCTGGTTTGTGTAGATGCCTGAAAGAAAGCTGAACACTTCTGAATGTTTGCCCCACTGTGTTACATAGTCCCAGCAGACTAAAAAGAGCAAGATGCACTCTCTGGCCAGTACTATTCTACGTGTACTGATTACTGTTTTCTTGGGATGCAGCTTCAAAGTGAAAGAAGAGAAAATTGGGATATACAGTGACCAAAAATGGTGTATTTTGAAATTGTGCTTAATCAAAAAATTCTAACTCATTTTCCCCTCAGAATAACCACCAAAACCCCACAACCAAAGCCAAAGAACAAAGCCCCCAGATAATTCTGTGTATTTAAAAATGTTCATTGGATTAGAGAGTGGATCATACCCAATCAGGTTTTTAAGCATACATCTTAACTGATCTGGGAAGGCACTTTGGTAATTTCAAATACACTGAGTTACTAAGTAGTTCAGTGTTTTTTATATCAGCTGCATAAGCTGTGGAAGAGAATATATCCAAAAACTCTGTGTCTTGATGGCTAAGACTCTTTAATGAAGAATGCAAATTTGAATCCTAAAAAATGTTTTTAAAGCAAAATATATCACATCACAGGTGAGGGTCTTGACCACTCCCTACTGGCAATTTATGCAGTCTTTCTGTGGTATGTTTAATTGTGTTCTATGTAATTCTTATATATGTATATGTATATATATTTGTGTGTGCATCCTCCGGTGTATTTGTTATAAATTAATTCAAAAACATATGTGAAATTAGGTCATTGGATGAGATTCTGTGATGCACAGAAGAGAATTTGCATATGAAAGGGAAGAGAATTAATAAAGCTTTGTGTCAGCATTGTACCTGTGCTGTTCTGGGCTGTTTCAAACATTGCAATCAACTCTACAGGTGTGACACTGACAATCAGAACCACAAAAATTTGTCCTCAGCTGCCACCATCCTGAGTCTTCTGCAGTGCCATACCCTGAGGATTTCACCTCTTACCAAGGGAGCTGTGTATTGGAAATGAAATACCTGTAGTTAAAAGTGTGCAAATTTCAATCCTCTGCCCTCAGTTCCCTGTCTACATTCCTTGGAGGAATGCTTCTCTTCATGACACCATGGCTTTTACATTCCTGAAGCTCCACAATGTGTCACACACTGCTATTTTTATTCCCTAGTGGGCATACAATTCTTAGCAAATGTGCTTTGTCTTTCTTATTTATTTATTTCCTTAATTTTAAACTGCATCTTCTTACCATATATTGTGGAAGGGAAAGGACAAACTTCACTGCAGGAAACGAGAATGGATACAGTAATCCAAAGATATGTGTTTATGGATGAGGAAAGCATAATGGATGGGTGTATCTGCCCTTTCCAAAAGAGTTGTCTCAAATACAGCCATCTGCAGAGACTGTGCTCTCAAGTGCTTTTCCTTCAAGTGCCATAAGACCTGTGCAAGCATACCTGGAGATGTGGTGATGTGGATGTCTTGCTTGTACAGTTTGTGTCCCGTGTGCTTCCTGGTGCGCCTTTCAGCCGTGCATGAACCCATGCCTGCAGATCTACTCTTTTCAGACTTATGTTGTGAATACAGCCTTGCACCTCTAAAGGACTCAGAGATACCCTCAGTGAGAGAGAGACACAAATCTGTGCAAGTGGTAACCTCTGAGCAAAATAGGGGCTCATCTTTAGAAGATTTTTTCCTCTGAATGCTTTGAGATCTTTGGATGAAAAATGCTAAGGAAGTGTGAAATATTGCAACCAGGGATCAGATAATGGTTTCTTCACGTGCAATTTTGGTAATTTCTTTATTTAGTGTAAAGTAAATTGCTCCATGTGCCTTCAAGCAATCTTAATTTAATGCAGTAATGACTTTGAGTGATTGAAGAACTAATAAACTCCAGCCACCACTTTTCATCCTCTAGCTTCAGAATGATGAGCCTGTAGGTACCCATCTCCCCACTCCTCCTTGCACTGCTGCTCCCCAGGAATATGAACCCTCAAAGTATAATCACAGTGCCTGTGTTTACATATCCAAAGGCCACAGCTCATTAGGAAGCGTTAGGAAGAGTTCTTGTGTTTATTTATTTATTTATTAATTCACACAGGAAGGAATGAATCAAGGCAGTGGTTTTAATCATTTAGTAGGAGCTAAAACAAGCACTAGATCTTTTTCTTTGGGTTAGGGCTTGAGTGACTTTGACCTATAATAGCTGAACTTGGAAAGGATCTAGACGAGTTGAATGAATTGATCTTTCCGAGAGGAGATTTCAGTAACTTAGTAATTGCATCTGTAAGCTATTTTCTTCCAAAATATAAGCATATTTTATGCAGATGCATATCTATGTAATTACACATCTTCCCACTCTGCCACATGCATGCATTCACACACACAGTCATATCTTCCATACTTTCATCTCTCATTTGAGTATGTTAAAGCTTCTTTTAAAAAACTCATCTCAGTCATTCAGAGCAATAGTTTTATTTGAATCGCAGAATGATAGAATGGCTTGGGTTGGAAGGGATCTTAAAGATCATCTAGTTCCAGCCTCTTTGCTGTGGACAGGAGCACCTTCCACTAGACCAGTTTGCTCAGAGCTCCATCCCATCTGGCTCTCAACACTCCCAGGGATGGGACATCCGCAACTTCCCTGGTCAACCTGTGCCAGTGCCTGACCACCCTCACAGTAAGGAATTTCTTCCTAACATCTAATCTAAACTTAATTTTTTTCAGTTTAAAGCTATTGTCTTATGCCTTATCACTACATGCCCTTGTAAAAAGTCCCTCTCCAGCTTTCTTGTAGGCTCCCTTTAGGTACTGGAAAGCTAGGCTGAACAGTCCCAATTCTCATAGCCTTTCCTCATAAGAGAGGTTCTCCATCCTTCTAATTATCTTTGTGGCCTCCTCTTGACTCACTCCAACAGGTCAATATCCTTCCTGTGCTAAGGATTCCAGAGCTGGATGCAGCACTCCAGGTGGCATCTCACCAGAGCAGAGTAGATGGTCAGAATCATCTCACTCAACCTGCTGGCCATGCTACTTTTGGTGCAGCCCAGGATACAATTGGCTTTCTGGGCTGCAAGTGCACATTGCTGGCTCATGTGCAGCCTCACATCCACAAGCACGTGCAACTCTTCCTCAGCAGGGCTGTTCTTGGTCTGTTCATCAGCTTGTATTTCTACCTGGGGTTGTACTGACCCAGGTGGAGCACCTTGTCCTTGGTCTTGTTAAATTACGTGAGATTCCCGTGGGCCCACTTCTTGAGTCTCTCCAGGTTGCCCTAGATGGCATCCCATCCTTCAGATCTGTGAATCACACCACTCAGTTTGGTGTCATCTGCAAATTTGCTGAGGGTGCACTTGATCACTTAATCTATGTCATTAATGAAGACGCTAAATAACACCCGTCCCAATACGGACCCTTGAAGGACACTGCTTGTCACTGATGTCCATCAATATGCTGAGCCACTGACCACCACTGTCTGGATCTGATGATCAATCAATGCCTCACCCACCTAACAATCCACCCATTGAATCCATCTCTCTTCAAGTTAGAGAGAGGGATGTTGTGGGGAATTGTGTCAAAGGCTTTATAGAAGTCCAGGTTAATGACATCTGTAGCCCTTCCCTTGTCCAGTGATGTAATCACTCTATTATAGAAAGTCACAAGGTTGGTCAGCCCTTGTTGAAGCAGTCCTGACCTTCTCAAATCACCTCCCTGTCCTCCACAAGCTTTAGCATAGCTTCAAGGAGGGTCTGTTCCATGATCTTCCCAGGAACAGCGGTGAGGCTGACATGTCAGTTGTTCCCAGGGTCCTTCTTTCTACCCTTTTTAAAGACGGATAAAATGTTTCCCTTTTTCCAGTCACCTGGACTTCACCTGACTGCCATGACTTTTGAAATATCGTGGAGTGTGGCTTGGCAACTACATCAGACAATTCTCTCAGAACTCTGGGATGCATCTAATTGGGTCCCACTGTAGACTTACATAGATTCAGGTTCCTCAGGTGGTCATGAACCTTATCTTTACTTACAGTGGAAGCACTTTTCTCCCTCTGTCTCCATCTTGCTGACAATCCATTCAAGAGGTGTGGAAGAATTGAATATTGAGGCAAAAAAAAGTTGTTGAGTACCTCAGCCTTCTCCTCATCCATTGTTACCAGTTCGCTAGCATTGTTTATTGGCTGCTACACTTTCTTTGGCCTTCCTTATCTGGTTAGCATACTGTAGAAAGCCTTTGTGTTATTCTTTGCATCCCTTGACAAATTCAGTTGGCCTTTGTCACCCCCATCCCTACACAGCTGAACTTCATCTCTAGTCTCTTCCCTGCCCTTGTCCTTGTCACCTGTCCTTGTTTCCACTGCCTGCGCATTTGCTTCTTTCCCTTTAGTTTGGCCAGCAGTTTCAAACCATCTTGTGGTGGTTTTTTGTTTGTTTGTTTGTTTGTTTGTTTGTTTGTTTGTTTTTTAATCTGAGAATCTTTTTTTAATGTCTTCTTGGCATAGAAGAAAAAGAAATGCATTTCAGCAATTCCATCACTGCTTAATGAGAGTTTAGGTGCTGCATTTGTGTAACTCCTCATATACTCAGTGACAAAAGAATAAAGATATTTGAAATGGAAGCATGGAAGGGCAAAATAGCTTTTTCTGAACAAAAGGAACTCAAACTGTGGCAAGCTTGCATAAAATTGGTTGTGTACATCCAAGAAAAAATAGCAAAATTTCCTATGTTTTATATTTCATCAATGATATATGCTAAAACTTTTAAAAAGAAAAAGAGTAGTGGGGGACATTTTGTAATTTAATCAAATTAGTTGATTAAATGAGATAGTAGGAATACCATCCAAAGTTTAAATTCTGGCCTGAAATTTTAAATTTATCGTAACTGTGATGAAGTAGATACATAAAAATGTAAAACTCCTGTCTGTTTATTCTACATGTGACCTATCCAGTTTCTACATTAGATCTGCCCTGTACAGTGATTACTCCAAATAAGCCAGTGTAAATTTGACTTTTTTTACTTGTTAAGCACTTTCTGAGAGTCTTGGTTATATATTGCAATTGTTAAAGAGAGACAGAAACATGAACTGAATGTACACTTCAACAAGAGACAGCAGTGTTAGACCTTAACAAAGATCTGCTGCTAACTATATGAAACTATATGGTTGGCAGCAGGCTTTGTATCTTACACCACAGAATATGGAGGCTTTCACAGCAACTGAGTTGGATATTTTTATTTGCTGGCATATTCTGTCCTTGCCCTTCTGAGCTCTGTTGGGGGCTCAGGTCATTGGAAACAGTGGAAAAATGAAAGCATATGTGCTGGGTTGCTGGGTTCTGATGTGCCCTCGCCAGTGCAGCCTGCTGGAAGATGAAATATTCTGATCCTGTAAGAATCATGGTGGCAATTTGACAATTTCTGAATATTATTTTTTGACAAATAGTATAAGTGTTATAGAAATATTTTCATGGAATATTAACATTATTGCAACACCAGTATAGAAGCATAAATTAACCAGATGAGTCAGAATTATGGCCCTTTTCCTGCTGTGTGTGGGCAGACCCCTGCATCTGTGCTCATTACAGGTTTGGGACCTAAATGCATTAAATGCGTACTGAAAGAAATGAGTCTGCAAAGTGTTTTAATAGAAGGAATACATTGGTTGTGAAGAAAGAAAATCCTCTAAAGACAGAAATGTTCCTGTGCTTCACTTTAAAAAAGACAAGTATGTTAATATGGATATGTCTCTGGAAATTCTTGTAAGATTACTGACAAAACTGAAAAAAAAATGTAAAACATCTCTAATTAATGTCTTGAAAGAAAAGCAGCAGTGTACTGTCTTCTAGAGATTCCAGACACGAATTGGGTAAGTGGACACTAGTGGTGGTCCAGTATTCTGTAAAGCAGATTGGTAGGTAATGTACTAATATCTCACAGGCTGTGGTAATATCATTAACTCTTTGTGACAGCAGTTTTCCCAAAGTCATGGACCGTAATTTCATTGTCTGCTCATTCTCAGGGGAACACTCTAGGGGTCTCTCCTTTCATCTGACACCTTTCCACAAGCAGAAGCTTGCAGGTTATTGAGGAAGACATCCCCTGGCTTGGGATCCTGAGATTTGTCTTTGTTTTTAAGTACTTCTAAAATTTCAGTATGCAGCACTACTTTATTTGTTTTTTCTGCCTCTGAGAAAGTAGTATGTTCAATGTCTGTCATCTGGTTTGGATTTGTACGCTGAGAAACAGCAGTAAATATTTCAGAAAAGCAAGTAGTTTTGCTTTTGCTCAGAAAAGTGGAAATTACAAGAGAAAAGCACCAAAGTCAGAAGAGGCAAATAAGGAAAAAGATTTAATTTCTCATTGCCGGGGCTGCTCAAGTGGATGCTGCCTTGACTTTTAGAGAGAGCATGTTCTGTGCAGTAGGATTAGAAATGTTTCTTTCCTGATGTAAATGAAAAATCTGATGATTGCCAGCTTCTTCTGAAATGATTTCATGCTCTTTCTTTCCTCAGACATTACCTTGTGCTATTTTAACTCATCTCTGGGTCTCTCCAAGTGAAGGAAAAAGTGGGTCTTTTTCTTCCCCTTTTGCTGCCCTCACCCAGGAAGATTAAAAATTCAGCACCACTGAGAATTCAGCTTTACAAATCCTGAGGGTCATCTTGAGACTACAGTTTTCAAGTTAATATTCAGAGCAGTTACAGGGATCCCTGCTTCTTCCTTTGTTTCTATTAATCAGTTTAGGAAAATTTGATTAGCTCTGATTGTTTGTGAAAATACAGATCAACCTCCTTTCTCTTTTCAGATCGCCTGAATCTGGGTTGTCCTCTGAGATGCCCAGACCTTGTGACATGCAGATTTCTTTCCCTTGAACCAATTTTCATCTAGTCAATTGAATTACAATTTCATGTAACTCCTTTTCCTGAAAATGTGATTTTCATTGTGAACTTCTTCTTGGCTCTGTAATAACATTCAATTTGAGTATCAGAAAAAAAGTAGTACTTGGAAAATATTTTGATAGTCTTACAAGTCAAGGTATGTTATCAGATCTCTCTGGCAACCACATACAGTATAAGAGCAATGTATATCATTAACTTGGCATGGATTGGGGTAGAATAGGGAGATTGTCTCCATTATGTCCCTTCGTTGGTTTTGAAATCTCTTGCTCTTGAAAGCTCTTGTATGATATGTTTGGGAATTTACAGACTGTGAGTGGGATTCATATGGCAAAATGTAGACATCTACATCTGAGTTAGTCACCCAAGACTCCCTATGTGGGGAATGGAGAGAAACAGGACAGATGAATCACATCCTTGAAGAACCTAATTTTTTTTTTACCTTTATGCTAAGACAGAGTGATTCATAGCCTGAAAGTGCCCATTTGGCTAGTAAAGGAGGTTTGGGGTAACAACTACGATGTGATGGCTGCATTCTGCACTCCAAAAACTAGATGAGATGTACATGGTGCTTTATGGCTCTGGTGGATATCTTTGGGCTTGTGTCTTTATTTGTCAGACTGTGAGCGTGCTCAGTCCTAGGAAAAAACCTCTGGTTTTCCACATAGAAATTGCTTGAAAAACTAAAGACAACTTTAGGTTTCTATATCTGAGAACTCAGAAATCAAGAGATGCGTAAGCTAAAATAGCATGCTTCTTCTCTATGTACATTTCTCAATATGCATCAGCAAATGATAAAAAAAACCCTAATAAGAGTTTTCAAAACTTTGTGAGCACTGCAGTTTAGTAGCTGAGAAGTAGCTGAAATGATGCCACAGTTTTTTCAATTGCCTATGGAAACTGTGTGCCCTCTGCTCTCTGGGAGACATATACATGCTTTCCAGATGCTGTAGGGAGCTGTGAGCTCTTTGTGCTACATCTAAGGTAGTCTCTTCTGTGTGTCTCCCTCAAATTGCCTTTGTTTTCACTCAGACCGAGGAGTCTGCATTAAATGAACATGTCAAGTTCGTCTTGCACTGCTACCTGCAGAAAGGAAATCTGTCTTCCTGTGTTTGCTTTTCAATATATCATCAGCTAGAACATGCGAGGTATGAGCCAGGGTATGCTCAGGAGCAAGTTGTGTTCACAGTGGTGCTGGTGACACTAAACCTCTGGTTGGGGTCCCCTCAGATGAAAACACTGGTGAAATATATACTATCTTCCCCCTAACAGGTGAGCAATATTAAAATAGAAGTGGCCAATGAAACAAGACAAGTAATGATAGCCACGTAACATAGCATTTGCGGCTTCTTTTCATCTTCTGTTTTGTATGCATAGACACGCATGGTTGATTAACACAAATGAAACTGGGGAACATCTATTTGAGCTGAAAAAGGAGGAAAAAACTTTTTTGGCTTAGATCTGTAGTTAGAGTATGTCCAGAAAGATGGCTTTTGGTAGAAATGAAGTTTTTGTATCCTCGAACTCTAGGCTCCTGGCCTGACCCAAAAAGTAGATTCCATTGATACCACAACAGTTCCTTTGTTGTCAATGTACATAGATACCCTGAAAGGGGTAACACAACACAAGGGTCACAGCTTCTTCTTTGTTGGAGATCACAGCTACAAACTAGAACTTACTCAAGATTCAGACATTGGAGATACACTCTGGGTAACTGTGTAAATCATAGCTGATCTTCATGCACAAATGAAACCACAGTATATCAGAAGCAATAAATCTGGATTCTTCTATGTGAAATTTGCAGAACACAGATCCTAATTCCTAGAAAGTCCTTCCCTGCCAGGTCAACTAGCTTTAGAAGGCACATTGCTTTGGTGATCCTTTTGAAACGGTGCAGTTTTGAACTTAGACGTGCAAGATTTCAGTCAATGATAAGTAAGATGTGGCCTGACTGTAGCCTGACGGTGACACAGAATGATGGACAATCACTGCATTCAACACCCTGCTGCTTCTACACAAAACCAGCATTGCCATCTTCTTCCTGGCAAAAAAGAAGAAAAAACCCTTCAGAAAAGAGCGGTGACTGTGTTATGAAATCTACATTTGAAGTACCCAATGTATCTTTCTGAATCAAGGGCAGAGTTCAGTTAAAGTGATGGCTCCACTGGCTTTTGATCTGGCTGGATCAGTTCAACACCATGCTGTAGGTTAAATTATTGAAACCGTGGAGGTAGCTGAGAACTGGCTAGTGCACTGAATTTCTCCCAGCTGTTAGTGTTTTGTCAGGACAATGATTTGTGCTCAAGTGTTTGGGTCAGAATCATCACCAGCAATCAGCAGGCTAATTCTGGCTTTTTAAGTTATCTTTCAGCCAAAGAGAGGCAGATCCAGAACAGAAGCCTTACATAGGAGCTGCTCTGGAGAGCAGTGTGCTGGCTTGCAGAACCAAGTGGCTCAAATCAATGTGTCAACAACTGCCTGCGAAAGCAGGGCTGGAGTCCCTCCAGTCCCTGTAAAGCTGGTGTGCCTCTCACTGCACTAATCATCAGATGATCAATGTGGATGCTCCCCACTTCTGTCTACATGTTTGGGGAAAGACTTTTTTATATGACAGTTTCTTCCTAGATTGGCTTCCACTGTATAGCAGTTGAATTACTTGCTGGTCTTTCAAATCTATATCTGAGGGCAAACCATATATGTGTGTATACACACACACATATACAAATAAATAAAATTTTGTTTTGAAAGATACTTGTCAAACAACGATTCCTGGATTTAAAATTCCTACTTTAATATATTGGTGGGTCATAATTTCAACTATAACTACTTCAGCATACTGCTTTTATGTGATAAAATGGCTTTTAGTAGCATCTTCTCTTATAATTCAGGCATTACAACAGTAGAAAATAATTCACATAACTGATAAAAATATCTCCTCATGATTTTATGTGTGTTTGCACTTTAAAGGATCAGCAATGAAAAGATGATCACACATCTGAATCAGAAGGATAATATTTATATCTAAATTGAGTAACCATGTAATTCTGTTGGTGTTTCCCATACTCTGTCTGTCCTCCTCCTCTTGCATGCTAAAACCTGATTCAGATCTGTGCAGTGTTTATTACCTGACCTGAAAAGCTCAATCTAAATATTTGGTGTGTTCACTGATGTTCCCAGTGTACTTCTGGCTGCTATGTACTTAGGGAAGAGTAGTGGTAGCTCTGTAACTTTTATTTTTTATACTCATAGGATGCTTCTAGAAACTAGTTAAGAATTACATTTTCCTGTGTTCAGCTGCAGAGGAGGGTTTGGTATTTTCAGATGTGTTAGCAGTGATGTTTTTTGGACACATACATGTAACTATTCAGATCTCTGCAAAAGAGTTCCTCTGTCACAAGGCCTTCTGATGCTGGCTGCAAGCGATCAATCATAAGATCTGGCCTAGTAATTAGATATTATAAATTTCTGCCTGAATTTATTTTCTAGCTAGTGTATATGTATTAGTTGTTCAGCTCTTCTGCTCTGTGCATTTTACTCTCATGTAATTAAAGAGGACTGTGTTACATTTTTGCAAGATTTGTTTGGGTGAATAAATGATCTGTGTGGGTCTGCTTTGCTCAAGGCAGGCTTCCTTCCCAGACCATCCCGATAGCCTTTTTGCCCAGCAGAATGTTCCAAGAGGTTTTTCTCTGTCCCCTCTTCCTGCAAATGCAGAAGGAGGTTGCCCAGAGCCATAATTTATTCTTAAAGCTCAAGAATTTTCAGTGGGTGGCTACCAAGATATGCAACTTGCAGACAGACTCATCATCTGAGCTAGGCTGAAATAATTGCTGTAGCTGGGGAGGTTCTCAGGGTGGTGGGGAAGTTCGTCCCTTCTATGCTTTTCTTCTGACCATTCCAGTCATGCCTTTCATTTCTTTTCATTCTAGTTTTATATTCTGCCCTTGTACATTTACCTGGTTTTTTCATTACATTTTTTTCAAGCTGGTAAATCCATGAATTCTTAAGGACCAACCACAAGTATATGTTGCTAGTTACTGATTATTACTTGTTATTGGTATATGTACATAACAAAGTAAGAGGAACCTTCCTGTACCACTTTTACAGCAAAACATCACAAGCTACTGTTTCCTGTTCTCTCATTAATTACTTTCTGCCTTTGTTTAATACACCTTGCATTAATGAGGATTTAGAAGGTCTTTAGGTGGAACTTTGATACGTATATAATTAAAATATGTACAACATATGAATTATTTAAGGTAACAATATATGCAACTTTGGCAAAAAAGCTTAAAGAGGGCCAATACAATTTTGTAGGCCATCCTTGGCTGCCTGTTTCTACAACACTATTACAAAAACCTTACATTTAAAGCTAGGTACATCATTAGGTTTTCAGTGGGTTTTCCACAGCATATCTTAGTAGACAAGGTTTTGTGAGAGCTTTTACAGTGGTAGAGTTCTTGCATCTCTATCAGTAGTGCACTATATTTACCATATTCTGGGATTGCATTTGTTGTTCACAGCCACGCTGTGATGAATGGGCAGACTTGGGCTGGTTGGTCTCTCTCTCTTTCCTCACTCGTTTCCAGGTAATGAACTAGTAGCTTGTAATAGGTGCTATTAATCTGTAGCAGCCTGACATTACATTTTGTACTACTGAATGTAATCTTATTGTGCAGCTCAAGGTCATTTGACTTTGTGTACAGTTCAATCTTTCCCTTAATTGTCCTTGCCTCCCGAATTTGTATCACAAGAAAATTTCTTCATCACAATTACACTTATTCTGCAAATACTACTGAGATAAATGATAAATACAGGAAATCCTAATCCCAGTTCTGTAAAACTTGATTAATCATCCTCCCTCTGGCTGGTAGTACCCCTCTCAGATAAATGTTATCCTGCCTTTTTTTCTGCTTGGTTGCTGAAGAAACCTTCTTTGGTTTAACCAATGATTTCCCATTTGTCTCTGTATCAAATGCTTTACTGAAATTTAGATCAACTATGCCTCCCTTTGTTTAGAAGGGGTGACTTGTATTTTCTTAAATCCTTCTTTCTTTTCAATTTTCTTAAATTTACCTCCATCCTTGATAGGCATTTCCTTCAAAAGCATAGAATGACTGAGGCCTGGCTAAAGTCAGGTGTACTGTGTAGATCATAATAAAATGTTGGATGTCCAGGCTATTGAATGCTTTAATCACCCTTCTACAAACAGCTGAAAGTTTTGTTCTTCCTTCTTATATGACTGTCCCCTGCTGGACCTGCAGTTATACCTGGAATTTCATGTGCCAGCTCTTTTGACACACGGACCAATACTGACTCATTCTTTCCTTCTGCTCTCCCATCTGTCGGTGTCCGTGTGTTGTGGTGTTCCCTGTGCTTGGATAATCAGCTGTCAGGGGCTGTGCTTTTGTGCCTGCACAACACTAGAGCACCCAGCAAACAAGGCATCCACAGCTTTCTCTAAAATGGTATGATCAATAAAATTTGTCAAATTTTGACATTTTTGGGGTTTTTGGCTTCCCTTTGGAGAAGCTTTTCCTTCCTTTAGTTGCTCCTTCTAAAGCTGGCAGAAGTTTGTTCCTTGTGTTTGATGTCTGTCTTAGGAGAACAGTGTACGGCATTGTGTTCTTTCTCCTTTCAGACACTCATTGTCTCTGAGCTCCACAAACAGTGGAGAAAGATAGTCAAAGTGTTGTGATTTTCACCTGAAAAAAATTGTTCTGGATAAAAGAAAACCCACTTGTTCCAGGGGCAATAACAAAAGGTTCATCAGCACTAATAAACTGTAATTTGTTTTCTCTATTCCCTGAGACACACAGCAAATGGGACTCTCAAAAATCTGAATGCTTTTGAAAGTGCAGAGTCAGCAAGGAGATTTGTCCTGTAGTCATACAGAGTCACTACCCAGGAAGTTCCCGTAGTCATTTTGCAAAACCTGCACTTGAGAATATGCCAGGCTCTGCCAACTGAGACTGTTTTTTAAATGGTTTTTGATGCTGAATTCTCTGCAGCCAATAGCACCTCTCTCAGTATAGAAAATCTGGTAAGTGGGAGTTAGGTGTAAGGACAAAATGTGTGTTTACTTAAAATTAGAAGATACATAGTGTTAAAAAGTTTTGTAATGTCTTAACCTAACTGTGCATCTCCTTATCAGCTACGTGTTTGAAACTCCTGTACCATACTAGTATGTCATTAATTAGTGAGTTGAAAAACACTGGTTTAGAATTTAAAATAAGTTTAAGAGGGACATAAGTCAAGATGAATCATCCTTTGCTCATCTTTTAAGTGTAACTGTTATTCACCTACTGTAAATGCAAGTCAGTAGCATGCTGACATTGTATGTTACCTGGTTTTGCTGTTTACCATTAGGTATTTGAAACATGATGTTACTGTGTTTGTTCCCAGTTGAAACTTGCCTCTGTTTTTAGCATGGTGGGTTTAATCTTCATGTGGTTCATTTCACCACATACTTGCAGTATCTGTTCAAGATGATTGGTTTTAATGTTTTCCTCACATTCCTTTATCACTTTCCAGAACAGAATATCATAGCTGTTCATCAATATTGGAAAAAAAAAAAGGTGCCTATTAAGCATGGTGGCATTGATTTTGAAAACCACTATTGGAATATGATAGTTGTTAGATGAAATACCTTAGAGGATTTTCAAGGTTGTCACTGCTTGAAAACCTGTTGATTTTTAAAGAAAGGCCTACTTGGGTACCTCAATTCCTTAGTTACATTAAAAGAAAGTGTCATTTCGAAGCCTATCCATTTTGCTTCGCTTCTGGGAAATAAGATTAAATAGATCACCTTTATGACCTGTGATTCAAGCTATGATAAAATCAAAATATTTACTAACACTGAAGTAACAAACTTGCTGTCATTTTGCCTACTAATTAGTATGGACTCATAGAGTCTGAAGTATAGCTGGGAACTTCTTGAATGACTGGGAAGCTCCTATTTTATTTATCTTTGTGCATTAAAAGCATTATATTTTTTCATAATCAAGAAAAAGAGAGAAAAATCGGTCTGCCTTTCTGTTTTGCTTTTGTATTCACAAAAGCATATTCCAACCATTGAGATGCTTAAGGCATGTAAGCCAACATCTTGTACATATAGGTTGGCATCTCAGCATCTCAGCATGCTGACCCTGGCTATTATCAATAGTCCTGAGTTTTAAAACTCTGAAGCTATGAAGTGACTTACAGGAGTAAATATTAAAGAATTGGCTCAGTTACACTGAACTCCAGGTGCTTCCCTGTTCACCTTCTGGTCCCCTGCTCTTCATTGCAGTGTCCTGTATGGAGGATAGTGATGGCTCTGTATATGAGATGTATGTAGATGTGGCGCATTGAGTCCTGGTTTAGTGGTGGGCTTGGCAGTGCTGGATTAATAGCTGGACTTGATGACCTCTCAGAGGTCTTTTCCAGCCTAAAGGATTCTATGGTACTATGAGGGCTTCCTTGGTTTGTAAGAAGTATAATCAAAATGCTTCTGGTGCAATGCTTCATGATTGCAATGTTGTTCTGGGTGTGGGTCCAAAGTCTTGAACAAATTGCCTAAAAAAGTCAAAAGTCTGAAGGGGTTTGAAATTCCTACTGTTAACAACCATTGAACTGCTTGATAAGCACCAGTTTCTGTGCACTGGCTCATGCTTGGCAAGCGTTAGATGCCAGTGACTGCAGTGAAATTTTACCCTTTGTTTTAATGTGCTGTGCAGAAGCAGCATGCTTTTGGCTTCGAAATAATTAATAAAATCATTAATAAACACCAGGTTATTTACAAATGAGTAATGTAAATATGTGTTAACTGTAAGTAACTTATTTCTTCAGTCAACCTTCTTGGTTTGCCCCCACTTTATTCCAGTCCAGTTAAAGAGGAAACCCCTCACCCCACCCAAGACTTAGTGACTTTGTTCGCAACAATAAGTGGATTGAGATTATATTTTATATATTGAGTTATATTTTTCTGGCTGCAAATTTGATAAAACTTATGAAATCATGATTCTTTAGATACTCTGTAAGATGGCTATAGCCAATAGTTATGAGTTTAAGCCCATTCAGGAGAGTAGGATGCCAGTACCCTCAGGAGAAGAAGGGCAGTATGAACTTAGTTTATGTGGTAATGAATAAAACTGGATTCAAAATTATTGCTAAATAATATTTTTAAAGCACTTCCATGTGTTCATTAGCAGAATATCTTCCTACAGAACATTGAATTAAATTAAAAGATTGTGAATGTAATTAATTGCCAATGCAGTTAGTATTGATGTATTATGATACAGGTCAATGAACCAAACCATGTAATTACTTACATATTTCTAATAAGTCTAGAAAAAAAAAAAAAGATAGCATTTTCTGTAGGTTTTTCTCCACACCTGCAGTTGTGTTAAATTGAGCAAAAGAATATTTAAGCCTCAAGCATGTGTTACATGATCTTCCCTGCTTGCCATGTGGACAAAAGCTCCAGCTGATTTTAGTGGGACTTTGATCACACAAATTAGAGAAAAAGTTTCCCGCAAATTTCATACACTATCTTAATCTCTTAATTTTCAATGCTTACTTGAGAATACTTTGCCTGAAACAGAGACTGTTACACTCAAAACTGCTCACTGCAGAACTGTGTGTACTTGTTACTTGACAGAAACTCACTTGACATTTGGACAAAAAATGCAAAAACAATCCACCAAACCATTCGTAGTGTCAATTATCATGTCCATTTTTACTAAAACTAGACCCCTTTAAGGAAGCATTTCAATGTGATTGTTCGTGCCCAATTAATTACTTGTGAGTTTGATAATACTTCGGTGTATTAGTATTTTAAACCTAGTATTTTAAACCTAGTATTTTAAACCTCTTTTTCTTTCAAATTCAGTGATATAAACAATAAAATCAAAATACACATAGTCTTATAATGCAATTTACGTTGGCCATTTTTTTAAGAAAGCAACTGAAAAGTTAAAAGCATGTCAGGAGACTGATCAGATTAATGCATTCAGTTGTGATGTACTGTAGTTACCACAGAAATATTAATGACTTAACTCTAATGAAAGGAAACAAGGTTTTGTCTACCACTGTGTCTGAAATTATTAGGTTTCAGACTCAGTGTGACAGTTCCGAAGTAAGTTTTTATGCTATAATATAGTTTGAAATTTAAAATTTAGTTTTCCTTTGCTATTGCCATCTATTCCATAGAATATAAAGCTGAATATCTTGACCTGTTAAGGTAAAATCATGGTCTTCTGACATTTTTTGCATGTACAGAAAATATAACCAAGAAAGAACATGAAATCAGTACCTAAATCACTTAAATCTTGATGTCACAGTCACAGAGTATTCTGAGTTGGAAGGGTCATTGAGTCCAGCTCTTAAGTGAATGGCCTCTATGGGTACTGAACCCATGACCTTTGCATTATTAGTACTGTGTTCCAACCAACTGAGTGATGGGACAGTATTGCCCACAGAATGCTGCCTGTATCCCAAATGCAGGATAACTGTTCTTTTAGGGTAAGTATTATTTTAAAGTCAGTATTAACATCTGTAGGTATGGAATGTGGGATAGCATTTACAGGAGAAGGAATATTTATGTAGCTCATAACCTTTTCGCAGTTTTCCTCTTGAAATAATGAAAAAGTGTTGCACTCTTACCTATTTCAAATGCATTTCTTTGCAGAACACCTCCTGAGTACCCTGAGAACTAGAAAAAGTGAAAGATCTTCAACACATTTTCATCACCATTTAAAATCAAATTAAATTTTCATCATATTTATAAACATTTTATTTTTGCTTTCCATGCAAAATTACTTACAGGATTCTTTGGACAGTCTGCATATTTAAAGAAATGCATATTTAAAGAAATGCCTACGAATGTTTGATGCAGGCATTTAATGTGAATTTATCAGAACTGTTTGCATGCTGCCATTACAGACTTACATTCATTCAGTGAGGGAGCAGAAGTATATCACGCATCCTAATCATTCACATAACTCAAATTTAAGATAATTAGTATTTTGAAAGCTTTGTTTGAAGTGAAAATTACTTGCTGATCTTTCACTATGAATAATTTTCAACAGCAAAAGGTTTTAAATGAGAGTTTTGATATTTTAGTGAGAATTTGTGAGACCAAAAATAGAGGAATACATTCAAGCAAGTATAGAGATTGTATCAGGTGTGTCAAATATAATTTTTGGTTTTTAGCATTACCAAGTACTAGCTCTTCAAACTTGTCTTATGACTCTTCAGTAGTGATTTGAGTGTTTGGTTAATACTTTTTAGGTATGAGGCCATTTTAAAAGGATCCATCTGTTATATGAGTAAGTCCACATATATAATAAATCTGCTTTTAAAGCAGCAGCAGAGTTCAGTTAATTCTGCAGCTGTAGGTTGGTATTATATCCAGTTTTAAACCACCCACATTTCCGCAGCATCCACCCAGTCATGCGTTAAGTGGCACGATTAACATCTGTCGTGTGTGCTTCCTTGTCAGCCTTAGAAAGCTGGGTACGTTGGATAATAATTTATTTTAGTGGAGTTCATTTTAATTGTATTTCTGTATGCTTGAATTAGAAAAGGCAGACCTGAAAATATGTCCTTGAAGCAGAAGGCAGTGATGGTGTATGTAACTTCTGAGACTGAAAGTCTTTATTTCAACTGATCAATGAGAAAGCTAGCTCCTGCCAAGTGGAGTTTTTCTTTTGAAGTGTAAGATTCCTTGTGATCTCCGGAAAACTCCACGGTTTGAAATGGTGGCCAACAGTCAGTGGTAGTTGTTGGCCACCATTTCCAACCGTGGAGCTTTCTGGAGATCCTGGACCTTTAAAGACCCCAGAGATGAGGTGTGGGTAAGAGAATGACACAGGTTGTGACTGGATAGCTGCTTCAGTAGCTTCAGTTTCGTGTCTGAATTTCAACTCTATACTTAAAAAATATCTGGTGCTGGCATCTCTAAATTTCAATTCCAAGTGGTGGGAAATTCACAAGATCAGTTGTTTTTCTCAAATGTTGCCATCTTGGCCTGAGCTCAAATGACAGCAGCTGTTCTTATGAGATTTCAATCCCAGCCAACTGAAAAAACAGCCTTTCCTTTCCAGATCTAACCAGCTAGTGATGGTGGCAGTTCACAACATTAGGAATCCATGCATCCCTTCCTCATGCCCTGTACACATGAAGAATAAAACGGAGGTGGGCTCCAGTGTGCTATGTATTTATCATTTTTGCTGAATGGAGTTATGTATTTTGTATGTGAAAAACATGGCCCAGTCCTTCAGTGTCCAGCATTTACAATTTGTGTGCTATAGATTCACTAAGGATTTATGTGTATAGATCTTTAAAAGGAGAAACTTCTCTCTAGGTAAGCGCTGACTGGGAATGACTTCCATCTTCAGTCACATGCAATGGCATTGAATTACCAACTCCTTCTGCTTGATCTCTGCCAGCGTTCACTTGCCCTTCTTCCTCTCCAGCTTTCAGCAGCATATGGAGCATCAACAGACTCGTGGGCAGCTTGGCTTGACCTGAAAAAATCAGTAAAGCAGTACCGATTTTAAAAATAGGGTGCTGAATCTAAAGGCAAATTGTGCTTCTGTCTCACAGGAACAGAAGGCGTGGCGGAAGTCAAAGAGGCCTTGGCGTGTGTGTTGAGAGGATTAGGGCCAGGTAAGAGGGGAAGAAAATAGGGTTGTACTTCTCCTCTCCTCTCTTATTCATGGGTGTTTTCCCTGAGTTGGATATGGGACTGTTTCCTCCACAATCTCTGATGGAAGGTGGGAAAGGTGGCTTTCAGTTCCTGGCTGCTCTGCTGCAGTATCCTGTTACCGGGAACATTTTTCCTCACCTCCATCCAGGGTAAGCACCCTGTGATCCCACTGACTAGGGATATGTCATGAATATATGTCTTCACTGCCCCTAGGCAGAAGGTTATGGTTTAGAAGAATGCAGAATTGGTTCAATTTAGACAGTAGGAAAGGGGAAAAACATTGAGAACTTTTAATACTAGTGAATAACCAGTTAAATGAGAGTTTTGGGTCAGTCTTTCTTCCATCTGAATTCATTGGTGAGCTCCTCGTGGTCAGCCTAGGAGCTTTTTGTTGATCAGGCTTCTTGTCCTAATGTTTAAAGGAAAGTCTAAAACTTTCTGTCTAAGAGCTTATTTAATTCAGGGATATGTATTTCCCAGCCAGGTTGATATGAAGCTAAAATCCTGATTGTGGGCTGAAAAACTGAGAGATACGTTTGAAACTTGATCTTAGATGTGAAGTGTCAAAGGGAGAGTGTCTTTTTCAGGCTGGTACAATGCTGGTTGCCTTACCAGCATTGAACCTTATTGTGCTGAGAGGAATTAGATGATCACTGTTACACATGTAATGTTGAAGAGCAAGTTCTCCCATGTGTTTACAGCATGCCTCTGGCTGTTCAGACACCATAAAAAAAGAAAATCTGGCCCCAAATATTCTTGTCATGTTGTATATGCCACATTCAGATTCAAAGCTGTGCTAGTATGTGCTCACTTAGGAACCATCCGTGGGATTCAGCTTAACAAATGCAAGTGCTTGTCTGTACCTAAAATCTACAAACAAGTTTGTAGTCTGAAATTTTCCTTAGTAGTCATTGGAGGAGAATGGGTACTTATAGGGTACTATTCATGTCATCTTAAGGTCCATGTTTCTCTATGCTGACTACAAAAGGAACTTAGAGTGAGTAACTTGGCTAGTAATACCATTTTTTTGGTAGGTGTGTGAAGACAGGCAAGATGAATTTCACTCCTTGTGTCAGTGAAGCAACATGGAGCTGGTTGCCAGCAGCTATGTGTTAGAGCTAACTTCTTTTTCTCAGGATCAGGAAGCTGGAAGCAGTTCCTGGATGCCTATCCTGTGAATCAGAGAGTTATAGCACAGGGGGGATCCTGCTCCAAAATCTATGTTAATGAACACTTAAAACATAAAAATAACCCTTAGGGGAGCATTCACATTTGCAGTCAGGACTGTAGATACAGAGCTGGAAGAGGCTGCTTGAAGTTGGAAGTGATGTTATAATGAAAAGAAACATGAACTTTCAAAAAATGCTCTAGGTAACCCATGCCTCAAACTAACAGATCTGGGACTAGGAATTCTTAAGATTCTCCAGTCTCTTACTGGATGACCTGGAAAATATTTCTTCTTGCTATAGCTCTAGTTCCCAGTAAGTGTAGTGTGGACAAGGCATTGATTTCCTGCAAAACCCTTTGTAAGGTCCATTGATGAAGTTCTATGTAAGTGCTGAAGTGTTTTCTCTAGTAACTAGAGTATTTTGGAACTTTAAAAGGTACTGTAGATAATTTTAGTCAAGAAGTCTTAATATAAGATAGTATTAGTAATATTATAAGAATAGATGCAACTACTTAACCAAATGCAAGAAAAAAAGTGTATAACTAGTATATACCAAATGTAGCTTTAATTGTGCTGGAGATGAGATGACTTAAAGTAGTAATAAATAATCCATGTTTTCAATATGCAGACGTCAGGAAGCAAGCTTGGTCATAAACAGAAAATAGATATGCTCATTTTCATAGGAAAAAAGAAACATATCTTCATCCACATAAAAATAAATAAAATGTAGTGATTATGATACACAAGTACTTTCTAATGAAAAACGTTTCTATTAGTGATAAGATAAAAAAATATGTTCCTTTGGAATAGCATCAGTGTTCATCCTTGGCTTGTTATCTGGCAGAGGCCAAGAAACCTTCTTTGATTTTGTGATTTGATGTGATCTTTGATTATAGTAATTCTGGTAAGATTTCTTCCATTTGCCATATATGAATTCTGTTTAAATCACTAAACCTGAGCTTTTACTTTAAACAGTTTTACATTTTATGTTTTCCCATTTCTTTATAACCTCCGCAAGAACGTCGTGTCTTCTGTGTTAGTGTCACAAATGAAATGTCCATGTCTAAGCCATATAGAAATAGTGTTTCACATGCTCTCTTGTTATGCCCACAGTGTCACAGGGTGTAAGAATGACCTGTTCCAAGTTTTTTCGGGACACCAAATTACATTGCCTTGCCAAGACATAGAGGGACGGATGTTTACTGTGAAAACCTTGCTGGAACTTGGAACTAGAGAAGCTGGGTCATTGCAGTAATTTCCAGCATGAACTGATCTAAAGCAGTACTGGTGCTTTTTCATTGAGTGAGACCAGGAGCAGTCATATGATCCACAATGATGTCTGGAGGCAGAAATGAATATAGTTGGTAGATGCTAAAGCAAACCGCTGTAAAGAGGTCTGCAAAAAAGTATGTTGTGTCTGCAGCACTAGTCAAGAAAAGTGAATTACGTAAGACTATCTTGAGCAGAATGACTGTGAGGAGCAGGACTTGTTTAACATGTGCTGTTATAAAAAATGGTGAGAATACCACTCAAGTGCACCACAGTTGCCTTGAATGTAGTTACATTTTTGAAACATTCAGTTGTGAATGGTTTTCAACAAATCAGATGGAACATGCAGCAGAAAAGTAGTTCAATGGTTCAATAATGAGTTTTTTTAGTATATGCTTTTTTCAAAGCAATTTTGTTTTTATTGTCACATTGATTTTGAGTTCTCTTTAACAATAACAAAGAGAAACTAATGTTTGGGGGTTTTTTTAAATTCATATAGCAATTCCTTTACTATTCTAAAATAATTTATTTGCAGTATAATTATTCAAAGGATTTGTGCCTGATATATATATTAAAATATTTGGGATTGCGTTTACAGTTTTGAAATCATATCCTACCTTGTGTGTCCAACCACACAGCTACAGCAATTTAAGCTACATCATGCTGATATAAGTCTACACACACAATATTTGTTACCCAAGTTTATATTTTTTTCTTTCTACATAGAAAAATTGAACCTAATATATGTAGCTGGAGTGGTTCAATACATTACTCCTCAGTAGCTGCTCAGTCCCAGCAGAAGGTCACAGTCAGCCGCTGAGCTGCCTTGGTAGATTGTGTTTGCTCTCATCTACTCCCATACAAAGTCAGATGGGTTAGCTTGTGCCTTGGCTGTTGGTGCATGTGGTTGTACAGTCCCTCATGAAAACAACCATAGGAACTTACTCCTAAACTGTTATAGCTGTTTCCAAACTTTTGCCAGCTCTTAGGCTGGGCAGGTAGGGCCCTGGTACAGCGCTGTGTGCAGACGAGGGCTTTTAAATGTTGAAAGTACAGCAAACAATCTCAACAATGGTGAGGAGTGTTTTAGAACAATTTTTGTCCAAATTGTACATTGGAAAGAGAGGCAGTTCCTTGCAAAAACAGGGCTTCCTAATAATGAATTTATAAGAATAAAACTTGTAAAGTGTATTTGACAGTATTTAGCAGCTGCAGAATCCTGTCATTTGTTCTGTGATTTCATGCTGTCAAATTTGACAACATGAACTAGTGCCAATTTTCACTTTAGAAGACAATTTCCTTTTTATAAAAATTCTAATTATTAAAGCTAAATTTGGATTTCATTAAAAGGAAGTTGTTAGACTTTTATGTATGTCAAATAGCTTTCAGAAACTAAGTTGGTTCTACCTTTGACAATTTGTCACAACTATATTTACTGAAAACCTCAAATTACATGTTGTTTCCACTTTCTGCTAGCAACTGATGAAGCTGGTGTCAGTGGCAAGGAAGACACTGGTATTTTTGATAAACACAAAAATATGGTTGTCAATTGTGTAGAAGTCTGGATTTATTACCCATTTTCAGATATGCTTAGTTGGGCATGCTGAGACCTCATTTAGCTAGAGACACTACTGAGTGCTCACTACATGCAGAGGAAAGGGTGTTCAACCTGTGGAGTTAACTCAGATATTGCCATAACTTGTGTCCTAACAATACACAGCCCTTTTGTCTTTAAAATGATGTCTTTTAACACCCTTCTTGACTGAATTTTCAGGTACTATGGGTGAAAGTTTGAATTTTTGCAGATTAGCAACTGTGTTCAATCAGCTTCTTGATTAGAAAAAATATTTTTCTTATGTTGAAAGGAATTTCTTGTATTTCAGTTTGGGACATTTGGCTCTTGTCCATTTACTGGCTCCCACAGAGAAGCATGGCTCCATTTTCTTTGCACCCTCCCATCACATATTTATACATATTGATGAGATGCCCCTGAGCCTTCTGTTCTCCAGGCTGAACAGATCCATCTCTCTCAGCCTCCCCTTGTATGATCCACAGTTGTCTCTGTGGTCCTTTGCAGAAACTGCTCTAGTAGGTCCATCTCTCTTTTGTACTGGGAAGCCCAGAACTGGACAGAGCACTCCAGGGATGACCTCACCAGGGCTGAGTAGAGGGGCAGGATTACCTCCCTTGACCTGCTGGCACTACCTCCACCATGCAGGTCAGGATGGTGTTGATCTTCTTTGTGACGCTTATATGGTCTAGTATTGTGTGACAGGTTTCACTAGAGAGAAATAAAATTTTAGAAGTCAACTATCTTGAATTAAATTTTGAAATGGCAAAATAAAGCCTCATTGAAGGGAGCAACGTGTGCTACTAAACTACAGGAGAGAAACTGGCAACCTGGTAATGAGGCAACTGCCTGCAGAGGCTTCAGTGATCAATGAAATCAAACTGAAGAGCCAGCAGAGTAGGGTGTATTTCTTGGGAAATCTCTTGTCCTGGAAAAAAGCCTTGGATTGGCACTGGGCAAGGAACTGGGGCATCTGATAGGATACAAAGCTACCAAATAACACCCTGCAGTCTGCAGTACAAGCTCCATTTCTGTGTAACTATCTTATTTTTAGAGTTTGTTTCAGTTACATATCTAAAATACCCCTGCTGCTGACTTTGCACAAAGCCAGTTGTAAGGAATATTTAGGGGTGAGTCTTTGTGTTTTCCTTCTCCCTGGCTTTCAGTTTAATCAGTCATGAGAATATGGTGGGGAATTGTTCTGAATTTTTTTTCCCACATGCTGGGTGATTAAAGACCTGAGTGTTCAAGACCCACTTTTCCTTTCCTTAAGCATCATTTTCTCTTCCACCCAATTTGCAATATGTTCTTAGGCCCTGCTGGAGCTCATAAAACATTTATACCTGTGGTTACATGGTACATTTTGCAAGCACTAGTACCCTGGTATTACTTTTTGTCTGTAGCCACACAACGTCCTTGTCTCTAAACTGAGAGACATGGATTTGACTGATGGATCACTTGGTTAATAAGGAATTGGTTCATAGGTGCACTCAGAGAGTTGTGGTCAATGGCTCAATGTCCAAGTGGAGACCAGTGACAAGCGATGTTCCTCAGGGACTGGTATTGAGCTTTTTTGTTGGTGACATGGACAGTGGGATCAAGTGCAATCTCAGCGAGTTTGCCAACACCACCAAACTGTGTAGTGTGGTCAGCATGCTGGAAGGAAGGGATGCCATCCAGAGGGACCTTACAGACTTCAGAGGTGGGCCTGTGTGAACATCATGAAGCTCAACAAGGCCGAGTGCAAGGTCCTACAGAAGGGTCAGGGCAATCCCAAGCACTACTACATTTCTTTGCTTTTGGCAGATCAGAATGAACCTCCAAGTGCAGATTCAGTATTGAAGGTCTGAGACAAGAAATAAGACCACAAGAGGATCAACTAGGGCCAGACAAACTTCTGACAACAAAAAATCATAAGCAGGTATCATGCTGGATGAGGAAGGAAGCAGACGAAAAATTTGCTCTCATGCATGGTTTTAGGCAGAACATTTAAGTTATGACTAATGTAAACAGCAAGTCAGATAACATAGAACTGTAGAATGGTTTGGTTTTGATAGGATATTAAAGATCCAATCCCTCTGCCATGGGCAGGGACACTTTTCACTATACCCAGTTTCTCAAAGCCCCATCCGACCTGGCTTCAAATCTCCCGGGATGGGCTAGCAACAAGATGGTTGGATATTTAGACTGAGTGTAGCAGTTAATGGTTCATACCCTGCCTGGGTGCCAGTGGCAAGTGGAGTGCCACAAGGGTCTCTACCATTTAATATCTTTTTCAGTGACCTTTTCCAAGCATTTGTTTGTTAGATGGATGAGAGATATTTGGCATAAATTGAAATGAGAGACTCAGAGTGTATATAAGGGAAAGCTTTTTCATCATAAGGATAGACAAGTAGTGAGCAGTTGCCCAGAGAGATTGTGTAGTCTCCATCCTTTGAGGCTTCAAAACTGACTGAATAAAGCCCTGAGCAACCTGATATGACATCAACTGTGAGCAGTTGGTTGGACTAGATCATCTCCAAAGATCCCTTCCAACCTGAAATATCTTCTTAACCTGCGTGTGTAGGAGTATGCAAGTATAGACTATGTACAGAATGAGTTCTTTGGGGATCATATATGGAGTATATCTCCACAGAGTATATAGAGGCTACAAAAAATGGTTCACTATTGGCAAGTAATGAATAGGTTTTTTCATAAGGAATACTTGGATTACCATGAAGAGAAAGAAAGAAAGAAAAAACACTGCCACTTTTTTCTGCCTCCCAATTCTTATTTTAGCCCAGAACCAGGAAGGTCTGAAATGTTATCATCATATTCATGCACACATTCCTTGTCTGGATTCATGCTGGATGTACCTCTGTGAAAGATTTAATAAATGATTTGCATTTACATCATTTATGTAGTGAATAGAACATGAGAGGTGGAAAAAACAGCTTTCAAAATATCAGTGTAGCTGTTCTATTTGGAGACAACCCTTCAAATACCTGAATTATTACATGTTCAGTAAAGTGAAGACATGGAGTAAGGTTGATACATGTATTCTATGTAAACCCACGGTGGTGTTTGACAGTTTGCAAATAATTCATACAATTAATGTCCCCTACTGTCATCTAAATGCATCTTTCAGCTATTTCCAACTGGGCAGCCTAGATGTAATCAAGAGTAATTGAAGAGCTGATTTTGTGCTATGTTAACATAACTGTCTTCCTGAATATGTTACAATGCCTAACATGTTTGCTTTCTCCATGATCATATAACAAAAGTTGTTTGAATTGGATGTGAAAGAATGGCTAGTACTGTTTAGTCATAATCTGTCATAAGAATCTTAAATAGCTGAGGAAAAAATCCATAATTATGTCCCAAAGACTGATGGTATTTCAGATGTTGCAGTGTTAAAGGTTTTTCGGTCTCGCCTCAAAATTACTTTCAGACAAAGAAGTATGCTTTCAACCTAATCATGTCAGCATCAGAACACCTGCAAAAATAGATCAAAAGAAAAAGTGGAATTACTGAGATTTGCTTGCTATGAATAGCACTAGTGTCAATGTGTTAAGCAATCATGTTGACTGTACTGAAAAAGCAGCATATCCAGGGGAGCAAATACAAATGAAAACAGACTTGGGGACACATTGACTATTTCAGACAGCAGTTTTAGCTGGTTTTGACCCCAGGCCCTTAGCTTGCTCCTTTCTATGGGGCAATGAATGAAACATCTGTGGGGATCATCAGATGTGCCTCAAATTGGAGGATGACCTTGGGAACTGCAAAACTGAGTAATGCTATTCTTGTGTGGAAAATATTGGGTTTTGTTGTGACAGAAGCAAAAATCTTAAACTTGACTACAGGAGTCTTAATGGCTGATCGTCTTCCCTGGGTACCTGGCCTAGAAACCAGCCAGTGCAAAGTGATCAGCTCTTAAAAACTGTGTGCGGCAAACATCAAGGAGGGTACATGCTTTGTTTACAGATGGACGTCAGTGTGATGGGATGGGAAAGGCACCAAGCTTGTAACAGGGTTAGAGAACTTCAAAGGCTGTGCAAACAACTGTCACCTTCCACTTCTCTTACAGCAGTTTTGTGGTGGCTTGTGATAGTGTAATGATGTAAGCAAGCATGACAAAATTCATAGTAAGAGGTGATCATCGTAAGGTGACCTGATACTGTTGGAGATGAAAAACAAACTAAGTGGGTAAGAATGTGCTCATCTTCAGGGCTCCTTAACTGCTATTCCTTTTTAACCACTTGATCTTTCTTATGCAGAGAGACTTTTGGTCTGTTTCTTTGGTTCTGTGTTTTTGTTTTGCAATAAAGCTTTAAAAAAAACCCCAAACACCCAAACCACAGCAAAATAAATTGCTGCTAAAGGTTTGTTTTAATACTGTTACTCAGGACAAAGGAAATGTCCTCCCTTTCACACCAGTTTACATGTCCTGCGTTTATCAGTATTTGCTGGGAATTGGAGAGGAGAAAATGGTTTGCTTTAGGACACATCACCTAAAGAGGAGTTCCCTAAAACCTTTTGATACATTTTGTGATGATTTCATGGGCCTCAGCTCAAGCTAAGCCCTTGACATGAAGATAAAGATGTTGAAATACTTGTGTCACTGCACACGTTACTGCTTTCATTTTTTTCTTCGTGCTCAGATGAGCAGAGCATGAGGAGGAGCTTCAATTATCCCAATTCAATTAGAGAAAGTGTATGAAGAATGGGATTTACAACCTGTGTACTGTTGTCTGGTTATCAACACATTTGTATTAGAAATACTTACTAGTGCATTAAATTACTTAAATTGCCTGATATTTTAAGGATATTACAAGATCTCTTTATGTCCCATGTCCCCTTCTGTGATTGATGATCATTATTTAGCAATAATTATGCTGATGTATAAATTTCCAGTGTATTATGTTACATCTTCAATTCTGTTCTTGATAGTTGTTGGACGTTAGAACATGAGATTAAGCTTCAGTACGAGCTGCTTCTGAAAGTATCTCACTTTCCATTTTTTAAGTGTGCTCAAAATGATGGATAAGTTGTGTTCTGGATGGTAATTCACTGTGCTCAGATCTCTTCGAGCCCTCATTGTTTTAGCTGAATCAAGCTTAAGGCAGGCAAATGACATCAAGCACTGCCTCTTCTGACAGTTCTTTCTATGTGTCTGTTCTAGATCCTGTATATTTGTCCTGATTGAATAATCCTCAGAAAAGGCATTTATGAACCTGTGCCGCTTTCATATTTCTGAGTGTGTTAACTGCAGCCTGCTCATGTTCACTCTTCTTCGCATGTCCCAGACACCTCTGTTTTCCTTTCTAGACAACAGGAGATACAAAGCTCTGTTATTCTTGCTACAGCTGTTACCAAGTGAAACCAAGCAGAAAACAGGCCAAGGGAAGTTCATAAAAAGCAGTCCTGTCACGTCTTGGTCCCAAAGCCTTGAAACCTCAGTGCAAACCCTGTGTCTCGTTCATGGTAGTGGTAATACTGGGCTGCAGGGTTGCAAGAACTGAAAGGGCAACTTAAGCAGTATGCAAGAAAGAATGCCTTGCTTATTTTATTTATTTTATTTTATTTATTTTAATCACAGAGTCGTTTCAGAGAGCATTCAGAGGTAAATAAAGAAGTATCTTTATTTACCTTTGGCCTTAGTAACTAACTGTAAAAGAAATGTTTCTCCTATGTGGGTTTTTACCCTCTGCTTACGGTCACGAATTTAGATTGATCAGTTTATGATGGTAGCTACAGTGACATTTAATATTCTTTATAGGCCATTCTTATAGTAATAAAAAAGCAAAATAGTAATGATTGTCTTCATGTATCCATTAAATTAAGAAATTAGTGCTATAGAAGTAACTGCCTTCTAGATAGAAAATATCTTTTATGTTGAAACTTTACCAAATAGTATTACAAAACAAGGGAAAAATTTTCATGTTTTGGCTCCAGATAAATCTCAGTTTGCTGGAAATAGGTGAGGGCTCTTTAATTCCAGTTTTCCTGTTTGCTGCTGAAGCAGTGAAGCATTCAGAAAAAGACAATTTCACTTTGATTAAATGCCTAAAAAGTTATCTGGTTGATTAAAAAAAAAAAAAAGAAAAGAAAAAAAAAAAGAAAAAATAGGATGTTGCATAAGCTTTTAATATTTAATTTCTATACTCTAAGTATCCGGAAGAACATTTAGTTCCTGTTTTGAAAGATGAATGCCGTATATTGGAAAGTATACTGAAGGCTCATTTGCAGTCACGGAGCTTGTTTGCTTCTCTAGTATGTACGTGCAGGGAAGAGTAGAAAGGGTTGAGTGGGCAGTTGGCAGTCATTCATTGTCAGTGATTGCTAGTCATTCATAAAAAACTGCAGAGCTGAGAGGTGGAGCCAGCAGCAGCAGCCGCCTTTCAGGCTCTTGCAGAAGACGTGTTTGTGCAATCACAAGCGATTTGAGAAGCTGCTCAAATATGGCATGATGAATGTAATGAGAAGATGTGTGCTAAATGCATCTAATTAAAAGGAGCTGCTTAGAAAAAAAAGTAAAATGTTTTAATTCTTTTCTTCTAAAGCCCACAACAGTGAATATGGAGATCTAATCATTCTATGTTCAGGTAAAGGCAATAAATCTCTTTCAAAGAGTGCCCTCTAGTTTATGATACCATCTGGAATATGTCTTTTTCCTTTAAAACTATTAGTTTTAGGAAATTAATGGGTCTTGATCCACTGATAAAAGGGAAATGTTGAGGTGAGTAAGGAATATATTCAAGTATATTCTTGTACTCCATATTTTTAAAACTTAAATGGCAGCAAAATTTTAATTTCAAGAAGAGAGTGTGTCAGGAGCAGCAAACCATCCTTTGTGTTCTCACTCTAAAAATTGCTGCATCTATATTTTTCTCCCCATTGCAATGACTGCCAATCTAATAAACGGTCTCGACAAGATTTTATTTCATCTTTGTATCCAAAGTGGGAAAGTTACAGCAGCTTGAAAGACTTCCATTTTTAATTTACGAATCTGACTTATTCAGAACTGGATGTGAATAAATGCTATGGTATTAGCTGTTCCATCTCTTCTAGGTTGGCCTATGTGGTTCTCTGCTTCTCAGAAAGCTGCAGAGCTGTCACTTCAGGCTGATCTATTACTGGCTGGGACATGGTATTTAAGGCTGGGTTTATGTCCAGGCTGCCACTGCTTTTAAATTTAAGTAATTAATTTGAAAATGGAAGGTTCTTGATTGTTAAGTTGGGGCTTAAGTTCTTAAACTACAAAACACTATCCCCTTACAGAACCAAAAATGTCCATTGAGAAGTGGAATAATCAGTCTTGGCTTCGCTGTATTTGACCTGTTTGTAGATGAACTTCTGGGTCTAGTACTTCTCTAAGCATAGTCTGGAAGAACATAATGCTGGGTAGAAGATTTCATTTTAAATGAATGTCTAGAGCACTGTCTGTCTGTGTATGGTTTTGAAGGCATCTCAGACTGAATGTGCTTATTCTTTATCAGATGGCAGAATTTCAAAGCGATCCCAGTCTCTTTCTAACAAATTGCTAATTAAATTGTACATTTTAGGCTCCTTGAAGCTTTTTCAGAAGCTCTGATTAAAATATATATAAGTCAAACATGACTGTGGCAATGTTCCAGTGAAAGTGCATGTATGCTTTATATCCTTTTGAGGCGGTTTCATGGTGTAGTTCAGGCAGCTCAAATTACGGCAGTCACTGCATTCAGTAGGAGTGAGTGCATACCCCTCGAGGCTCTGGTTTCCCTTTGTTCTCGAGAGATTCTCAGTGCTTTCATTAGTACTAACAAGTGTAATATATGTACATCAAAGAAAAACACACAATTAAAAAGAGAAAGAATATTCTGTGTGACCTGCTGAGAGATTTCTGTATGCGAGATTGGCCTGGAGGTGCGACTCTCCCCAGTGTGTTACTCTCTAATGGAGGTGGCCTGCCAGAATCTCATGTACCATCTGCAAATAAATGCACCTTCCTGCAGTAGACTGGTTTCCTCATTTGAGATGGAGAAATGACCAGGTGCTCAAGTATGCAAGGGGTTTGAAGCCTTTCTTATCTACATGTTCATGTTCAATTAATTTATTGTATGCAAGTGAAGTGATTTACAGGTGCCTAAAAAAATATCTAAGTTTATAAGTTACATGGGTACTAAATGAGTGCACTTGGTTCCTTGCATTTTGAAAAATGAAGTGCTTTACAAATACTATTTTTGAAGCCATCTCTCTTCCTTTTTAAGACATTTCATAACTGAGAGAAGAAACCTAATGTGAACTTGCATTTCACCTTTGTGATATTTCATCTTTTGGAAGTTTCAAGTAATGGATTGTCTGTTTATTTTAAGGCCATTCAGCTGAGTAATTTTTGGAGGCTGGCTTGAAGTCCTTGTCTATTACTGGAGAGCAGCTGATATTAGAGATGAGTGGTACATAACTGTTTATATACAGCTCTAGACATTATATAGGGGAATATGATGCCTTGAAAGCAGACTCGAACCCATGCAGCCTAGTCCCACTTTAGTAATTGAACATTCAGCTGTTAGAGATACCTCTTTAGATTTCTAACTCTCTCTTTTACTGCAACAGTCAAAAAGTAGAAAAGCAGAAGCAGCAGCAGATTCATCACAGTGCTTTCTGCTGACCTGCTGCTGCTGAGTACATATATTGCAATACACTGGGTTGCTTTTAATTTCTTTCTGCAGTCAGCACTGCAGGTTCTGGTGTTCTGAAATAGGTAACATTTTACAGTGTTGGGGATTCTTTTAAGGGATTCATCCTTTTAAATGAAAGAGGTAAAAGCCAGTCCATCAGTGAAATGCATCTCACAGCTGTAGTCAGATTGGTAGTTTCTATTTTTAACTTGGCAACTTCCCCATGTACCAGGCTACAGCTTTCAGTGACATTTCAAATATAGCTAATATCCTCTCAAGTTTTTTGAGGCCCCATCTTTTTTTGATCCCCCCCAAAAATGCAGGGGATGCTTGTGAAGAATAAGGGGAAAGGGCTGCACAAAGCTGTGCTGCTCATGTGCTCTCCCTATGTAGCCTCATCTACATTTTATTAGAGCCAAAACACAGGACTGAATAGACTATTTACCCAACTCAGGGAAGTATTTTTTGTGCTTATATGTTGTTTCTTAGACTCCAGTGTTAACAACTATATACAGAAATGGTTGATTTGAACAGAAAAATCATAATCCCACATTTGATTTTTTTGTCTTGGAACTTTTAAAAAACCAAACAATATCCAAATACCTCTGTGACAGGAGTGCCATGGCTGTTCCAAGGATGAGTGACATACCTGCAGAAACACTTTTCCATGTTTTATCTTTGCTGGCAACACACATTCTAGCCAATATTTCTCCCAGTGCTGCTTTTTACACAAATCGCTTCTACCTATTACTTTGATTTTCCGCTTGCGTCTGTGTGAAAGTGGGAAAATGTGAAAGAGCCAGTAGTACTGGCTAACTGACTAGTACTCAGTTGCCATTCAGTCACCTAAAGTAGGGTGCATCAGACATCCTACATAAAAACACCTGCAACATCATTGGGTTCTTCTAGGGTAGTTGGTTATGAAAAAAACCACTGGTCAATTGAACAGAGTAGGAACCTCTGTATAGACTCCTTCTGGCACAGTCTAAAGTAAATATAGAAAACAAATGAGATATTTCTAGATGTGCCTTTTTCCTCCTGGCTATGAAAAAAAACCCACAGGGTGGCTGATGTGGACGAGTAAAGTCATGGAAGTCAAGACTCTCTAGGTAAGGAAAAAGATTCCAAAATACAGAAGTGAAGTTTATTTCCTAAGCCAAGTAACTTATCTTTTTAGGTCTGTTCTGTCTTTTCTTTTAGCCTAGATACAAGGGCAAAAGGCTGGACATTGTTTAAGAACTTAAAAACTCAGGTAGACTCCTTACTGGAATCTCTCCTGTGCCTGATGAGACATTATGAACCCACTCAAAAATCTCCCTTTAAGCTTGACTACTTTTGAAAATCATTTCCAAAGGACCTGTTTCTGTGTGAAGACAGTACATGTTTATGTATGCTTCTCCTTGTAGGTCTGTTTTGTATGGCTATAGTGGAGACTTCTAGGTAAAGTGTGACTGGATGCTTTCAGGAGAACCTTAAGGAAACCCTCCACAGTAAGGGCTATTTTCTTAGCTTACTCTGTTGGAATTGCCATGGAGTCTGGTTCAGAATCCATTATTCTTGAAAAGCTAACCCTTTCTTCTTGTATTACAGTAGAGCTTAAGGCAACTATATCTCCTTGCGTCGTTTTAGGAAGGAAACCTATTGCAGTAAACTAACTGGCTGCTTGTTTTTGATTTGGAGAGTCTTCATCTGTTTGATCCTGGAAGTTACTGTAGGATTGTCTCTAGTAGAACTGAAGAAGGAATTTCTGACACAGGGGCAAGGGAGTGCCTGGATCTGCTGGCTGAGCATAGTACTATGTGTGCCATGGCAGTGTTTCCTCATCTGCTTCTAGAACCCAGTCCTCTCTGACTCTTCAGAGGATGGAAAAAGCAGGTGTTACCCTCCTTGAGATTCAGAAATTAGAGCCTGACCTCGTATCCACTTTATAAGCACCTTTTCCATTTTGGGTTTGTATGAACTAATGTCAGACAGGCCAAATCCTGCATCCTTTTGAAGTTCCTTCTGTTTATATTTACTATTTAATATAATCTGACAAGCATAGAGCTTAGTCTTTCAGTAGAGTGTGTGTTTTGGGAAACCTGTATCTGCTTTTCTGTGAATGTATGGAGCTGGAGAGTGATAGGCAGGCTTTCTTCATAGTGTGAGTGACATAAGCGTAAGCCACGGTCCAGTCGCATGATGGAGGGGAAGATGGGGAATACTGTCTGATCCAAGAGAACTATGAAAAACATCAAGTACAAAAATATCTATTCTGTTCATGTACTCTAAGTCAATATTGAAGACTGGGCTCATTGTAGGAAGTATTGCAGTCTCAATAGTTCTTCACTGCAGTGAAAAAAATGAATAACCAAAAAAAGACAAAGCTGATTTAGATGCAGGAAAAATGTATTTGCTGCATTATAATGAATAATTTTGAATGCCCAGAAAAAATGGAAAGCGGATGTAAAGGAAAGGGTGTAGGAAGAACAAAGGCATATCCTGTGAGAATGGAAGTATGTGTGCTTTTTAACTTCTTGAACCACAGGGTACATAGAATTAGGGTCTTTGCTTAGAAACCACAAATCTAACAGCCTGTGAAAAATCTGCAAAACCAATATTCAATTCAGTGTCATGATTAGAAATGGCTACTTTTTTATTCTAAACTGAGTGAAAGCAGAAAGGTGTAGATCAGTATAAATGCACTTTTTATATAATTTTTCTAAAAATTTAAAGCCCAAATATTTTCAAGTTTTGAAGAAAATAATGTGTGCTTTAGATTCTTAGCAGCCTAAATCATGTATAAATATGGGCCCCTGTGTTTCTGAAAATCCCTTTTTGTAATCCCTCTTTCTACTGGGAGTAAAGTTAATTTGCATGAACTTACCTTCTAGAAGCCAAAACTAAGTCAGTGCATTCCCCAAACAATGGGTTCACCTGTAGGTGAAGGCTTTCTGCATCTGTGGATGAAATATTTTGTTTGATAAATCATGTATTGTCATTATACCATGATTCATGGTCTCAGGTCTGTTGTGCCAGGGGTTCTACTAAGACATAGGCTGTTTGAGACCAGAAGAATTTTAAATGTAAGCCCTGGGTTTCAATCTTGCATTACCAGAAGTTTCCTTATGGCAATGGTGTACTCTGTTGGTACAACTCCCATTGATGTGAAAGGGTTTAAAAAATAAAAAATCCACCTTTTTCCCCCCTAGCTGTAGCCTTCCTGATACACAGAAACCATCTTTTTCATCCTTTTTTTTTTTTTCAGTTGATTGCTTAGGTCTAATATTACAAAGTTTAATCCAGGCAGGGGTTGAGTTGGGGAGGGAAGGGACTGGCAGTTTTCCCTGGGATTTCTAGCTGGACTGGTGGGACTGCTGTGAGATATCTGGAAATCCCAGACAAATAACGGCTATGTGTTAGCAATCAGCCAGACGACCACTTAGAGTGTGGGGATGTTTCATACCTACCGTGAAGTCAGTGCAGACTGTGCAGCAGAGTACACACAGGATTCCTGTATGTGTGCAATGAATCATCTGATATGACTTCCCACTCCTCCTCTGGCTATCTGAGGCACTTAGAGTCAGGGGTCTTACTTCACATGTTGTTTGAGGCATGCATCCATATTTCTGTATGGGATTTTGTAGATAGAAAAGTGAAGCCATTGCTGCTCCACAGGGAGATGAGGAGGGGAAGACCTCTGCTGTAGTTATGGCTAATGCTGCCCAAATAATGTCTCGCCGTATCACTGAGACCAAAAATGTAGAGGTAACAAAACACAGGACTTGCTGAATTTATAATCAGTGATGCTGCTTCAGTGCACTGAAAAACTGAAGCTGCTGGGTAAAAATCCAATGTCGCTTTGATCCCAGCCCCCGGTACAAAACCCACCATTTCACGTATGTGTGTTTTTGTATATATATATATGCACACACACATATATAGACACACACATATATAGACACACACATATATAGACACACACATATATACACAGACACATATATTGGTATCAAATATAATGCATATCATACAAAATAATAAAGGGTAATTGATCTGTCTTTGATCCCCATAATTTTGGTTTAACGAGTTAAATGAAAGTAAAGTGATTGCAATATCCTCTTCTTTTTGACATCTCTTCCATTTTTTGAGATATCAGTCACCAATTCCTAAAACTAATGTTCTTAGAAGATGGCCTGTATTCTAGAGCCTTTTATTTCTAGCGACTTGTAACAAAACAAACCTGAGTATACTGAGATGTAAAACCCAAAGCCAGGATAAATTTAAAGCAGTTTAGATTACCTTAGAGTTCAGATAAAATATAGTACCAGGCACTCGAAGACTTTCTTCCGGAACAGCCAGTTACTGACTCAGAATTCAGTGTCTTGTTAGCCCATTTCTAAAACAAGCTTTTTGTTCCAGGCTTTTTCACAGGACAATAAGAGCATCTGCCATCCAGACAGATTTCTGAATGCATCTCTTCTAAATGCTCCAAAATATGGTATTACAAACAATGGTGGTTTTCTTTTGCTCTTAAATTGTTAAGTTTATCTATGGAGTCTCTGCCCAAATTACTTCTTCTCCTGTTGCATTTATACCTGTCTTGCTGTCGGTATGGCATTTTTAATTATTCTACATAATCAACTTTTAAATTTTTCTTTCTTGATTGCAAGTAAATTAAAGTATGTGAAAAAGTACTGCTCACTGTATCATGCATACCTTTTTAGTCCAGTTCTTCTTTCTGGGTTTGAGGGTATCCCCACTTCTATACCCTGTTGCTTTTCTCTTTACTTTGACTTTGCATTTTTCCAGGACATATTTATTCAGTATTAAGTTATTAGCACAAAGAAAGGAAGAATATTAAGGTTCTAGTACAAGCAACACTAAAAGAAGAAAGAATAAAGTCTCTAAAAGGACAAATAATACTGAATTAGTACTGCGCAGTAAAGGTTGGTGGGAATAAAGCATCTGCATCATTCTCATTGGAATATCATCTGCTGTTTTTTCCATGGTCTGGCAGCCATTTGCATCACTCATGATTCAATCCTCCATCCTTCAGTTTATGTTCTTTTTTTCTTTCATGGCTGTAGTGCTCAAGATCTGCCCCAAAGGCCTCTTTGTCTAAAGCAGTGCAAACCCCAATCTTGTACGTTCCATCAGCTGGTGGGAAATGGGCACATGACCTAAGAGGTTATCCAGGCACAGGAAGGGAGAGCACTGCCAGCAATACACAAAGAGCCTTTATGCCCTTCAGGAGCTGGAGTCAAGAGATGGCTCTGAGGTGGAGGAAACCAGAGTGCTGCAAGAGTTGCGGTTCCACCAGAGTAAAACAGATGTGGATGGAGAAGATCATATTTCATCAAAGTGACTAGGAAAATGTCTTCAATTGCTCTAAGCTATTCTTCGCTGTTAATTTTGGCTGGTATTTTTTCCCTTTTCAGTCAGCCTAGGGAAGTGGTTTGGGTTTCTCTTCTTGCCCACTGTAACATTTCTCTGGAGCACAGACTAGGTCACGCTTTGGTGAGGGTCTTAAGAAGAATGCTCCTGGCCATGCCTCAGTGGAGGGTAACTTGCAAATTCCTTTGTGGTAGTTAATGAATTCCTTGAGTCTGGGTTCTGTGGAGAGAGTGGTGTGTGAAGATCTTGGCTGTGGCACTGGGTGGGGGGAAAGACCAGTCAGGCATCTCTGAACTGCAGGTTTGCATTTTCTTTTATCTATAGATAGCCATGCCCCTGAGACATTTGCATGTGTCCAACTAGCGGGAGCCAGGCTAAGTTTGATCTCCCTTTTCCAGAGTAAGATGGATGAGAGAATCTGTCACATTTGGACTTGGCGGACCCTAGAGAACCAACTAGGGACCACACTGAACACACGGGCCGTGTCTGAGATACACTGATCCACATGATCCACATGATCCACATAAGGACTTGTGTGTGATATGATGATTGGTGGCTGTCTTGGGCATAGTGATCTTGAAATAATAGTTTTCAATCCTTGGAAAAGTAAAGAGTCAGTTCAGTAGAACTGCCACCTTGGGCTGCTGGAGGACAGAGTATGGCCTGTTTAGGAGCCTGGTCAACAGAATCCCTAGGACACAGTCCTGAAGGGCAAAGGAGCCAAGGAAAGGCTGGACTTTCTTTAAGAAGGAAATCTTAAAGGTGCAGCAGTAGGCTGTCTCCGTACACTGAAAGATGAGATGACAGGTGAGAGAAGAGCTTTAGCTGGAACTTGGGGAAAAAAAGAGAGTTTATCACCTCTGGAAGAAGGGACAGCCAACTCAGAACAACTACAAGGATGCCATGAGGTTATGCAGGTAGAAAATTAGAAGGGGCAAAGCCTGAGCGAAATTAATCAATTAATCTGGATGTACCAAAAAGACAATAAAAAGTGTTACTTAAAATAAATCAGCAACAAAAGGATCCCCATGGGGAATCTCCAGCCTATACTGGATGAAGGGCGAAACATAGTGAAAAAGGATGAGGAAAAGGCTGAGGTACTTAATGCCTCAGTTTTTAATAGGAAGACAGTTGTTCTCTGGGTACCCAGCTCCCTCAGCTGAAAGATAGGAATGGGGAGCAGAATGATGCTTCCATAATCCATGGAGAGATTATTAGTGAGCTGCTGCACCACTTAGTGCCCCAATGGGATCCACCTGAGGATATCGAAGGAGCTGGCAAAAGTTCTCAATGGCCCACTTTCCATCATTTACGAGCAGTCCTGGATAAGTGGAGAGGTCCCATCTGACTGAAAGATGGCAAATGTGACATCTATCTACAAGAAGGGTTGGAAGGAGGATTTGGGGAACTTCAGGCCTTTCAGCTTGACCTTGGTGCCAGAGAAGGTCATGGAGCAGATCATCCAGAATCCCATCATACAGCACATGCAGGATATTCAAGGGATTAGGACCAGACTGCATGAATAGGGCATCCATCTATCTTCACCCATCTATGATGAAGAGACATGCGTAGTGGATGAGGGAAAAGTTGTGGATGTAGTCTACATGTACTTTACTAAAGTCTTTGATACTGTCCCCCATTGGATTCTCATGGAGAAACTGGCTGCTCATGGCTTGTAGGGGTGCACTCTTTGCTGATTAAAAACTGTGTGGAAGGCCAGTCCCAGAGTGTGGTGGTGAATGGAGTTACATCCGGCTGGCGGCCAATCAGTAGTGGAGTTCCCCAGGGGTTAGTATTGGGGTCAACATTTTCTAATGTCTTTATTGATGATCTGGATGAGAGAATTGAGTGCACCTTTGGTAGATTGGTGGACAACACCAAGTTGGGTGGGAGTGTTGATCAGCTGAAGGGCAGGAAGGCTCTTCAGAGGGATCTGGACAGGCTGGATTGATGGGCTGGGGACAATGGTATGAGGTTCAATAAGGCAAAATGCTGGGTCCTGTACTTGAGTCACAACAACCCCATGAAGTGCTACAGGCTGGGGGAAGGGTGGTTGGAAAGCTGTCCAGCAGAAAAGACCCTGGAGGTGCTGGTTAACAGCTGGCTGGACGTGAGCCAGCTATGTGCTCTGGTGGCCAAGAAGGCCAATGCAGTCCTGACCAGCAAAAATAGCATGGCCTGCAGGACCAAGGAAGTGATTGTTCCTGTGTACTTGACACTTATGAGTCTGCATCTTGAATTCTGTGGTCCATTTTGTGCCCCTCACTATAAGAAAGACATTGAGGTGCTGGAATGTGTCCAGAGAAGGGCAATGAAGCCTGTGAAGGGTCTGGAGCACAAATCTTATGAGGAGGGGCTGAGGGAGCTGGAGTTGTTTAGCCTGGAAAGGAGACTCAGGGGAGATGTTATTGCTCTTAGTGATCTTAAGGGTTTTTTCCAAATGAAACAATTTGATGATTCTGTGATTTTTCTGTCCCAAGCAGATGTATCTGTTGATTTACAGCATACCAAAAAGCCTGAAGAAAGGCCTTACTGCAAACCTACCATATTTTTGGGAACTCTAAAGTCAAATGCAGATGCTCTGTATTTATGAGGAACCTATAGAGGAGAGTGGAAAGCTTCTTACAAGCTTTCTGGAGAGCTTCTTCTGGTGTTGAGGATGAAGGACCATAATTCTGAGAAGGCCCTTCTGTAGATTTCCTGACAAGGATTTCCTGGTTTGCATCCTCAATCTGATGTATCACATCTACAGTGTGATGTAGGGCAGCTGGCAAATCTCAGATGCTTTCTGAGTATTTGCTTTATAAAGCTATAAAGTTGGAATTTTCAGCAGAAAGGAGCAGATCATACAGTGTAGTTTCTTTGGGGTGCCTTCAGAAATTAAAACCTGGCTTCTCTTTTACATTCTTCATGCACTAGAAAGCTCCCTTTTAAAGCAGCTAGATTGTCTTTTACAGCAGATTCTTGTGAAGCTCTGTGAGTATTGCTTACTAGGAAGTTCTTCTCTACCTCCTATATTCTGAAAACAGTTTATTTCCTGGAGAAATTTTTTTGGTCCCATGACTCTGTGAAAAGATAGTTTATCTTGATTATTTACAACAAAAATAAGACATGCCACATGCTTTTCCACGGCCCAGGTGTCTGATTAAAAGTTTGTCATGCTGAAAGAAAATCAAATAGGGACAATACTATGCTCTAGTCTAAAAGAAGAGTTATTGTCTTATAAGCAATGTATTTTTTGATTTTTTTTTTCAGCTTGAATACCTGTGGAATTAGTGATCCTTCTAGATATGATTTCAAAAGGGAGAAAACTGCTTTCATTTGGTCAGACAGTTCTGTCTTAAAACAATGGTGGTATGTTAAAATGCATTGTTACTGTGGTTTAAATTATTTTGCTTTTTAATACTTTGAAACTTTACAGCAGGTGATGGTGATAATAACTTTTTCAATAGTGTGCAAGTTGTCCATCTTCATGAAGCAGATCTCTAAGACCAGGGGGGCAGCAACACTGAATAAGCGTGCGGAAAATCCCCATCCATCAGTTAGAGTAGTTAGGGAGGCATGAATGAGAGAAAATGTTTCACATGGAATACTCTTGCTATTCTGAATATTTTTAATTATGCTAGCACCCAAAACTACATTTCGGTTTGTATTTAAAGTGTAGGAATTTTCTGATTTAGAAGATCAATGAAATGAAAATATAAGCTGCGATGAAGTGAGAGGCTTGGAACTGTCTGCCAAACCTTGTTTGCAGGAAAGGAAAACAACTTAAAATACAAAATTTTACCAAAAGGAAAAGTTAACACCAGAAGGTTGTGATTTTTTTTTTTTGATGTAGGAGTATTCAAATGAAGTTTTGCAGTATTTGAGCTGTGATTCATAGATGCCTTCCAAATCTTTTAATTTCAGTACCAACCATATTTTCACTTTGCGTATATGTTCAGACAGAATACATTTGGATTCTGAACTGGAAAGCACTTTGAAATTAAATGTACCTTGAGTCTAGGAGTGGACTTATTGCTGATCAGGTCTGTTAATGAGAAGCTTTTAGGGTTGACAGATGAGAGATAGCCTTAAGTCGCCATAGGGATCTGCGTACAGTAAGGACCTAAACAGAGAAGCTGACCATTTGTTGGGAGTTATCTGGGATTGAAGCTGTGTTGGAATATGCTGTGTTGTTCTTCTGTAGTTTTCTTTCTGTGTTCTCACAAGGCACTTATTATCATGGCATTTTGCTTAGATTTAAAAACAGAAATAATGATAGCAATTTGTGGAGGTATTTTTTATTATTTTGGGGGGAAACAAGTTGCTTAGTTCATAGGTATGGGTTATATACAACAGATAAGCAGAAAAAAACCCTGGTATACTGTGTAGAACTACTCTTAAATCTTTCCTTAAGGTTTATTTTGAAAGAATTTGGGATTTTCAGTGAAACAAATCTGTTTGTGAATATCACCTTATATTCACGGATTATTTTTTTTAAACCAAAGGAGACAGGAGTGCCCACAAGCCAAACTGTTCAGAAGTCAGGCAGAACAAATGATTGTTTGGCTATGATGCCTTAGAGTACATTCTGGTTTTACATTTCTGTACGTGTAGTCTTTAGTGAAGTAAAGTATCTGGGCAAATATATCTGACAGGACTGACCATGGCCAGGAGTACATGACCACAGTGTACCAGCTTCCCTTAAAAGGGTCACATTGGAAAAATCATCTGGTAACAGAGCTCAGGCTCAGGGGAAGACTGTGTACTCCCACTGCATGTATGTTGGTCAGGAAGGTTATTCAAGAAGATTCTTTTGTGACCCTTTCCTTCAGAAGGAGGTGTTGCCTTCAGTGAATGAACAGAGGCAGCTTGGCTTAATGGAGTGACTTTAGTATAGAAAAATTCTCTCGAATGTGACTTTACTGCTTCTCCAGCAGAGGAATGATGACCTCTGCTTCTGAATTTCCAGGGCGGTAAAGGAGATTAGAAGGTGTTCTGTGTGTTTGATACTATCTGCATCTGATAATGTTTCCTAGGACCACAATATTTTCTTTCTATTATCTGAGAAAGCTGAGAGATCTGTCTAGGTAGTAGAATGGGAGAGAATGATTCAGTAATTGCTCTGCTTCTTAGTGTCTAGGAATTTTTTTTTAGGTTGCCTTTATCACCATCTTTCTGTCATGTCTTGATGTAATTTGATATTTTTAAATTGGTTTTTTAACTTGAACCTTGCAGTTTCAGAGAGATATTTCAGTGAGTTTGCCATGTTGTGATAGAAGCCAGGAGAGATGCTTTTTAAAGATAAAAAATCCAGTTAATTTTTTTATTAGACTACAAATACAAAAAATTAGTCATATGATTGTCACCTATTGTCTTCAGTGATCAGAGTTAACGCTGTTGTGGGTGCCCTGACTGTGCACTTCAACCCGTAAGATGTGATAAGTTTTTTTCAAATTTGGCAATTATTACATTTTTTTTTCATGCTAAGAATAGTTAAAGGGAGACTTCCAATGACACTGCAATATATTTTTTTAATTATATAATTGAAAAGTGATTCTGAACTGTTTTAATTTCTGTTTTAATTTCACTTTTTGTAGCAGAATTTATGCAGCATGTAATTTTATCCATATACTGCATCATCTATACTCTAGCAACTCACCCGATTAAGAAAGGTAAGAAAGAATACTGAGTCAATCAAATGAGCAAATTGACCCTTCTGAGGGCCCATTTAACAAGCTCTCTCACATCTAAACCTACAGATATTAATCTGATGGCAAATTTCTTTGGTTCTGACAAAAATGACAGCCTGTTACACATCCATGTTAACGTACACTGCTTCATCAAAATACTGTTGCAGTTGACCAACAAAATATTCCAGTCCTTTGTGGACAAAAGGGACAAGAAATGTACAAAAATATTTTTATAAGCCACAATTGTTTTTTTGGAGTACAGGATAGCTATTACTTGATTTGAGGGAGGGAACAGTTCAAAACTGTTAAACCACTTTACCACCACCCTGTGGTAAAGAAAACAGTGTTTCAGAAACAAACAAACAAACAAACAAAACAAAACCGGTAGAAGATTAGCATTTTTATTGCATTAAAAACATTAGGCAATATTTTGTCAGCTTGTGGCCAGTATCACAGAAACAACTAATTCATTGATTAACAATGTTCCGGGTAAGTAAGCACACTTTAAAATTTTGCATCTCAGTGTTAAATGCATCGGTAACTTTAAAATACAGTGTTAGTTTAGACCCCTGTCTCCATATTATTAGCATTTAAAACAGAAAACCTAATTAGTAATTGTAATTTACTTATAGTTATGTTAATTGGATTTAGTCCCAATATATAGGTGATTTATTATCTATCATGAGCATAAAGCATTGGAAAGACAAATAATAATTTGAACAATTGTACCTATTTTACGCCATTAGTTTGGTAACTTGGTATGAGCATCCAGAGTAAACAGTAGGTGGTGAGAAATTAATTTCTTAAAATTCTGTATTTTCTCATGGTGGTAATAGGAAGTCAGTATTTTACAGAGGCAAAGTAGATCTGTCATAGATAAGTGTTTATTGTTGCATGGAAGATGTTAAATGTAATTCCAAAGTGCCAGTGCAAATAATTATAAATACATTTATAAAGTTGAAGTTCAGAAAACTCAGACAGGAAAGATGAAGTCTTTAATAGGCTATCACTTTGTATCACATGATAAAATAAAGCAGAATTGAAAATCTGTCAGGAAAATAAATTAATAAAACTAAATATGCCTGTTAAAATATTAGTGTTTTGGAAATAAGATCTGAATCTGTGCTTTAAATTATAAGTAAACCCCAACCATCGTATAGGAAGGGGAAATGCTCTGTAATGAAGTGATCATTTAATAAATTTCATTAGTTATTAAATCAAATTTAGTGTTTTCAAAGTATTTCCTATTAGTGTGTTCCACATACTTGTACAGTACAAGCATCGGACTAATGCTGAAACAAGAGAGCAGATCTGGAAAAGGAGTAATATGGAGATGTCTGCTATATAAGGCTTGCAAGTGTCAGTAATTTTGCTTCCAACATGTCTTTGTGATATGTCCTTCTCTATTTCTATGTTTTTATTTAGAAAACTCTTAAAATCATTGTACAAGCAAAAAAGCTTTAGCTATGTTTAGTTCAGCTTGCTTTACTGAATTGAAGTATTCACTCCAACAATGAAACACACCATAAAACATGTCTGGAGAATTAAACCTGCATCATTCCTGCATCCATTTTAGCAAAGGATGATAATTAAGTTGTTCAGAATGGCTGAAAGGCAAGAATCAAAATACTGCTTGACTACCTCTGGAGGGTGAATGATTACATTGCATTACATATTGTGATTTAAAGTGAGAGATTGCTGCTTTCCTTCCATTTGTTTTTTTTTTTGTTTTGTTTTAATTTGAGTTTGGAAGTTTTAGTTCTGGCATATCTCAGACTTTCCCACTTTGCTAAATCTGAATTGGTTCTCATCTTCCAGCCATGAAGAACCTGGTGTGACTCCTGTAAGCATTTGCCTGTGCAAAGTAGAGGAAAGCAATAGGTTAAGTATGGGCAATACTTTCCCTTTTTTTTTTTTCTTTAGTGCTGTTTCCTAGCATAGGCTGCAATTTTAAGCATATGTAAGTGTGCCATTCACATCTTTGATTTGGGAACGTGCTATTCTGGCGCTGAGGAGAAGCAGTTTTGTCATCCTTTTCCTTGTAGTGATGTATCTGAACAGGAGTTGCTAGAATTAACTCTGCAGCTGCTTTGGGACTTCTGCCCAGACAGGGAAATGTGCAGGAATAGTGTCCAGGATGTATGGGGCTGGCTGAGTAGAGAACAGTGTCCTCTTAAGGGATTACAGAGTGAAAAATAACATAATCCATTTTTTTTTTTCTTTTAAAGAGGTAAACTACATACTCAAACCAAGCCAACGTCGCAAAGAGCAGAATTTAGTGATACCCTAGAGAGTGGGGTTTTGAAGGTACTCTAAAGCAAAAGTAAGAAAGAAGTAAGATTTTTTGTAATTTTGCTTTGTTATACTCTGATCTTGTAAACTTTCTTTTTTCATGCTTGCTTCTTCTCTAGATGATAAACCTTTCTACAAAGAACAGAGTAGTTACTCTTGGTACAGAACTTTGTATAGCCCTAAGTCAAAGCTATTGCTTTGTATGTTGTTAAAAAATATACCTTTTGAGCTGTTAAATTTAATTGAAATATTTTGTTTGAGATGTCAGTGTTTGGAAAATGTGCTTTGAGAGTGTCTGATTTTGCCTGTTATAATTTCAAGAATGTTTTAAAAATAAAAGTTTTTAAGTTTAATGTATTTACTTTGCTCTTTTGCCTATGCACTTCAAAGTGGTATACTGTAATAGACATATTTCATAATACCACACCGTATAAATATTCAGAAAAAGTGAGTATTTAAAATTGCATAATTAAAATTTAATCTGAAAGCCATATTCCCTTTAAAGTCATTGGCATAGCTTTTTGCAAGAAGTGGAGAGTGTTTCAGCAGCTAAAACCAGCAACCTACCCTAAGCCAATTATGTGATGTGCCCATTAGATCATGCTGCTTTCAACATCAGCTTAGCAGTAGTATGGCTACCAATGACGTACATGTTTTGAAAGAATTGTCCAGTTCTTCAGAAATTCACACAGCTTGCCATTACTTTGCTGTACATTATGTTCTGCTTGCTTTTCTCTCCTGTGGTCTTCCAGCACAGCAAGCAGAAGAGAGGAAGAAAACTCTCCCCCCCCCCCTTTCTCCTTCTCTTCCTCCCTCTCTTCCTCCTTCTCTTCCTCCCTCCCTCCCTTCCTTCCTTCCTCCCTCCCTCCCTCCCTTCCTGCTTCCCTCTCAGTTTGGTGAATTAGCTATTATTATCTTGTAGCATGTGGTCTATCCGTGTCTTTGTCTCTCCTTTAAGCACCCTGATAAATCTTGAAAGGGCTAATTTAAACTCTTTACAGCTGCTGAAATTTTAATAAGATTACTTGGTCTGATAACATACTTCTCTCTCCCATTAGAGTATGTATTTCAGGTAAATTTAATTGCTTCTTTAAGGTATGTGCATCTTCAGAAATTATCTTAAAATAATTTCAATTTATTTTGCAATACCATAAGTTGAACGGGTTTTTTGGATTTTGGGTATTTGTTTGTTTTTGGGGTTTTTTTTAAGCCTTAAGCATAGCATGTGGTGACACAGATTACAAAACTCGGTAATTTTTTTTTTATGTAGGTAATTTTGAACCGAATCATGGGTTGATTCTGATAGCAGAAGGTTGTATTTAAAGCTGGATTTCTTTTGGTTGTCTTTTAAGTTAAAAATTTGATAAAGATGATGAATGTAAAACTATTTTCAATGAAGGAATAATGGCAAAATAGAAAAGCAGTCAAAGAGAGTTTTTAGCTGGACCACTTTCCCACCATCCTGTCTGTGTCAAGTGAGGGCTTGCCAGCCTTCCAGCATGGTATGGGCTGTGCAGCACTGAGCACTGTTTCTCTCCCTTGTCCGGTGTATGGTGCATGTTGTTGTTTTTTTTTTTTCTGAGGACAGCTGCCTGTCTCAGCTACCAAACAATGAAAACAAGCTCTCAAATGAATACAGCAAGTCAGACTAAATGCCTATTAACGTCATGCCATGTGAAGCTCATGGAGTTTCCACCATCAGACATAATCAAGAACTTGATTGGACGTGGTCCCAGGCAACCTGCTTTAGCAGACTGTGCTTGAGAAGGATGGGATTGGATGAGGGATCTCAAGCAGTCCTTCCAAAGCTCAAGGATGCCATGATTTAATAAAATTAAATTCAGCAGAAAAATTTCATCCAAACCGGGGCATGTCTCTATGTGTTAGATTTCCTGGGTCTCTGTATTCTTAAATGAGAAATTCATCATGATATTGTCAGAATAATTTCCTGGATTTTTATTTTGATTCAGTTTGAGTTCTTGTATCATCAGGATAATATTTAAAATGTTATAGTTCTGTGTTGATATTTTGACATCCTCATAATTATAATGTTCAGTACCATGTATGCAGAATGCTTTGTTTCTTTGGAACTTCCATTAGTATCTCTTACAGCCCTGTTAAATGCTTTGAATTCACATAATGCATATTCATTTTACTCAGCCATCTTCACGGTCAGCCAGAGATTCATAAACTGCTTTGCTGTTGACTGGATGACACAGTCAAAAGTGGCAAAAGTGACAGACACCTCTATTAGCAGTGGTGTTGACAGCAGGTCATACTGTTGGCATGGGAAGTGATCATCTCTGTGTCGGGCTGCTTGCCAGTCTGAAGTCATTAATGGTACTTCTACTCAGAATGGCTACTTTAATGGCCTTTTCTTAGGGTCTGCATTATGGTAAGTCCTATTGCTGTAATTCCAGTCCCCCTACCCGACCTCCTGACCGGCAGAACTTGGAACATAGTACAAAGGTAAGTTTTGGCTTCAAATGTTAGTTTCTCTTAAGATAAATGCTTTAATAATGCAGACCATTTTTACTTTCATTATTACTGCCATAGATTTTATTATACAAAGCAAGCATATTTTAGGGGGACCTTAACTGCCCTTAGGAGCTTTCATCTTTTTGAAGTTATGACGAATAAAGCACTTACCATTTCTGAAACCACATGTATAGATAGATCTCTATTTCTGCTTCTAGTATAACATGACAGGCAATGCAAGAAAAAGTCAGTATCTGAAAACCCTTAAATCTGCAGGTGGTTTGGAGTGACTCATCTACATTTTTTAGTCAGTGCTGTTAAAAAGTACTTTCTTGTATACTGAGAAAAGCATCTGTAATAAGTTGAGTGGTAATCCTTTGTATCTTCTTTTTTCACCATTAACTGTTGAGAGACTGAAGGTAACTAGTTCCTTGTTTTTAGAAAACAAATTATTTCAGAATAATTGAATCACTATTTCTCTGCCAAACCACAGGGCTTTAAGAAACTTCTGGGTATTAGTATTGATAGCTGCTATGCTTATGTAGCTCCTTCACTTGCATCTTTCTCTCCATCTCAAAAGGAGAAGTGAAATGAAAATATCATTAAAAGCAGGGAACCAGTTGACTCAATTCAGAGCTGAGTCTTGGGAGGTACCCAACTTATTTCTTCAAGCTGAACAAACTAAGTCATAGCAGAAACCTTGCAATTAGTTAAATTTATGTTTTACTAGAGAACATTCAGATACTCTAAAACAAGCTAACTGTTTAACTAGTGGAAACTCTAAGTCTGCTAGGTGAATCTCATTATTTGAGCCTCTTGGAAAGGAGGAATTGGTTCATCTTCAGAATTTCCTGAGCCACGCAAATATCATGTGTTTCCTCTGGTCTCCAGAGCAGTGCTCTTCATTCCAGTCTGTCAGTGGTTTGCCTTGAAATTCTCCCTGGCAGCTTTTCAAATTTAGGTTTCTTCAGTGCCCTCCCTTTCTGACGGAGAGCTGAGTAACTCTGAGGAGCAAAACAGTGTCTTGTCTGGCCCCAGGAAAGTAGGCAGGGTGATGCAATGTGTTGGCCTTCCTCTTCTTCTTCACTTCCTTCCTTTCTGGGTTAAACATATATAAAGTAGGTACATGATAAACTGAAAACGAATTAAATAATTCTACCATCTGTTACAAGCCATCAAAACAGAAGTAGGATAAAATATGAATTCAAAATAGATTTAAAAATACAGTGCAGTTTGGAGAGAAAGCAGGTGAATGTTTATGTAACATAGCTTGCCATGGGAAAACAAAGTCATGCATTTTTGACGTGTTAATGATTTTACAGCTTCTTAATTAGAATTGAAGAAATTTATCCAGATACCATTTCAAAGAGTCACTGTCATCACAGAGCTAGGTAAGGCTCTGTAGGTGCCTTCCTTCCCGAATAGATGGACAAATACAACTTACGTAATTTGCAATATAGGTATTGCTGCCCTCTCTCCTTTCATAAATTAGTGTGTTTAATTAATCTGTTTGTTTCTGGTCGAATTGCTTCCCTTTTGGCTGACTTCACCCCCTGTAGGAGCCATTCTGTCCAGTGGTGCAGAAAACCATATCTGTGATAAGAAGCTTGATGAATCATGAACAGGCATAATTTATACAGAGGATTTGTTCTTGTATTATCCAGGATATGCAAATTAAATGGTCATTGGACAAGAATTTTTGTAGCGGGACTTAGTACAGACTCACCTCCGAGACCTGAAGATTAAACACATGACCTACAGTAGTTGGGGAAGAGTGAGTTTTTGGTTAAGTGTTTCCTTTTGATAAGCTTGGTTATCTTTTAGAAGGTTTCAGAGAGACTAAGGGTACTTATGAGCAGTGTAGTAACCAAAGAGCTGGCTAGTCACCAAACTCTTCCACTTTCCTTTTTCTTAAAAAAAAATAAATTTTACAGAACAATGATTTTTATTTTTCTTTGCATTTTTTTCTGTGTGTATAAAAAAGCATATTACAGAACTCTGAAGTTCTTTAAGTTGCTTCTGAATAAAACACAAATTTTGAAGGTTTTCTTACCTAAAAAGTTATGAAAATAATGTCAATTCAGAGAGAATGAAAAAAACCCCCATCTGTTCTTCAGGAGTGAAAACTGTTCTTCAAAATACAGGAGTTTTCTGTGGGCTTTGCCTTTCAATTGTGAGATGTTTCTGGAATTCAGGCCATGGTTTCACAGCAGGCAAGAGTAGGATAAGGAGATTTCTTGATCTTAAGTCATTGCATTAATGAAAATTAATGTGGAAATTGGTTTCTTTGTATTACAGCATAATTTCAGAATCAGTAGCTTATGGAATGTACTTACTAAATAATGTCTGTCTACTTGAATAGATTTAATTGTGCTTCACTGAGGAGTATGTAACACCCTTTGAGGATTTCTTTCTTATCGATGCCATTTGTATTTAGAAATATATATATCTGTGCAAAAAAAATATTAAACGAATATCCTCAACTGCTAACCTAAAATTAAGAATGTGAATGTGGAAAAACCCCTATTCATGCAGTACATTAGATAGGCTATTTATTGCATTATTAAGCACATCTTTTTAATGAATTAAAAACCATTTTGAGAAAACCAGGTGCTGCTAAAGATGGCACTGAGTCAACAAATAAGGGAAACAGTGATAAGTGACACAATATTGACCCAATCTGCTCTGTGCTCCTCAAGTCATCCATTGGATCTTCAAACGACAGCATGTGTCTCCTATAAAGCATAAACTGTTTCTTGCTTGTTAACCGTCTGTTTGTAAAGAATAGGAGTCTAACGGCGTTAGCTAGAATGATGCCCTTTCTCATGATTTAAAGGAAAAGCTTTTTTAGCCTACCCAAACTGAAGGAATTTCTTTCTTATTCTACATGGAGGTGGTTTGTCCTGTACAGTGATATGTCCTGCATAGAGGGGGTTACAGATGTGCTGAAACTGGACTTCAGTTCTATCAGTTTCAGCAGTCCACTGGAAGGATGGACTCAAAGTTTATGCACTTGGGGACATGTGACAGGAGTATAGTGTTTTAGCTGTGCGTAGCCCTCCTTTGGTTTTTTCGTATATTGGAGAACTGCCTGCAGTGTAGAGCAGAGTTTAGTCTTTTGAGCTATTTTACAAAGAAAATGGCAGCCTGTTAAGAATTTGGATTGCAATGTGCAGTATAGAAAACTGATTGTTGGTGTTAATAAATGTTGCCTGTCAGCCTCAGCAGTCCTGTACTGTCAATTTTCTAGTAAATGGGAAGTCAACATGAATGGTACTTAGGTTATTTTAAGCTAACTTATTCAGTAAAGCTAGTGAGCAGTTAACTTTATGGGTTTTTCATAAGTCTCTCCCAAGTAGTTACCGTTGCTTGTGTTCAGTGCTGTCTTCTAGTGCACTGGAATGAATTTTACACTGTGGTGCACACTTAGCCACATATATAGTTGCTGCATACAACTTTAATGTGCATGAGGAAGAACTTTACTCTGTGGGTGACCATGCATTGGAACAGATTACCCAGAGAGGTTGTGGACTCTCACTGGAGATATTCAAGAACTGCCTGGACACAATCCTGTGCCATATGCTGTTGGATGGTCCTGCTTGACCAGGAAGGTTGGGTAAGATGACCCACTGTTGTTCTAGTCTTACCCATTCTGTGATTCTGTGATTCTGTGGTTCAGTATGTATGTTCCATGAATTCTTCAGAGTTATAGGTGAATGGTAACATCTCATTTCCTTTCTAATTTTCCCTAACCAACAAATTCAAAGATCGTGTCAGGAATTGTAGTGTTGAAATGACTCAAAAAACAAGATTAAAAGCTCCAAATAAACATATTTCTCAGACTTGGACATACGTAAGTCCATAGGACTTGATGGGATGCACTCACAAATGCTGAGGGAGCTGGCTGATGTCATCGCAAGACTACTCTATATTGCCTGTGAAAGATCATGGTGGTTGTGAGGAGCTCCAAAAGACTGGAAGAAAATGTCACTCCTGTCTTTGAAGATGGTAAGAAGGAATATCCAGGAAACTACAGGTCAGTCACCTTCACCTCCAGCCCTGCAAAGGTTATGGAGCAATTAATCCTTGAAATTATTTCAAACAAATAAAGGACAAGAAGGTAATCATGCACCTTACATGCATTAATAAATGCATAACCCACCCCATAGCTTTCTATGATGGGGTGGATAAGGGGAAAGCATTGGTGTCTCCTATAAGAACCTTATAGACAAACTGACAAGGTATGGTTTTGGTAATCAGACAGCAAGGTGGATTGAAAACAGTCTGAATGATGGGGCCTGCAGGGTGGTGATCAGTGGCACATAGTTCAGTTGGAGACAAGTTACAAGTTGTGTACTCCTGGAGTCAATACTGTGTCCAGTACTGCTTAACCTCTTCATTAATGAGCTGAACTGTGAGACAGCATATTCACAGATGGCAAAAATCTGGAAGGAATAGCTGATACATGAGATGAGTGTGTTGCAATTCACAAGGATCTGGACAGGCTGAACAACTGAGCAGACAGGAATCTTACTAAGTTCCACAAAGGAATATATAAAGTCTTATATCTGGAGAGGAATAATGACAGGCACTGGTACAGGCTAAAGAATGAACATCTAGAAAGCAGTCTTGAAGAAGATGACCTGGAGACTTCATCCTTGGAAACCTGAAGTAACTGACCATGCTTAAGCAACAAGCTTGGACACAAAGATGTCAAGATGACCCTACCAAGCAAAATGATTCTGCATGAGAACCCAAACAAAATGATTCTGCATGAGAACCAGACTATTGCACATACTATTGAAGCTATACATTCAAGAGACAGAGAAGTAACAGAGAATGAAAATGAAGTATTGACATTTTACCTTCATAAGTATTTTAAAGGTTCTGTTTTGGAAAATGGAAGCTTTGAAGATTACTTTCTTTCCTTCCACACACTCCTGGAATCTTTTGCCTGTTCATTCTTGTATTTTCTCAGTCCAGGGGTTTCTTGCTACTGCTGGTGTGGCCGTCCTTTCTCTGGACCTAAGCAGCAACTTTTCTTTGGCAGGCTTACTTGGCTGTTGGGTTTTGTTCTGAGTTTCTAGATTCTCTTTCGTTTTTTATTTAGTTAACCCACTTTTTGATTCTAAACCACTAAACAAAGTTACTGTAATAAGCTGGAAGGGATAGTTGTGACTCTCACCTGACCATCCAGTGCAATGTTTTTTGCTTTCCTGATCCTGAGTCTCTTCCCACTCTGTGATGGGACACCTGGCAGAATTGAAAGAAGATATCCTTCGGATGATGGAGGGAAGTTCAAAGAAAGCTAGACTGAACGCAACGACTTGAAAGACAAATGGACTTAGAAGAAAATTGGAAATCGGATTCCTTAGTGGAATACACAAGAGGGAAACAGACATGATAGGCTATTCAGTAGGCTTAGGGAAGATGTAGCAAGGTAGAGCTGTGGGATATTTGTATTTGCATAACATTGGTGTATGTAATTTTATGCAAGTTTTCTCTCAGACTTTGCAATGGTTTTCTAAGAGTAGGTGTATCCTACAGCCCTACTAAGAATAGACAGGGAATCTTTAGAAAATCATGGTTTAAAAAAAATAAGTGGGAAGGAAAGTGGAGACATGAAATAGAAAGTGGAAAAGCATAGGAGAATAAGCAATAGGGAAGAAATAGCACGACTGAAAACCAAACGGATAATTAATGGAGAAAGAAGATGGCAGTCGTGTAAAGTGTGGGAAAGAACTAGAAAAAAGCATCTGCCGTCTCTGTCTGTGAGGAAATCATGTTGAAAACTGCTCAGCTATATGCCAGTTATGTGACTGCTGTTCCTTACTGGAGACATTTCGAAAAAAAAAAATGCCATTCCCAATGTTCAGATGGTGTTATGGAAGGCTGTTATGTTTCGAAAAAGGAATTAAAAGAATACTGGCAAAGTTTCCTGATTTATCTCAATTGACAAAGATTAGTCAGCTTTGAATGTGTGATCTAGGTGTACTTAATACCTTAGAAAATAATAGCAATTCATAACAAGTTCTTTTTTAGATATTTATTTGATCTACTGTTTTCTCTTCCACTTGGGTGCTGGAACATACTGATTTTCCCTGAGGAGAGGCTACCCTAGTGAGGTGAGAAAACTGGACTTTTATATTAAAAAATAAAAAAAAATTAAGTTTGTAAGTCTCTATCTTTTAAGTTTTCTCTTTGTAAGAATCTCAATAGTGAGAAGCTGGTGTTTTAATATGTAAAGCTACCTGTATAAAGATTACTGTTGCTTTTCCCAGAGCAACCACTTTTAAGTTCAGTGCACAATTTCTTTAAAAATACTCTTAATACTTGATTGCACATAAGCTGATCAATGTGAAGAATTGTGTATTGATGTTAGTTTCAAATGAGATTATTCCTTTTTTTTTTTTTTTTTTTGCTTTTAGATGTGTCAAATTGCCAAACTCTGTGTATGTGTACTGATGTCATGACTATTTTTCTAGGTTTCATGAGGTTTTCTTTGTGAGCTGATGTAGATCTTTGTTAAGGGGAAAACATTTAAATCTTTAACAATTCAGTCTCTTAGGATAACCATGCAGTTCTGGCGTGATCTAGTGCCACTGTTGGCATCCACTTGTATTTCCCCATCACCAATTTATCTCATAATCACGTATTTTATCATCATTAGTGGATGATGATGCACTGTGTGATCAGTGGCAGGGCACTAAATTTTTCTATGCAAAGCTGAGAAAAGTGAAAAATAAGTGAACATATAGTTTTTAGCTGGTATTATTACTGAAAATATTTTGATACCTTCAGAGAGAAGATGCTCATAAAAAGCAGCACATAAGTGGTATAATATTTATTACCACTAACTTTCCTTCTATTTTTGGAAGCACTGCAGGTCTCATAGAACTCCTTTTACAGGAAAAAATTTGCAAGTTATTTCCCTACTCCTTGCCACTGCTCTCAATTTTATTTTATTTCTTCCCATTCTGCTTTTAAAATTAGACTTCTAAGAAGTCTTTTAAAAAGCAGCCACTGGGGGACATGTTCATTATATCTGCTCTTCTTCTTGCTCATTGAGCTTTAAGTTAGATGATTGAAGTTGGGACAGCATTTGCAAGCAATTGAATTGATGACTTGGAAGAAAAGCTAGCAGGTGAATTCAGCAGGGTGTTCATTTTACAGTGTAGTTCCTTGATTACCAAGAAAACAGTGCATCACATTTTTGCAGATAGTTGATCCAAGCCCCATCTCTAGCCCATTAAACTGTAATAAATCCAAAGCTGCAAGTGGATGGGGAGTGGAAGTGTGTGGATAATGCTGTGCTCCTCAGGAATTGGGTTTACAGGATAGGAAGGTGATGCAGGAGGTGAAGTTGGTAGTTTGATTATGTCTGTGGTATTGACTATTTAATTTTCATAAAATTATCAATTGTATAATACTTGGAAAATAAAATCCAAAAGAAGCTTTGGTCTTCCAGCCTGCTTTTTGACCCATCATCCCACATAAATAATTATGGATAGAATTATTAATGCAGATATTTGGTGTTTGAAAACAGGAGATTTATGCTGTGAATTAAAAAAAATATGAAGGTAGTTATGTCAAAATAAGATGTTCACACAGGGGAAAATTTTGTTTCTTTTCAGAGAAAGGAGTTGCTACTGTTTTATAAATAATAGAAGGTTTTGTTTGGCAGAAACAGTCTTACGTAAGTAGGCATAGCTATTCTGTGCACGGAATCAGATATATTTTTAGTTTTTAAGTTTCACCATTGTTAGTTAAAGTGACTTCAGGTCTTTCCAGTACAGTTTGGGTACAGTAACAACATCAAACTCTAGGCGTTTCTATTTGTGTTTACTCACACAATGGAATCAAGAAGTGATAGATGTATACAAGTAGCATCAGTGCGGTGATGAAGTGCTCTTTAAATAAGTACACACAAGTAGAAGTGTCTGGAGATATAAAATATTCAGAGGGTTGAATTAATAACCAAGAAAGACAGTTTGATGTTTTGAAAGTTAATTTTTTAAAAAAAAACATCAATTATGGATTAATATAAAGCTGTTTGGTTATCTGGCGGCAGTGGGTGTTGTCTCTGTGACTGTAAGGGCAGGAGTTGGTATGAGGCAGCCTCGTGCTGGTGGTGTGACCAGAGGGCAGCGGGGCTGGGCCAGCCTAGCCCGGGGTTGGGACATGGCGCCAGCATCTCCTCGAGGAACATGGTCAGTCGGTGGTGTAAGGAGGGCATCTCCTGCGCTGCAGCCCAGGGGGCTTTCCTGGCACTGGAGTGCAGGCAGCCCTGATGTAGGTGTTGCTGGCGTTTCTTTGGGGTGACTGCAAGGAGGTGTATTCCTACTGGCCAAAAGCTAGTGAAGCTGCCAAGTCCTCCTTCACAGTGACCTCTGAAATGCACTGTGTGTGTAAGGATAAAATTGTGTGTTGCGATATAAAAGTAGCTTCTATTAGGCAAAATTTTTTAAAATAGATTTTTTAGGAAGTAAAAATCATTGATCATCAAAACTGATCTGTAATAGATGTTCTGTCATTCATTTCTAAGTGCTTTTTCTGCAACTTCATCTGAAACTCCATCTTTCCTCAAGTTCATTGTAGAATACATCCTTAGCCAGAAGAAAGTTTCCATATGTTTCTCTGCATGTCTGTGTATATATATAGCTAGTTAATGGACTGTGTAAATAAGGATTGTGCTTCTTGTCTAAATGATCCATCTTGCTGATACTGCTGTGGGGCCTATCCGTTGTCATAAGAGCTGAGCTCTGGAGGCTGGATGTTCATTTTGGTGAAATCTCAGCTGCCACTTTTTTTTTATACATTTTTTCTCCTTGTGGCAGAACCCAGATCACACTTACATTTTCAGTCAAAAAATCACAAAGTTGGTGTTAATGTGTGTTTCTTTCACATGAATCTGAAAATGGTTTCTGTATTTAAGACCAGTCTCAGAGAATGGTCTAAATATAAGACTAAGGATCACAGAGTTGTGCATTAGCAGTGCCACTTAAAGCACTTCTAAAATTCTGATCTTTCTGAGATGTGCATGTCAAATTAAAGTATGAATTTCTGGATTAGGTTTTTTAAATTTTAAAAAAGGATTGTTTCTTTAGTTTTAATTTTCTCTCTGGAAGCTGCCATTTTATTGATGCCATTTAGCAGAGCGCCCAGTTTACTGCAGCGTGCTGAGCAGTTGTTTGTTTGAGAGCACTGGAAATCAGAACATTCCAAGTTGTGAAACATCTTGCTAACTTTATTTTCTAATAAAATTGTGAAAGTTTCTGTATTAACCATTAAAGGTATCAAGTTTGCAACATGGGACTTCAGTCTTCCAGCTTTTTATAAAGACTATGGACATGCCCATTTACAGAGATTGCTCAAAGTTAGCAGGATAGTTTAGATCAACCAGCACTTCAAAACAGTGTTTTTTGGTGCTGGCTTTTATATGGCGTGAGAGTGAATAATCTGGAGAAATATCTTTGGAGTATGTTGATATCTACTCCTTTTATTTTTGTAGCAGCTACTCAGTCTAGCGAAGAAACACAGGATTTAAGGCTTCTCTTTCTTATCTCTAACAATATCATGGCATTTTTGTGTTTTGTTTGGTTTTTTACAGCTGCTCTCCTACAGATGGTGCAGGCACTGTTCAGATGCTTCTCAATCATTTTTTACCATGGGGTTGAGAACACTTTTAAAATCCATACTGATCATTAGGCAGATCTAATATATGGAAATGTGTTTAATATTCTGTAGTGGACGTGTATTGCCCTGCTGACCTTAGGTTAACTTCTTCTGTATACTGAAGGCACGTAATTATCCTTCAGAACTATGGTCTTGGTATCGAGTCAAGCACATAAAATTCAGGACAGAACTGTTCCCTTCAACATGTTAGAGGAAAATGGTAAGAATGGACATGCTGTAAGGACTGCCTACAGAAGGGTATTTGCAAGCTCTTCCTAAAAGTGAGGGACAACACTGTCAGACTACGACAGTGTGGTGGAACGCTCCCCTTTCCCGTTTCCTCCTGGCCACGTGGTCCCCGAGATGTCCCAGGAAAGAGACACACAGAGACCACAGGAGGGAAAAGCAGAGAGTTTATTCACATGGTCAGGGTTATTTAAAGGGCTTTAGGGGATGTTGGTCACAACCTATAGAAATTGAGGGTTAAGAACCAATGGGGAAAGAGTTAACAACGGACCAATAAGGGGGGGTTTCACATAGTCTGGCCGAGGCAAATTTCTGCATACTAATTAGGAAGATAAGAGTTTTCTCAAGGAGTCTTGGGGAAGAAGAAAGGTGACTCAAGGAAAAAAAAAAGGCAAAGAATCCAGTTTACAATACAGTAAAAGCCTCAGGTTTTAAGGCACTTTGGCTGGTTTCTTCATTTTCTTTAGAGACTCATCTCTTACATGGTTTATTCCACTTCTGATATTGTATGTCTATTGCCACACAGACCTTGAGGTTTTCCAGCAGTACAGGTCTCTGTTCATGGTTCAGCCCACTTGCTTTGTATTCTCTTCCATCCTCTACACCCCATTTTTAATAGAATTTATTTTCAGCAGTTCCATCTTAAAAACTTTAGGCTTTTTGATTGATACATACAACCTGGAATTTCTTTTTTTGGTTGAAGATGTGCATCTGCCAGACATACAGTAATTTTCTGACTTTCCAGAACAACTCAGGGAAAAAGAGGCTTTCATTGAAATTCCTGCATGCTGTAGAGAAGAGTAAATGTCAGTCTAAAGATGCCCCTTAGGTGCGTCTCAGCAACTGATTATGGGTGACCCAAAAAACAACTCTCCTGGTATTGTGATGGTGCCTGACACTAAGACAAAAAGGTGTGAAAAAACAGCAGGTGAACTGCACCCCCTCTTCCTCCATTTCTTCAGGGCTTCTGTCCAGAAGACAGCTGCAGAGTTTCTACCTCTTCATTTCTCTCTCCTGACAAGTCTTACGCAGTGGAATAAGAAGGCATTAAAGTAGCAATTCCACTTTGTTATTAGGGCTGTTGTGAATATGAATTTTAAGCTAAATAAAAATAATGTGACTATCAAATAATGTATAAATTATACAGTTGTTTGAAATTGTAAAAATTGGGTAGTAAGATTTACTTTTTTGCTAACTATTTAGCAGTGGGTAAGGGGGGAAAAAAAGTGCTCTCTGTAATAATCACAATCATGTTACCTGAGCTCTATTTTGACTCATTTATGTAAAAACATGAGTATCTGCTGAAAAGTAAGTGAGAAACTTGGTACAAAACAAGGATATTATCTGTTTCTTGGTTATTAATTTTTAAGATTCAGTCTGTAGTTCTCATTCAGGAGAGTGATGTGGAGATGTAGGGAAATGAGAGAAATTTTAGAGACATCTTCAGGAAATGGACTTTGTGGAACAATCTTATGAATATTCTCTTGAATATTGCTTTTTTTGACAACTTTTTATTTCTTTAACGTTATAGGGTGTATCATGCTTTTAGTTAGTCGAGTATAAATATCTTTAGTTTAGGAAAGAGAGAACTCTCTTCAAGTATTGTATTTCTTTGGATCATTTCCTAACTGCTAAATGCTTCCTCTCCTCTACCTTTCAAAGCTCAGCAAAGGAAATACTAATAAGCCATGAGACTGTTGCTGCCAGTCTAATGTAATTCCCTTTGTAGTGAAGGCAGGGAGAGGCAGAAAACTGCAGCCAATTCTCCACAGGATGGAGAGAGTGCCTGTATCCTGACTGCAGTAAAATGGAAAAAAAAATGATGGAATGGAATTAACTGATTATCTGACAAAACTATCACATCTTACTGAAATTCCATTATTTGAAAGTATGCAGGAACCTGATCACAGTGGAGAGACTGGGCATGGAGCATTTCCCCTGCATATGCAAAAGATGTTCAGTGAAAGTGGCTAAATAAGCTAGAAGGTGCATGTATGGGTGAAGAGCATTTTGCACACATAGACATGGATCAACCAGATCTGAGCCACTGCAAGATGTCTTTCTGCCATGCAGTAACAGAAAATATTCTTAAAGCCAGCTTAACAAACTTTGCAGGGATGGCTTTGGCATTGGAGAAAACTTGCTTGGCAACAAATGTAGTTTATCACACTCAAAGGGATCTTGTGCAGATGAGAGGAAGAATCCTTTTCCTTGGTCCAAGTGGACTTTTCAAATGCTGTTGGTAGATCAAGTGTTAATCTATACAGGATCAATAGGATTTTAAAGACTGTAATGGCATGTGAAAATGTCACACATCAGATCCAGTCTGTGGAACACATGGGCTTGGTCTCAAATTTTGTTAGATATAGAACATCTTTTAGAAAGCATTTAAGGAAGTTTTTGCAGTGGTTCCTACAAATCTTGGTACAGATGTGTCTAAGATTGGGAGGAAGTCTGCACAGTTAAGACGACTGATTTTTGTTATCTGGAAATCAGGATGACTGGAAAAGTGTAAACATTGCATGTTTCTTGAAGAAGAGCAACACCTACAGGGTTGTTGGTCTCTCCACAGAATCTGGGAAGTTTGTGGAGCAAATTCTTCTAGAACCCATTTCTGAGCATGTGAAAAGCAAGAAGATGATTGAGAATAGCTAGCATAATGACAAATCATGCCTAGCCAACCTACTTGCCTTCTACAAATGACTGCCTCTGTAAACAAGAGAAGTGAAGTGCATGTTACTTAAATGTTCTCCAAAAAATTCTTCAGTAACATCCTGGTAGACTATTTGAAGATTTATAAGTGCTGGTTGGATTGCTGTGTTCCAAGGTTGATGATCTGCATCCAAAATAAAATTGGCGACTGGCTACTAGTGATGTCTCTTAGGAACTGATGATGGGGGCAGTGGTGTTTGATGGGATGTCCTTCATTACTACAGACTTACCTGGCAGTTGCTGGAGTTTTGTCTGAGCTTGACTACCATCACTGTACCTGTTTTGTTCTCCATGTTTGGACTCAGGGACTGGCTGCCTTGTCAGTGAGGCTGCTGCCTCTGGCTGCCTAGTTACCTAGCTCAGTGGTTGGCTCCCCTTGCTCTGTAGAGGTGCTCTTGCTGCTTGCAGACAGCAGTATGTCGTCGAAAACCATGCTGTTCTGAGCAGGGTGTTGGACTAAATGAAGTCCAGAAGCCCTTCCAGCCTACATGGTGAAATGTGGTTGTGCTCCAGCTTACCTTTCTTAGAGCAGTCATAGTGCTTTATGACTGCTTTGTGAGTTGTTGATATTTAGTTATTTTTGTTAAACTAGATATAGCCATTTGTTGAGATAAGTTGAACAAGGTGAACTTTATTCTACTTTCACTCATTATGAGATGTAGGCACAGAGAGGGGGCAGATGGCTGGAGTTCTTAAGCAGATTTCAATAGAGATGCCTAGAGGATTGCTGAAGTGGACAGCCTCCCACTCTGCCAGAGCTGCAAGGGCATTAGTCTGCAAACCATCTTGAACTGGTTTCTCTGTCATGATTGCTACTTGTCTCAGTACAGCTTCGTTTCCACAACACCTGCCTTCTGGTGTGGCAGAGGAACAAGTGAGGTTTGCTGTACGTCTTACACCTTTTGATGCGGTGACGGTTGTGCAGCTGTCCTGAGGGAATAACTTCAAACAGGCTCAGTGTGTTTCTGTTCTGCTGTTAGCTGTGCTCACACTGGGAGGGGGTGAGAAAGAGTGTGCCTAACCTACTTCCAACACCTTGGTGTCCTTTCCAGCGTCTGAAAGACAAGGTGCCTTCAGCCAAGTAAGTGTTTCCCCTAATGTCGAACGCTCACGTTGTTTGTGCAGGGCACAGCAGGTTGCTATTGCTCCTGGAAGCCAGGCATTCTCAGAGTGACACCTTTGCACCCTGCTGGGCTCTGTGACTGGCGGACTGAGGCAGCACCCTCTGCTCTCTCCTGCCAGAGCCACTTTCACTGGCTTGCACTGGAAATGAAAGCACATGTGGCAAGGAGAAAATAATCAGATGCTATTAGCTGTTTTACTGCTGGCACTAGTCATGCCAGGCAGGGTAGAATTGTTATGTATTTTGCTGTGTTACCTTAATTCTGCTCCTACACAGTGCTAATTATAATCCTGATATGATCTAATTAAAAAAAACCCCCACCACTCTCTATACTGCCTGATTGATTCCATAGTCATGAAACAGTGAAAGCTGGGCAGGCTTAGGAACTCAGGAGGATCCCTTCTGCAAACTCTGACACATACTTCGTGAATCCTGGGAGGAGACTGTCTAAGAATAAATTGGGTTGGTAATTATGAATATTGTCAGTAAAATTTCAATATTAAAAAGTATGCTTCCCGGATAATTTGTATGAATAAGTAGATGTGCATGTGACAGTCTGTACACAAATAGGCATCTGTAGGTAGTTTAGGGGGAAGATGACTGTGTAGCCATTTCTATATTTGAAGCTGTTCTGAGTAGGGAGTCACTTCATTTTTGCTACGGTTTCTAATTCTGACTCAGCCACTAAAACCCATTGTGATTTTAATGGTTTTTAATCTACATTTGAATATTGCGTGCTTATTTGTTTTCACCAGAGATTTGCTATTGATTGAATTCTTAAATGGTGTCCCTGCTGGCAGAATTGTTTCCTACCAGTTAGCATCTGTCTGCTGGATCAGGGGCTCTGGGTTCCTAGCCTTGCTTTCACTGACACAAATAGGATGGCTTAGCACATCTTTCTTTTTTTGTCTCTCCCTCTTTATTTGTAGTTCTCCACCTCCGTAAATCCTTCTGCCTTTTCTCTTTCTTCTTTTCCTCTTAACTTCTCACGTAGTGAAGCTGACAGAGGAGGGTGTGTGGGATGAGGAGTAGAAAAGGGGGAGAGAAAGTGAGAGGTAGAGTGAGGGAGACAAAAGGGAGAATGTGAGAGGTGAGGAGGAGGTGGTAATGACGGTGGAAAATAGAACAAAGAAGGAGGGGGAGAGGGTGAGTGGAAGGGGGAATTAAATAAGGAGGGCATAAGAGGGGGAGAGACTCTGCTCCTAGATTTTTAACCAAAGATAGGGCAGTCATTTTTTCCTGCTTACAGGAGGAATAATTAGAACAAGTGTTGGTCCTGAACCTCTTCTGCCCCGCAGTTAATTTTCCAAAGCCCTGAGTGCATCAGCTTGATTTTATTCATACCTGTACATGTACGAATAACCTATAGTTATTAAATGTGTTAAGCTAGTCTGCTCACTGGTCAATGTGGGGAAGTGGCTCCAGGGACTTTTTCTTTCCCAGTTGATGCATGGGCAATTTTTTGGACATAAAGATCCAGTTTTAGCAACATGACTCTAAGAGAGTGTTTGTGTTCTATTTTCCTAACCATGTATCTGCTCTTACTAGGTGAGATTTAAGTTCTGGAGATTCTGTAAATCATTGCCTGCTGGAACTAGCTTGGGTGGCTGACACAGAGTAGCTGGGAATGTAACTTCCTCACTCCTCCACTGTCCTACATAGTCCATTCTTTGCTTTATTTTGTGAGTTTTTTCCACACTATCCCTTTCTCCAGTATGAAAAAGTTGAAGGAAATCAGTGTTTCTCCCACCAATGGACTAGAGATGCTGGGTAGCTGTTCACAGACTGTCCTTTCTCTGTTTAAGGCCATATCTGTTTGGCCTTTTGGTCAGAGTGTCTTAGCACTGATAACTGGTTGTGAAGAAGGATAGAGATGGCAGGAAGCAACTTGCAGAATGGCTCTGCTCATCATTGCTGAGATATCTTTGTGCATTTTCCATTTTTTTGTTTAGTATTGTGCAGCAACAGGGACATTCAGCTCATCATTTACTGCTGGTATTCTGTCCATTAATAGAGACTGTTGATTTCATTTGCCTGTAGTAAGGATTTATTTGAATACATCCACAAAACAGTTATTCACCACCAACCTTCCTTATGCAACTTTATGGTGCTGAGCAATTACAAATTAAAATGAAAAGTGTGCTTTGGTGCTTCGCTTTTCTGTAGTTGCAGTGATGTCTAGGGAAATACTGCAATGGATAAATTCTGTGTTGAGGTAATTCTAGAAATCATGTTCACATTAGAAATCCCCAAACTGTACTTTATTTTAAAATGTTTTAATGAGCTACCATATTCAGTACATTAATCTGTCAAAGAGAAGTGCATGGGGATACATTTCAAATCCCAGAGTCAAATTGAGGGAACGTGCTACAGATGACATCCTAAGTTTTCATGGTGGAAGGTATGGGTTTGTTCTCTTGTACCTTTCCCAATATTAACGTGTGGTGGGAAGCCATCACAGACTTTATTGTGGTGGAATAAGAATGAAAGAAAATCTTAAATCTTAATTGTTGTATTCTTTGGCAATCATAGAAATGTCTTTATTTTGGACTTCTTTGGAAGGTAGTGCAGCAAAAGAGACTTGTGGACAATCTCTAGTATTTTTTCTTCATGAACAGAAACATAGAACTGGGAAAGGATTTGAATAAAATAATAATTTCAACTTAACGTAGTCTCATCTTCCCTTCTTTCAATGTTATTCTTTCTTCACAGGCACTTGCCACAGTGGGTTTTTTTATGTAGTGTAGTAAATCACAAGTTGTCAACTACAGGTTCTCTTGGAGTATGGACTTTGTGAGGGTGATGGCATCTCTCTGCTTTCTGACCTTATGTTCCTTGATAGTAACTTGTAACATTGCAATCCTGTGGTGTGTTCAGAATGGAATTTCAGTTGCTTTAAAAATATCACATACTAGACAGTATTGAATAGGTGAAAAGGTCCTCTGTGATTATCTACAATGACAAAGAGCAAGAAAAAGGATAAAAAATCTGTTTCGAAGTTTCAATTTTAGGCAATAATATTAAGGAGACATAAAATAAAGAAGAATATGTTAAAAAGCACTTAGAACATGAGCAAAATCCAAATATTGTTCTTTTAAACTTCTTTTTAAGCTTCTTTACTTACTGTTATTACTGTTACTTTTTTTGTATCCCAAGAAGAGAATTTGCTCCTCTGGAAATTGAGGATGTTCATATATGTAAGACCTGAAATCAGCGAACTGTAAAGCCCTGAAACAAGAAAGGAATGTGTAATTGCCTTGTTCATACAACCACAGCCATATCTGATCAGAACGGTTTTACTCATTTATGTGATCAAGTGCTTGAAATACGCTGAACATACATAGTTTCTTACATATCTTGCCTGAAATTTTCATATACAACATCCTAAAATACAGTATAAGTGCATGAAATTTATAAAGTAAAAGGTGGCAGACATATTTTCATTTAGTTAACTCAATGTATGAAACATACTAGACTGAAGAATTATTTCAGCATGGATAAACCACACTCTATTATTAAGAGTTACTATGAAATTTGAAGGGTGGCATGATACATGACTGTTACTGAAGCATAACCAGAAAGATAATATTTAGATTGAGTGTGGATTTGTGCCTTATAAATGTAAATTTAGATTATTTCAGAAAAATAGTACAAATTTGATAACAGACATTGTTTAGGTTGCAGTTGCACAAATGTTATTACTGTGGTTCTTCTTTTCTGAAGTGTGGAAGTGATTTTGTTGAAAGAGCTGATATAATGTGAGTGTCTGAACTAAACATGCTGCTATGCTCCTCCTTTTCAAATGAGGTCCCTGAATGCACTTCCATAATTCCATTGTCATCAGGCAGGAGCTGGGGATATTTTAGCTGTGTGGGTTTTATCCTTTTCGTTTGTTTGTTTGTTTGTTGTTTTATTTTGGTTTTTTGGAGAGGGGTTGTGTCTGTGTGTGCATGGTTGTGCTTGGTTTTCTCCACCAGCAAAAGTGGCTTTCTAAAACAGCATGACAGGCTTCTACCTTATCTTGTTAACAATAGTTATTTTGACTGCGGGACAGTTGCTTTCAGAACAAAAACTAAAGCAGCTCAGGAAGGGCCAAGGCAATCAAGAGCAGATTTCTACTTTAGTAGGAGGTAATGACACTACAGACTCCATTGACTGTAATTAGGGGCGGGATTCAGTTGACTGAACTTCAGTTGATTGTGGGAACCTAGTGCATCTATTTGAGCTGCTATTTCACACTTTTTTTGGGGGAAAATTTATGTCAGTAGGGCTCATGGTTTTAAGGTGCAGAGTTTATTGTTACTGGAGTTAACTACTGTATAGTTTGTTCATATAGTTGCCAGTCTCTAAAAAACCTCTTTTAAATGACTCTGTCTCTGAAGTATCTATTACATTATAGACTCTGCTGCAGTGCCAAATCTAGAAACAGAAAATTTCATACTTATTAATCCTCTTGACTTAATAATTTCAGCTAATGAATAAGGAAGTAAGTAAAATAAATAGATCAATATTGGCTTGCCATAGTAGAAGCCTGCTAATGTATTTAATATTTTCCAAGCAGAGAAGAAGAAAATTAAATAGGAGAGCAGTATATTTACAAGATTCTAAAAGTGCTAAAAATGAATAAGTGGCAGAAGTTGTCTGACACTGTACTTTAACTTTTTTGCTTTTTTTCCTAAAGCAGCTTTTCTATTGTCATCTTCTATTCCCTTTTTGTTTTCAGCATCTGCAAAGATTTAATCTGGAAATTTTATCTTTTTTCTCTCAACTCTTGTCCCTCTAAATATCTCTTGTTGTGTGAAACCATCTTTTCTCTCCTTACAAAAAAAATGGAAATCATATACTTGCCAGAGATAAACAGTTATCTAAGTACAATCAGAATAAATAGAGGTTAAAACTGAGATTCACTCTGAGAAAATCACAGAATGCTACATTATTTTTGGGGATCTGAAAATGTATATAAAAATGTCAGCATTTCAGCTTGAAGGTATATCCTTTTTCTCAGTTAGGCTGTTTAGATGCTTTCTGTAGTGGTCGTTTCAGGTCACAGAAGATTACAAGAATAATTGAACAGCAGATACTCAGAATGTATTTTTTTTTATCTTATGATAACATGTTGGATTTTGTAGGAGTTGAATATATGTGATTTAAGATGAAGGATCAAAACCGTTGGAGAACGTCAGCAGTGGCAGTGTGAACTCTGCGAGGCACATGAAAGTTTGCCGTCGATGCCAGTCGCGATAGCAGAGCTGACAAGGGGATGGTGATGCTGCACCACTGCTGAAAAGGAGGAGGAGCAGAAGAGCTATTCATAGTGTTGGCAGCAATGACACCATGAGCAATAAACAAGAGTGTTCCACTTCAGTCAAGAATTCAAAAGCTTTTTCATGAACTTAATTAAGAACTTTTCTGACAGCGCGGAATACTAATTGTCTGTTGCAACCTCGAAGAAGGAAATCAAAGGAGGTCTGCTGAAATTCAGAAATTGCAAGAAATCAGCTTTCCTACCTGCCAACAACTGATAACTAAAAATAGGAAGTAGAATGAAGGAGGGATTTCAGAATTGTTTCTAAGGAATTTCCCCTGACTGAAGACTTTGGAATTTAGCTAAGGGACATCAGTAGGAGAAAATAAATATAAAACACACTGAAGCATTGTGGTGCAATTAATAGATTTATTTTTTTGTGAAAGTAAGATAAATTAAATTCTACTGTGATTCACATTATCTAGAGTTTTTGACAGAGAGGTGGAGAATAGTTACATTAGAATAGTGAGTCTTCTTTCTTAAGGAGGGACAGTTGACTTTTTTCATGACAAGAAACTGTTTTCTATGACTTGGAAAATTTTTCAGTAGTACAAATGATCAAAGGAAAAGCATACACGTGAGTGCCAAGAGAATGAAGTGGGTTTTTTTTTTCCCATAAGAAATTGATTGCCATTTTTTATTGTGCATATTTTTCATTCTTATTTTAATCTTCATTAAATAATCATTTAAGATTTTCATCTGTAAATTCTGTGCATAATAAAAATGCAAGTTCATTTTTGTACTTTAAAAAAATTCAAATGTGTTTACTAAGAACTGCAGGAAACATTTGACGCAATTCTTGGTAGGCACTACAAAGAAGAAAATAGGCCAATATTTTTTGTGTTTTTCAGAGATGAAAATACTAATGTGAGACTTTGAAACTTTCATTTGCTTGCATTCAACAGTATCCTGTCAAGTTTAATATGGAATATCTTCCAGGGAATGTGATATTTTAACTGGCTAATCTACTCAAGTAACTTAGAAATTATACAGTGCCAACTGCATTTATTCATCTATCTTTATTCCTTGTAAACAGAAACCGTTTTGAATGATAAGCTATGAAATACAGGGAGTTGGTAAGGGATACCAAATAAATGAGGAAAAAATCCACATCTGCAGGTAGAAAGAGGCTGCCCAGGAAATGCATTTTTGACAGATGATACACTAAGAAAGATACTGGCCCATTTTCAGATCACAGAATCACAGCACCACAGAATATGCTGAGTTAGAAGGTACCTACAAGGATCATTGAGTCCAACTCCTGGCCCTGCACAGGACCGTCTCCAAGAGTCACACCATGTGCCCGAGAGGATCATCCAAACACTTAAACCCTGTCAGGATTGGTGCTGTGACCACTTGCCTGGGAAGCCTGTTCCAGTGCCCAACCACCCTCTGGGGGAAGAGCCTTTTCCTGATATCCAACCTAAACCTCCCCTGACACAACTTCGGGCCATTCCCTCAGGTCCTGTCACTGGTCACTACAGAGAAGAGATCAGTGCCTGCCCCTCCTCTTCCCCTCATGAGGAAGTTGTAACTGCAGTGAGGTCTCCCCTCAGT
>JAWWMP010000116.1:85409788-85439548 GCA_035047865.1 Dendrocincla tyrannina | reverse complement strand
TTGCCTGATGCCCCCCAGGACACAGTTGGCCCTCCTGGCTGCCAGGGCACTGCTGACTCATATTCAACTTGCCATTGGTCAGGATTCCAGGTCCCTTTCCATGGCACTGCCTTCCATCATCTCATTCGCCAGTCTATACAAACATCCAGGGTTGCCCCATCCCAGGTGCAGAATCTGGCACTTGTTGAACTTCATAAGGTTGGTGATTGCCCATGTCTCTAATTTGTTGAGGTCTCTCTGCAGAGCCTCACTGCCTTTGAGAGAGCCAACAGCAAGTTCCTTGTATCCAAGTCATTTATGAAGATGCTGTAGAGCACAGGCCGTAAGATGGATCCATGTGGAACCCCATTAGTGACAGGTCAACAGTCTGTTGTTACCCCGTTCACTGTTACTGACTGTGTTTGACCTGTGAGCCAATTGCTCACCCACCACATGATGTGTTTATCCAGCTGTGTGCTGGACAATTTTTCCAGAAGAATCCTGTGAGAGTATTAAAAGCTTTACCGAAATCCAAAGATTATGTCCTGGCTTCCATTGATCACCTAGGTGGGTTTCCTTGCTGTAGAAAAAAATCAGGTGTGTTAAGCAGGACTTCCCTCTCATGAAGCTGTGCTGGCTGTGACCAATGACTGCAGTGTATTTCAGGTGTTTTTCAATACCTCCCAGAATAATACTAGCACTGCTAATATATACAAAAACTAGATAAATTTTTCTGTTTGTACATGGGAGAAAAAAAAAGAGAAGTATATTTGCATCCTGTGAGGACAAGAAATTGTTTGCAACTTTGATAGTAACCAAAGAAAACTTGAGACATCACCTGCTTTGAACAAGTATCTAAAAATAATTGGGCCTTAATTATTTGTGTAGAAGGAAACTGAAAGACCTGGCTGCAGAAGTGTCTGGTTGGCTGATGTTCTTTTTTCCTTTGTTAAATTTGGGGCATTAGGTAAATCCTGTAGATTTATGAGACCACTGACATAGAGCCAGAATTCAAAAGGGGCAGTCAGATGACCAAAGAGGCTTTTGGGCCATTAAGCCTGACATTCACCCTTTGCATTTGTATTACAGCATTTGGAAAAGGGGTAAAGGAAGGACACAATTCTTAGGGCATTATGTTTTTAAAGCTTATTGAAAGGTTGCAAAAGGTTCAGTTAAGAGCTACAATAATGTTTCAGATTCTGGAGAAACTACTTTTCAGTGGAGGTTTTAGAGATTTAGAGATTTCAATCTATTTAGTTTGTCGCACAGAAGATCAAGAGGTGACTTGATTATAAAGTGTAAACACTTTCATACACACACAGTATTCACCACTAAAAGCTTTTTAATCTAGTGGTGAAAGGCAGAATAAGCACTGAGGGATGGGAGTTGAAGTGACTGTCCTTGGAAGCAGGGCATGCATTTTTAATGGTGAGTGTGATTCACCTAGGAGGTGTTGATCTCTCAGCATTCTCTGAACAAGACTTGTTTCTTATCTGAAAGTTAATGCATTATAGAGCTTCAGATCCCATCAACACAGTGTTACACACTTCCTGAACTCCAGGACTTAGATAATTTGGGTTTTTTAATTTTCTTTTTCTTGTCTTCCCCCTTGACCTCCCCAAGAAGAGACAGAACGGGCCATTTTTAAACCTGTTTATAAGAGTTAGAACTCAAATTTTGATGCCAACATGTTGCATAGATGGTAATGGGTTCGTATTATACATCTTCTTAAACCAGCAACGAGTTTCCTAAAGGGTTTTGTGGTCTATTAAAGCCAACTTACCTAAACTTAGTGCTTGAATATATTTACTTGCACATGCTGATAATATTTCCAATACAATGATTGTAGCCACTCCATCTGTCATACATACCACTGATCATAACTCTCTGGTAATCAACTAAGTAATGACACAAAGTGTGTAAAGCTATGTTTCCCCACTCCTCCAGGCTAAGTAGTAACCTTTTCAGTCTCCAAGCAATGTAATGGTTTGGCTGAAGAATCTATATGAAACACCCAATTACCCCTAGATGCCTTGATCTAACAAAAGTACATAAAATAGGATACCTATTGGATTTCGGTTCAAACTTATCTAGGGACATTATCATTTGAGTTCCTAACAATCTGCCACCTTCCAGTCTTCCTCACATACATTTCGATCTTCTAATGACTTGTGACATAAATAACTTACAGTAGCAATGGCAGTGAGCACAGGCAGATAACGTAGTACACACCAAAAAACCCATCTCCTAGGTCTCAGTTTCATCAGAGAGAAAAAGAATCCTGTCTGTCCTTCAGCATGCCATATCCTATGTCACTTCTTCCTAAAGTATTAGAAATGGCATTTCATGTGGTGCTGTCCTAGCAGGATGTTTTTTGAATATATACATACTATTAGACATACCAGGTTATTATTTGGACAATCTTGACAATTTATTGAGAGAAAGAAAGGTGAGAGTCGCTCCTACCCAGGGATACTTACTCCTTTTCTGTTTTCAGGTAGGAAAAATGCTACTTTTCACATTTGTTTTGCCCCATCATTAAACATGCCAAATTTGTCTAGCAAATTGTACCTAACTTCCTACTTTTTGGGAAGCTGGCAGATATGAGACCACATCAGTGACATGGTCGGATAATGTCAGTGTTCTGGGCCCAGCTCACCTCTTTGCTGTCCTGGCTGTAAATCAAAACATGATGCAATGCACAGATGGCTCAGTAGGTGATTTTCTTTGAAACATAGGAAAACTCTCAGTATTTTTACTGTTGGCCAGCTCCAGGAATTTTCTTGAGGCCTCCAGATTTTCACTTCTACTTCAGAAATGCACTAGTGACTCTTGATTATAGCTGACGGAAAGAAATTTTGAGTTGTTCCACTTGGATGGAGAGAGCTGATAAGAAATCATCAGCTGTTTTGAAGGATCTCACTCTAGGCACCCATACAGCCTCACTCTTTGTAATTCTGTTCAGCTTTCAGAGAGTACTGTACAGTGTGCTGGATAAAAATGTCACTTAAGCACTCCCAACATACAGCTTTGGATTTTACATCATGTACCCCAAGTAAAGTGAGGGAATGCCTTTTAAAAAACATGGCACAGAACAAGACTGCAAAATCGTAGTCTCGTTCTATGACTGTTTCATGTTGTCATGGAAAAAAATATGTGAATTTAGCAAAAAGTCAGTGATCATCAAAACCACAAGCACTCTGCTTAGATGAGCAGAAACTTCTGGCTCAAGCAATACGAAATCTAGATATAAAAGAATGAGATTCGTCCTTTACATCTAGCTCCATCTGGAAATCCGTTTTTAGGTTAAGAAAATACTGAATTATGACTGGAACTGAATCTTTACACCTTTTGGCTCTATAAAGGGTTAGCCAAGGGGAATGAAATATCTTTTCCTTCTAGAGAATAGGTAGGAGACCATTGCTATGGTTAGATCCAAGTACTCTGGAAAAAGTTATGATGGTCACTTGAAGATTTTCAGTGCTTTTTCTATGGACAGAGTTACCCTGGAGATTTGCATCTGGAACCCTCTTTGGCACTGAACCAAATTTTTGAATGTTTCAGCTTTATGGCATGTGATGGCTCACCAGCCTGTGGACTCCTGTGGAGATCCAAAATGATCAGGGATCCTGAATAATGGGCTGTTCTAAGAACCACTGTAGAACAGTAGAAAATATTAACCAAGGAAATTCTTTGGAGAAACATCTCTCTACCAAATTTATGAGTACTTCACATAAGAAGGCAGAATCATAAAACAGGTTAGTAGACTTTGTGCGGGGTTTCCCAAAGGACACTGACCGCTGTTATTTAAGACATTATTGGTTTAAAATGAGCCCTAGACGTTTTCTGCTAGGACTTAAATGGGAAATGGGTTGGTAGATGATTTTCTTCTCTTAAAATCTTACCTATGATGAGTGTGGCTCCTCAGGAGAGAACTTCACTGGGTCTGCTAGGTGTGATGAATGAGATGTGGTTACTGAAGCATCCCTCATGGTGTCCTTCTGTTGTGTTGTTCAGATGACAATTTTCCAATATACATTGTTACAGGAATAAAATCCATATTTTCATAAATTAGCAGTGCTGAACTGTGTGGACTAAATTTCTTTATGGGACTGCCTTTTCAGAAGAGTTTGGGCATAAATAGTGAGCTTGGGAATTGCCCAAAATGTTGATAGATACAGGAAGGAAAGGAGAAGAAAATCTGAAATTGGATGTCATGTTTTTCTATAGGCCTTGATGTGAAGGTTTAGATCAAAGGAAAAATAGTTTACACTAATTTTGGGCTTACACTTTCTACTCAACAACTTCATCAGGTTTGCAGAAAAATTCTTTGCTAATACTAACTTAATTTTAGCCTGTACAGTCAAGAAGCAGGGATGCTCAGCACAAAAGAGGCTCTATTTTTCTACTGAGAATATTTTCAAACTGAAGACAATTTTCTTAAAAGAGTTATGAGTAATGATATTCTAGAGAAAAAGTAGGTAATAAAAATGTAAAGCGCATGCTATTGGTTTTCTTTCACAAATGGTATTCTCAAAAACATTTAACTTCAACAGGGAGTAGTAGATTAAAAGGATTGAAAATAATTCATAAATATAAAGAGCCTTGGCATTTTTAATTTTACCATGTGCTAAGTTTAAAGCATAAAATAAACCAGTTAATGTTCTCCTTTTCTAATTTTCTAATTCACTAAGATGCCATATGCTTTTCATTTGTGTTTACTTTGGCATCCAGAAGAATGAAGAGAATTAAATAATGCTGGAGACAAGCTTAATCATTATCTTGTGTTCAAGCACTTTGATGGTATATTTAAAATAGACGTGTGAGCCTTTTTTGTTCCTTGTAATATGGAAATTATAAAGGAAGGTGAGCAGGATGATAAATTAGAGATGCTCTCAGCTAGGCTGTTAAATTATTTTTAGGTAGAAGACATACTGTACACACTGAGCCTCAGCTGAATATAATTAATTTGAAACGTTATCACTGTTGTGCTTGCAGTCCTATTGTAATTTTTTTTTCAGTTCTGCATTTTGCTGGCTCCCATCACACCCCTCACTGTGAGATCTTTTCCTGTTTTGCACGTGTCCTGTTTGTTACCACCATATGGTAGTTAGAATTTCAGTAGCTTTGCTCTGTTTACAGACCACTGTGCTTTGTCATATTTTTGCTGCTCACCCTGTATTGCCATCTGATATCTATCATCTGTTTAACACATTGGATGCCAAAAATATTCAGATTTCTTTTTTTTTTATTTTTTCAAATGCATATGTGAGAAAGACTGTTTCAGAAAACTGTTTTAATAAGCACTGCTCCAAAGTAATTTCCTGTTATGTTGAACCAGTACCCACTCCTCTAAACTTTCCAAGCCTTTTGACCAGGTGCCAGCTGACCGAAGGGATATACTCCAGCACTGGGGATTTTATTTTTTTTACCTTATGTGCATTGCTCTCTTCACAGCAGACCATAGAGTGTTTAAACATCTTTTCCCACTGCGTGACTGTAACAAAACCAATATTGTCAGAGTATAGCAGGGTCTATTCTTACCCTGGTTACTAATTGCAACTTAGCTGAGGTTGTACTAAGGAACTGTTTTTGAAACTGTTTTGACAGATAAAATGCATTTTGATTTGAACGTGTTGGAATTAGATGGCTCAGGCTGTTTTAATCCAGGATTTTAATCTCTCATGGTATAGACACCAAAAAACCTCACTTCACCAACTGTCATGATGTAATTGAACTTCAGGGTAAGGGGAACAGATACAATGAAAAAAAGGATTGTGTTACTGAATTAGAGGTAAAGGAGCCTGCAGCAATAGTTATGGTATTACAAATGATGAGTTTTTCATTCACTAACATTTTAAGATGCCAAAATCTTGACTTGCCAGCTGTTCATAAGCTTAAACTTTAGAAGAGGTGCCTCTGTTTCCAATGGCTTCTTGATATGGGCAAACTAAAACAGCAGTACACAGTTGTGTGTCCATACCGAACCCATGTAATCATGTGCTTGTCTTTTGCCAGCCTTCCTGGGTGTTGCTGGGCACGAGGTTTTCCAAACAGACTTAATTGCTTAAAGGTGCAAGTCTATGCAGGACCAACTGCCTATAAACAGGAGCTGATCTCTTAAGACTTGGAGTGGTCCCCTCTGATGGGAGGTTGTTCTGCTCTCCACCGGCTTGGACTGTCTCTGCCATAGACAGATTGGTTGATCAGAACAACTTCTGCCTGGGTTATGGATTTAGCTGGCTGAATATAGTGGTGCTACTGATCAGTATTGAGCAGTTGGATAAATAGGCTTCTCTTTCATTTTCTCTCTTTCTCATGCACTGCTTCATTAAAATGTCTAGTTACGGTTAGTAGTTCTATATTCAGAATAAGAGGGACAAGTAGTGGTACCCATGTGTGTGATTTTGTGTAGGTGAAAATGTGTGCCTTACTTTTTAAAGTTCTTCCTTAAGATTTTCACTAATCTTTCCCCACCCTCTCCAGTCCTTAAATAGAGCTTTTCTACTGTAACACCCCTCCCCCCCACTTCCTGTCCTGCTCCTTTCAGCCTTTTTGCACCTTGTTTTACATGACTTTCAGTTATTCTCCATGTTATGGCCAATTGGTTAAGATGTGATGACCATCCTTAGGAAAAAACATGCCCATGGTAGCATATTATGTGATTGAAGAAATTGATTCAATAAATTGAGGATACCACTATTTAATTCTCTTTTAGTTCACTCTGAAAACAGATTAGGTTTTGTATGTTCACAAAAATTTGATTGTGGTGAAGTTTAGCTTAAATAAATCATATTTGTATTCCATAATAAAATGAAACTGATGTTTTTGAAGAGAAAATAAATCAAGTTATTCTTTACTCATCTATTTAATGCATTTTAAGGGACATTTGCTAGCAGAACCACTTCACAAAATAGTATTTTACCAGGAAAATTTCCTGTGGGGCTCAGAGAGTACTGCTTCAAGAATCATTCTGTGGCATTGAAGCATTGTTATGCCATCACAAGCTGACATAGGTCAGCTCATTTGGGAGACAGGTTTTGTGTGCTTTTCATACAACATGGAAAATAGAGTGTCGTGATGGGTTAGATTAAGTCATATTTAAGTAAATAAGGAAAATGAAGACATCTCTTAGTTAATAAGGAAACTTTTTAAAAGGAACTTTCTATCCATCTTTTTTAGAAGGTTTTATAAAAGAAGCTTCTGTCTAACATATCTAGGGCTTGTTTTTTTAAATCAGCAACCATATATGAAAATTACCTTTATCTGCAAATGCAGTAATGCTAAAGAAAATGCCCTGTAGTCTTATAAATGGTACTAGCATGTCTGGGTGTCTTGGGAATCTTTGTTTTCTGTCATACACCTGTGCTAATATTATGCTACGCTATGATACACTGTATAAAAAAAAGCACAGAACAAAAAGATTTCACTGAAAGAAAAAAGTATATAAAATTAATTAGCTGTCTTTAATATTTTTATCAGTCTTGTCTTGGTGTCAGAGTAAGTCCTGATTTCATAATTTAGATAAACCTGACATAAAACTTATATATATATATATATGAGAATTATTGGTGAATCAATACTTATCTCTGAAATAGCTGGGAAGAAAGAGAGGAGTCGCTAACTTCCCAGATTAGCAGGAGCTAAATTATAAGGATGTTGTGAATTGAAAAGATGCTGGACAGTGATCTGCTTGTTGTGGTTTGATAATGTGGGTAGGCAGGAGAAAATTTCTCAGGGCTCTTTTTACAGTGCATCTTATGGAAACTGTTAATCTGACAAATTTTAGAAAACTGAAATTCAGTTTTAAAACAATCTCTGTAGTAAATCCTGTTATTTTAATTTGCAGTAAGAAAAAGCTTTTTTCTAAGATACACATACTCCTGTTAAAGTTACATACAAACAATATTAAGTCAATATTTGCACCTCGAAATTTGCTAGGTCTTTATTTCTTGAAAGGCCTGGGTTTGACAGTGCAGTTGCAAGAGATGCTCAAGCTTGCACTTCTGCTGCAGTCAATGGTTTTATCACCCTATTCCTCAGCTTCTGATTCTGTTGCTGCCTTTTTTTTTTTTTTTTTAAAATCCATAAGCATTAATGCAACTTTGTGGTTTCAGATTTCCTTCCTTTCAGCCCTGTCTAACCCCATTCAGTACGCTGGATTGGCTGACTGTGGTTGCATGCGTATTGCTGTCCCTAGGTCATTAAGGCTGGTTTTCCTGCAACAGGTATTGCATAAATGTGGCAAGTGAAATAGTGTAATAATTTACTTCTGCAGTTTTGATGCACGAGTAGTTCCAGCAATCTTTAAAAAGCTGAATATGTTTATAGGTCCTGTGTTTATTAGATAGATAATGCCTGGCCCTGAATGTTTTAATGCTTCAATAAGAGCAGGGCTGTAATGGAGTGATATTTCTTTAACTTTTTAAGTGTTCAGACTGCTAACAGCCTGTGTATGATATCATGAAACTTCTTGAACGCTGTCCCTTGGAATTGGTGACAACTCTTCGGAGCAACCAGCTGCTCTCCTGCTGCACTATCTGTGTTAGAAGAGCTAATTGTGAAGAAATTAAAAGGGAAAATGCAGCAGAGCTGTGATGGTTATATGGGGTGACCGATATTGGTGAGGTTGTTCATAGAGGTAAGAGGCATATAAAAATGCGCATACTGGTTAAGACCAAAGGACAAGGCATTGACACATTGTGGAGTGTTATCACCAGCCTTCTACTGGCTCCAGTCAAACCGTCAGTGTATAGCATTGGGAAGAGGAAGAAGTCTGACAGACAGGATTGCAGTGTCTTTGGGGTCTCCAACATCCTACTAGGTCTTTGCGTAGAATACTATTTGAGTAGCCTGCTGACTTTGTGGAGGTCTTCAAGGTGCTCTGCTTGGTGCCCCTTGCAATAGATTGTCTTTACAGTTGATGCTTTTTCTCTTAACACCCTCTACGTTTCCTATTTTTTTCTTTTTCAAAAATTCTTTGACTTCAATTTTCCCAGTTTCGTGGTGATGTTGACAGTATTTAACTCTGTCTTCCTTCCTTAGATCATATTAGGGCTCAAGAACCAACAGAGGCCTGTTAAGGTGGCTCAGGAAAGTGTAAAAGTATAGGGCAAGTGGGTAGATCTGTCTCCTCCCTGTATGATACTGCGGCAGCTGGGATGTTCGCTCCCCCCTTTCCCATCCCTCCCCCCAGCCACGTGGTCCGCAGACATCCCGGCAAAGAAACACACAGAGGCCGTGGGAGAGGGTAGCAGAGGGAGGGTTTATCCACATGGCCAGGTTATTTATAGGGCTTCACAGCCTATAGGAGTTGAGGGTTAAAGAACCAATGGGGAAAGGGTTAACAACGGACCAATAAGGGGAGTCTTCACATAGCCTGGCCAAGGTACATTCTTGCATACTAATTAGGAAGATAAGGGTTTTCCCTCACAGGATCTGGGGAAGGAGAGGGGTGATTCAGGGGAAAAAGCAAAAACTCCATTTTACAATACAGTAAAAAAGCCTCAGGTTTATAAGGCACTTCGGTTGGTTTCGTCATCTTCACAGGCTCACTGTTACATCTTACCCTTTTTGATTTTCTAAAACTAGATATGCTTTTATTGATTGAAACTTTTGGAAAAAGTCAAATTGCAGTACTTAAAAATGTGCCGGGTTTAGCCAAATGTTTTGTTACTCAATTTGGAATTGGAGGAGGAGATGTAGCAGGGACTTTTTACAATGGGCTCTTCTGAATGGTTGGTGTTATACTGAGCAGGATTATCCTGAAGGTGATGCTTCAGGAGGACTGCTTCCTGCTGCTGGTGCTGGCTCTGGTGGTGCTGGATCCGGGGATAGATCTTCTTTGTGGACCTGCTCCTGTGAAAACACAAGCATGGCCCCTTCCCCACACAATTAGACAGACAGGACTAAACTATTCTCCTGTCAGGAGACAACAGGCAGAACTGTAATACCTCAAGCAATTGAAAAATCTTTTCTTGTAATAACACATTTTACCTTTACAATTACCACTTCATGTACCTTTATATTCTAGCAAACTGCTGATTTTACTGTATTAGGGCACAGGAGTCTGCTCACCTGGGAAGCTAACAGTAGTGGGATGAGAGTAGAGTCTAACTCGTGGGACTGATGATGAGTAATTGAAATTCAAACAATAGCTGGAAAGGCAGATACTATGGCTAAAATAGGATGGCAAAAGAAGTAGAAGGGTTGAATATTTAGCAAATACAGTGTGGTTTCTGCAGTGCAGTATGGAATCAGATGCTGCACTAAGGCACAGAGGCAGCCTGCATGCTATAAGCATGCTGAACTCTCTTCCAGAAGACCAAAATTAACATGTGTTGTATCACACCTTGTCATTTGCTGGTTCTCAAAAAATTTGGATTTGATATTCAGAGGTGAGTGAAGAAACTATGGAGAACTATGGTTGTTGCTTGCAGTGTTTAAAACAGGTGTTTCCAATGGGCTTAGGGACAAATGTTTATGAATATTATTTTGGTGTGGATTTATGTACAAGTTCACTCACTGGAGAAGACTTCGTATTATATTAAGATTTGTGTCACTGAATTTAGGCAGTGCAATTATTTGTGGTCAGTGTAATTATTTGTGGTCAATGTAATTACAAATTTTACTTGGATAATACTGAAAAACCTGTTAGGTTAGTGAAGCTATATCCTTTTCCTATTCATGGAAGACAGGGAAGTGGGTATTTCCTTGCCATTATTTCCCACTCACCATCCTATTCTATGATATTTTCAAAGTCATTAATGCTACCTCTCCTGTTTGTACTTCCATCACAAGCTTACTTGAGGGGCTTTATGTGAAACTTGTTCTTGTGGCTGACCTAAAATGCTGGAATTCTGCTGCTGTGAGCTCTTCTGACAAGGCTCTCATTCTCTAGGACAGATGGCTGAAATCTCTTCCACCCTGGTATAATTTCTCACACTTACACCTCCCTCTCTGTCTTGGACAGAAGGATCATGTCTTTCATTTGTTTTTCTTCTATTCAGGATTTGTGTTGCCCTTTTGGTCTTTACCATACTTGTGCTGTGACCTGGAGGTGTTCTTCCTTGGTTTTGTGCAAGCCATCTGGGACATGATGAATAAGGCCCTTGCCCTGTCCTATAAGAGTGTTTCCAGATTGCAGCTCATAACAGCAATTAAATGGAAGGGTTTACACCTCCTTAAAAAAGCCAAGGAAGGGCCACAGATTGCAAGGCCCTGAAATGTAGTTGAGATGAAGCAGTGCTGGGTGGAAAATTGTTGACTCCCTCCCTCAGTTTTGTTTAATTTTTTTTTTTTTAACCTATTAATACCTTTAGATTCCAAAGAATTCTTCAGAGTTGAAATGTAAGAATTATCACTCAAAACACCGCATGAAACCCCTCATAATGATGTAGGAACACTTTTCATGAAAAAAGACTAATTTTTGAAACACAAGCTTTTCTGCACACAATTATCTTAAGCAGAGGACCTGTACTCTACTTGAGGCAGTAGAAATAGTCATATGAGGAGAATGGAACATTTTTTAGCAATGGTATAAGTTTTCATATTTTTGTTAACTCAGAATAAGAAAAAAGAAAACTAGTTGATTAAAATTATTTGCATTTTTCATAAAAGCCATGGCATAAGAACATATGTATTTAAACAAAGAAGGGATAATCATTAATTAGTTTTTCAGCAGAGAGTCATTGATTCCTTCAGTACTAAATATATATCAGCATGTATGTGCTTTTTAATCCAAAACATGCAGTTTCTTTCTGGATTCCTCAGCTATTTAGCCTCTTTTATTACTACAATGTGTTGTTTTCTTCATTATCTGGATTCTCTTTTATACCTCAGAAAGGGTAATGGTCATTTGAGAAGAACTGTGGGAAGCTAGAATATAAATTCCTTACTGTTAGTACACATTTTTCACTCACAGTTTTTTGTTTGTGTAAGGAAGAAGTCTGCTTGTAGGCTGTAGTTATTTAAAAAACCCCAAACAAATGGAACTATATGCAAATAAAGTTTTCCAGTAATCTACATTAGGAAATCTTCCTGGAAGGTGAAAAATTGTATTTTATGCAAGTTATTTAATGAGGTCATTTATATGCTTGCAGAAAACCTGCCCTTAGTAAAATGTTAGCTTGAAAATGACTGTTGCTGCTGGTGAAAAGGCACCAGATAAGACCCCCAGAAAAAAAGCTGCAGTCCATAGCACTTTGCTGGTGTGTCTCTGCTCTTGTGTGATGAGGAGAGGCACTTCTTAACCAAGGTGTGGGACTTTTTTGCCTCAGCCTGTATAGTCTTATGAGGATGCTGCAAGGTAGTATGAACTTGATAACAGATTATTGGAAGGAATTGGACTTAAAATAGCTTGTATAGAGGATAAAAGTATCTGTTACATGTGAACAACTTTTGTTTCCAGCAGTGGTGGCCAGGTCTAGATTCCATAAGCATATTGCCTGAGGGTTGGAAAACAAAAAAAAAATTATTAGAATTATAACATGATTAAAAGAAATAAAAAAGAAATAACTTGATGAATTTCTGAATCATGTTAGGAGATTGATGTTACCATATTGCCTCGAAGCATTTATCATGGACTATAACCCTTTTGTCTGGAGTGAGTGCTTTTACACATGTAGAATAAAAGGCAATCTTTGCCACAGGGGCAGTTTGCACTGTAAGTATTAGGCAATAATAAAATAATGAGAGCCGAGAGGGGAATCCGTATTGTCTAGCCTGATACATAAAAGTTTTAACATACCTTTAACATATCTAATTTTTGACCACATCTTTGTAGGCATCAAGGTGAAGGAGAGTTTTAAGAAGGCAAATGGGATGGTGGTGTTACTCACTCCCACGTTGCAGGCAACAAGGGGAAGTCCTCATGGACCAGGTTGGATGGGACTTTGAGCAACCTGGTCTAGTGGAACGTGTCCCTGCCCATGACAGGGAGGTTGGAACTAGATGATCTTTAAGGTCCCTTCCACTCCAAAACATTCTGTGATTCTTGCTTGAAAGTTTAACTCAAGCAAAAGCATCTCTTCACTGAATGAGAAATGATAGGCAAGATGGAAATAGGCTGTCAAAGTCTTTGAAGGTGAAGATAAGCCATTAATGTTTTATGCAGTAGAAAAGCAGATTCATCAGATGAATACAAAGAGAGAGGTAAAATAAATTAAATTATATTTGTTGCAGAATTGTGATTAGACTATCAGCAGGACAGGCTTGCACTGGCAAGAAAAGGAATTGAGGGATGGGCTGTTGATAGCTGAATGGATATGAAATTTGGTATGTTGTTTTGGTGTTTTTTGGTCTGTTTTGTTGTGTTTTGGTTTGGTTTTAATTTGCCAAATTAGTCTTCACAACGTATATGACATTTTAGGTGAAGGTCTACATAGGTCTGAGTCCAGTGTGTGGCACAGTGGTTATTGGTCCCGAGAGGAAAGCAGAATGGAGAGGGTGGTAAGGTTTGCTGGAGGTACAAGGAAATCTCTGTTTCAGTGTATGAAATTTGATGTACAGGTCACCCAGGACAGGAGTCAGTAATCTATGTCAAACACTTCAGTCTGGACAGAAGGAGACAAATGTGAGATAGAGAGACTGATCTGTGGATTTACAAGCATTGTGAGATTTGTGTTTGTGCCAATAAAACAGGGAGAAAGAATAGATCTTGGCATGTGGAGGAGAAAGGAATGCCCAGCGGGAGTCAGGTGAGGTGAAAAGTGTCATGGGCGGCAGGTGAAGACCAAGTTGAGATAGTAATAGAATTGATCCATGGCTGTGTGTTGAGTGAACAATGAGTAGACAATGAAGAAACCTTCAGGTCAGGTAAAAATCTGAGGCTTTGAGTAATATGTGTTTTTTTTATTATAGAATATAGACCATGCTCTAATATATGTTGTATATAATAGTTATTTTGATATATTTTTTTTTAAATGTGTGGGAGGGAGAGATGAGGCCTACAGGAAATGTGAATAGGGAAAGGTCAAAAGGGTGGTAAGTAAAGTTACAGAAAAGTGACAAGTTGGACAATAGGTAACAAAAAAGGAGCTAGAAGCCGACAGTTTGTACAGGAGAAAACAAGGATATGGAAGCCATTAACTCTTTCATTTGCATCCTTTGATTAATGCTTGCATTTATCTTAAAGAAATATGGCTTTTTTTTTTGCTCTAAAGATTAGTTGATGAACTGCGTACACAGAATCTTGGTTGTCTTGGGCAAGCGTTTTTTTACAAAAAAACACCATAGTTTGCTCTTAAAACAGCAGTTCACACTAAATAAAAAAGCACAGTATTAGCAAGAATAAAGAAATATTAGCATCCAAATTCACTCAGAAGTCCAGTATTTTGCAGTATGAGTACATTCAGCTGTTATTTGATCTTTATAAAATAACCAAACCAAATATTATCCATGCTAAAAAAGCAGCACACACCCAAAATAAAGTTAGATATGTTTATTTACTATTCAACCTTAATTTGCCCTATTTGTGCAGAGGGCATAAATTTTAATAATGAATTTATATGTCATGTGATGATTCATGAACTACCAGAAAATATGTCTAGGCTTCTCCACTCCACTTCAGCTGTTCTTCTCGTCGACACCTGCAGGATGCCCCATAAACTCCTTATTTCCCTTTACTCAGATAAAGCTATGCACAGCAACTTGCTAAAGTTGCCTGTCTTTGCTTTGTTTTTTAAAGCATCTGTTCCCAAAAGCCATGACCAATTGACAGCTCTTCCCAGCTGAGGTGCTGGAGTTGAGGCAAAAAGCTAGGTGCCACACTGCTCCACCTGGGAACACCTCCGTGACATGAGTACCTGCAGTGCTGGCAGACCCACAAGGCATCCGGTGAGACTCAGCTAATTCCAGCTTTACAGAGGAGTTGAACAGTGTTTTCGGGTCACAGCTTCAATGTCGCCGCTTAAAGTTTGGCAACAGGTTTTTAGATGTAGCTGTTGCTCTCCTGGGCATATTAAATATTGCTGCTTGCATTTTTTTTATTTATCATTAAAAAAAAAGAAAAAGAATGTTCAGAAGAGAACTTGGTGAGAGCCCCGCTTATCTTATGGAAAAATTTGTCTGAGCTCTGTGCGATGATGTGTTTGTGTGGCGTGGGTGAACAGGACAAAATCCTGCATTTTACTAAGCTTTTTTCATACATGCAGTAGTTACGGGTGGATAGTTACTTAAGGCTATGTCATTTAGAGGGTGGTACTTTTTCTCCTAACATGAACTCATGACAGGGCATAATATTTTTATAACATTACATCAGGTGTAATTTCAAGACGGAATCATTTGAGTTGACCCGAGAAAGCGAAAATGCGATCTGCAGTGCCCTCTGCTGGATTTCTAAGGAAGTAGAAAGTATAGTTCCACACTAGATTTAAAAGTAATTTTAAATTGAACTGTGCGTTCAAGAGACCCAAATCTTTGTTATTTTTATAAAATATGTGCAGGCAGAGCATAACTATACAACTTCATTCTTTTGTAACTTTGTACTCTTCAGCATATAGGTGCAAATATTTCAGATAGGTTATTTAAAACAGCAAAATAGGAATTTACAAACGGCAAAAAAGCAATAATATAGTGTGCTAAAAAATTTACATTCTTGGATTGTAATTTTAATATCCATTTAGTGGAGATGACTGCAGAGTACAAATATATCTTGGTCCATTTCCACAGAACCCAACAATATAACTTCTGTGTGGTTTGATATGACATTTTCTGATCAGTCAATACTATAAATGGCCTGTGTCCATTGTCTGTCCTCCTAATCAGCATGCTGTCTGAAAGGTTTGTGTAAGATATTTATCATATGAGTTTTCTCCAAGGCTTGCAGTTTTAGATATGTTTATGAAGACATGAGTAAAGCTTTGCAGAATTGCCTATCAGTAGGTTTTTTACTAGTTAACACTGTCAAAGTAAAATACTGAATATTAAAATGGAAATATGGTACACATAACACATAGCTAAAGCATGTTTTTTTGTGAAATGCTTTTTTTTAAAAAAAAGGGAGGAGGAAGCCACCAGTTTCTTTGGGAAAAAACCCTCTAGAAATCTTAAGATATATTGAGTTATATGTATACTGTAGAAGTGAACAGGTTAAGTCTTTCACTGTACACATAAAAACTGTGTATTGGTTTTTGTGCACTATGAGTAGTTGTGCCAACCTCTCATGTGTGTGGGGTAAGGTGTGTAGGCTGATGTACCTCTTCACGTGGCTCTGCCTCTTCCAGAATTTTAGCAACAGAAGATTTTGCTTTTATTAGAGATCTGATGTGCCCAAAGATTCTCCTGTAGTATGATCTTTATCTTGATCATACATAAATGTGATTGTGAAATAGAAGGCACCCTCCCCAGGCAAGCTTATGCAGATGCAGCTGTTTTGTTGAGTGGTGCGAGGTCTGCACAAGTGAAGGGTGGAAATAGTGTTGTTGGAGTAAGCTTGTCCTTCAAGTGCCATTGACCTTAATAGTAGAACCAGGTGACTTTTAGGCTGCATGATGAAAAATCATGTGGCTAAATGCGTATATTCCTTTTACATAGTAGCCTGGTTGCTCTTTCTGTCAGAGGGGAATGAATTGATATCTGCCTCAAGGGTCTGCCAAGCCATTATATGCTGTTATTGTCTTTAGCCTAACCTTTAGGTGCTTGTCTGCATTAAGGAATATTTAATATATTTACATTTTCCTTGCATCTAATGAAAATTTGCTCTATAGCCTGGAAGTTAAGGAGCAAACTTGAAAAACATCCGTCTGTATTTCAGTTCTTCCTCAATACTTAATATACTTCTGTACAAGGCAAAACTGTTGAGGGGGATTTGCTGCTGCTGTTGTAGAATAGCCAGAGATTGAGCTGTTTCCTCAAAAAGGTAGGAAAGGTGGTTAAAAAAGAACTAATTGAACCAGACCTGCTGTGAGCTGGGTAATATTCTTTCTTCTGAAATCTGCAGTCATTTTCCCCTATTCTATAAAATGTTAGAGTTTTCTCAGTAGTGCTGTATATGACTTGCAAAAGAAAGGTTTTCAACCTCTCATAGTAAAAATGGTCGTAAATGGATGCAGAAATCAACAAATCTGTAAATAAGTGATATATATTTATATTTATAAAGAACTGAAATCTCATCTCACTTAAGTTTTGCCTAGTTGCTACTATGTTCATCTACCCCTTGGTGCACACAGAAGGACAAAACATCATTGTATTAATACACTTCCTAAGCTTCATGAGAGATAGAAAAAATTCAAATGTAGATGGTCTAATTGGAAAAGAACAGGAAGAGGGGCAGTGCTTGATGTTATCTTGCCTTGCTGTTAGTGAACAGCCAAGGATTTTGGTTCTGCTTTAGTGGAGAACTGAATTTAGTTTCCATGGTTCCATTTTTTAATAGAATATTTGGTGTAATAAGAAAATTACCTGCAGACCTCTCCATTATTTAATTGCATTCTTTAAGCTGATTATTATACAAATTCCTGAATGTCTTTAGTTGTTTCTATGCATAAGTGAGTAGCTGTGTAAGATAAGTTAATTCATACGTGTAATCCAGTTATATGGCCAAAAGTATTAAGTGTCTCCAAGTATTTTGCCTAATTCTTTGACCTACTTGTCTCATCTTACTCAATACTGCAAAGGTTTTTAAAGCAGGTTAGTAAAAAATAAGACAAAAAAACTCCCTTTGCTACTCCTGCCAATTTTATTATTAGCATAAAGCATTAAGTATAACGCATCCTGTTTGTAGTGATGGAGAATACATAATTTGGCTGCTTAGCTTTTGCTATTGCTGTATCCTCACTAGAATGTGCCCATGTGAAGTCACTGGTTTTAGTGTGACGGTTGATTTATGTAGTTACAAGCATTGATATTCCTGTCCGACTGAATTATGTGTATTTTACCATGACTCTTGTGAGTTAAGTTGTCGTTTTTTAGGCTTGAATGTCATGTTAAAGTAAAAATATCCACTTCACCAAAAGAGTGTTTCATACAAAGAACAGATTACTCACAACTTAAAAGCCCAGACAAGTTCACCACACACACACATGCAAAAGCCCACAGAAATATGAAATTGTGACACTAAAAATCTGTTGGTTAAATGGTGTGAGTCTCACTGCTAATTAAGGGAGTGGGTAGTTCAAAGCAGGTAGTGGAGATAAAGGACATCACCAAGACCTCTACAGACAACACACCTACTGTTTCCATTTATTGAACTCAAGATTCCCTGTTTCTATTAATAATCTGTAGTTGCTCATGAATTTTTAAATGTTATGCATGGAGATGTAGATTTGAAGCAGCATCTGGAAAAGTGAGTAAAAAGCCTGGGTTCCACATATCATGGTGAAGAAACCAAGTTGTCTATGTGCCCTGATGGACTCTCCCTCTTGGGCTGTCTGAAGTTTTTGCTCAAGCTCATGACTATGAAGGTCAACAGTTGTGCTGGTCTGGTGCACCTACAGAAATGTTTCTTTTTTGCGTTATTTGATGACTAATAAAATAGTCATTAGTAAGTAAGTAAGATCTAAAATATGATTCCTTTAAGTTAAACTTCAGGATGGAGTAAACTAAGCTTCATGTCAGCTGAGCTTGTTGCTGCTTCAAAAAGGATGATCCTGCCCTTTACTGGTTCCTTTACTTTCTGGCTTCAGGAGCTTATGTCCTACATACCTCCTAGGCTCCTAGGTCTCCAGTTCCTGCTCAGAGCAGAGCAAATGTGGAAGCAAAATGATGGAATTTTTGTTTTGTTTTGGTAGGAAAATTAATTTTCTGTTTATTTGGGTTCCTGGGTTAGCTCACTGAGAGTGATCTGGTGAACCTCGAATTTGGTGCCTAAGGAGCAGTCACAGTATGCAGCCAGGATCATTGGGAGGAGCTGGATTGCCTCTTTTGGAAGTGCATGGACCTGTAGCTGGCTCCCTTCTGAAATGTCATCTTGGCAGGAAAATCTCATAAAAACAAACTGGAGAACATTTTTCTCCTCAGGGCTAATATAATAATGATAAGAAAGATTTTATCACTAAGATGATGATGATGATAATGATTATATTGTTGTTGTTGTTGTTATTATTTCTCCTGAGTTATAGGAGGGGAAGTGAAGGCTAGAGGGAGGAGTTCTCTTCTCTGAGCTGATGATTAGGAGCTGGGTCTTTTGTGTAGCAGCATGCTTAGCCAATTGGTGGGCATAGGGCCAGGGTGTTTGTTATTTGGGGCAGCTGAAGAAGTGGTACTTCTTTAAACACCAGTCTTCATCTTAGGAATCTCTGTACCTGCTAATACTTCTATATATATCTACAGCTAAGCTGGAAGAAATGTCTGTAATAAGGGATAGCAAACCCTAAGTAGTCTCCCATACTTAAGAAAACACGGCAGATTGCTAATACATAGATTTGAAATAAAAAAAAAGATGTTCTCGTATTCTTGTAAAGTCAGTGTGATTGTAGACCATGTTGTGATATATTGTGATATATGTGTTAGTAATTCAGATCTTGAAAACACTGCAACTGAAGACTGATTTACTTATTTTTATTACTCCTGCTGTATAAATAAAGTTGGTTACAAAGCAATGCAAACTTCCTCAGGCAATTATTTCTTTTATTCAGTAAATGGTAGACAATTTTGTTTAGTACAACTATGCATTTGGATCAATTTCTGGTCAAGTGAAATGATTTGCTTTTGATCTTTGATGTAAAACTGTAAGAATAAATATGCCTGTTATTTTTTCCCTTTGGATTGACCCATGCAGTCTTCCAGAGTGTGTTTGATATGAGGTACATTTAGTATTGTGAACATGCCAGAATATTAGGTAGAATTGCAAACTGAAAGAAAGAAATACACAGTAGTAGTCTTTCCTCCTATTCGTGCTATATAAACTTTTTTCTCATCTATGCAGGAGGTTGCACCAACAATTTGAAAGCTATAAAGAGCAAGTAAGAAAGATAGGGGAAGAAGCCCGCCGTTACCAGGGAGAGCACAAGGATGATGCTCCAACATGTGGAATCTGTCATAAAACAAAGTTTGCAGATGGTTGTGGCCATTTATGCTCTTATTGCCGGACCAAGTTTTGTGCTCGATGTGGAGGTCGTGTCTCTCTGCGATCAAACAATGTAAGTTTCTGATGTGCACTCTTAAGAAAAAGCCTCCTTGACATTATCATGCTGCAGATTGTTCACCTTAAGTTTGGCATTTCATGCTTTGTTTTAGTTGTCTCATGCATTGCTTCATTATGAGGTGTGTGTAAAGTAAAATAATGTATTTAATTATTATAGCGATACTTGGATTCACAGAGTAAATTAAACAAAAAAAAAATAATAGTGTATAGTTCTACTGAGTGATGGCTTGAAGAAAACATACTTGCTTTTCTTAGAATGAAAGAAGAAACCCTTTTGCTCAGGTACAACTCCACATTAATAATTTTTCACTGAACTCTTATTTAATTTTAGATTTTTTTTTTAATCTTTGTAGAGCTTTTCATATACTTTTATAGATTTCTTTTACATAAAATCACTCTATTTTTGGTTAGAAAAAAACCCCGACCACTTTTCTTAGCACAGCAAAAGCGTTACAACAATTTATTTCAAAATTATTTATAAAATAAACTATAGATTAATCTGGGTTATCTTGCTTTCAGGCAGGTGACTAAATCTTTCTCCCTCTGATCTGCATGCAGTTAGCTGCAGTAGCTGTCCATGAAACTGAAGAATATGTGAGATTACCCTCTGTTCAGTCAGTCCCTTACAAGGCTCTGGGACTCACTTGTACATGAGTGGTAAGATCTAAATTTGGAAGACCATTATCCAGTAATTTTTTTTGTCTGATTATCTAGGACTATGGTGTGTTATAAAACATCCTGTATATGAATATGAATCAGTTTTGTTATCATGAACATAAATAGTTTTGTTATCTGGCATGAGATGAAATAACTTTCACATATGGCTTTAAGATGCCAGGCTTTTGAAGGTGAAATTTGTCAATGCTCTTGATATATTTGTATATCAACACAAATTCAGTTAAAAGTGAACACAAATTTTATGGTAGATAATCATTTTCACAAGGGAACTAGTTTATAACCTTTTCACTTTCTTTAAGATAAACATCAACTGAGTAGGCCTTCTGAAATTTCATGTAAACCAAAAATAACCCCTCCAAAAATGCATTTCAGGCTTATTTTGGAAGTTTTCCATAGCCTTGATGTACTTGTGAGTCCACTAAATTAAATTCAAATTCTGAAAAAAAAGCCCCAATGTAGGTGAATTGGGCAAAAATTTGCATGACCATAAGCGAAAATTTCCCACGGTCATATATTAGTATAAATAGATGCATTACATTGCATCACCTGCAGGTGGTGTCATTAGGGCAAGTCTCTGAAAATATAGTTTAGTTTGATATATTACATTATATTATTAATTAGGTTGCATGTGATGCAGCTTATCTTTACTCAGAAAAAAAAAATGATATAGTTTAATTATTTTTCACCCACTGTTTGGAGTCACGGAAACGGAAGAGTGTCCATTCATTTGTAACTTGCCTTTTGTTTGTTATGTTGCTTATGCTTCTGTGGGTCAGGGTGGGAAAACATGTTTACAACATATGCAGTAATGTCATCTTTTTATTTAAAGCTCTTTTTTAAAAAAATTTATGTTTTTATCTCTTCATAGAGAGTTATTAGAATTGCATTTCTTTGAAATCTGTCTATTAACACTTGCCTATTTTATTCTTTTTCTCTTCTTTTTTCTTTTCTCTTTTTATTCTGCTTCCTTGGATGCTTTCCCAAAGGAGGACAAAGTGGTTAGAATACATGCTTTTTATAATTTATTATTATAATGTTGTTAGCTAACTGAGATACATATTAATATGAAAAACTGAACTGAAATTTTGAAATCATCCACAGTGGAGGGGGGGAAGAACAGGAATCCTAACACCCAGGCCCTGCCCATCTTTAGCTGAACATAGGCCTTAATGATACATCAACAAGGAAACCCAAGACTGCTGTCAAAATTATAATAATAAAAGAAATTAAGAACTAAGAATTATTTAGTATTTATAGGCTACAAAGTAGAGGAGGCAATAAAGTCTAGTAAAATTTTATTTCATAAAAAAGTCTTTAGTTAACAATTTTGACTTCTTGCATGCAAGGTCATGCATCAGCTTCAGGAAATCCAATTTAGTATTTTAATTGCAATTTTGCATTGTTTTACATGGTTTGCTGTGTTTCACTTCTGGCTGCAGCAGAAATTCAGGGATTCTTGCAAAATCAACTTTTTGATTTACTTTTGAATTAATATGTATAGGCAAAGTATAACCTCATCAAACTGGACATAAGTGTAGTGAGCAAGGTGAAAGGAATCTTTTTCAAAAGTCTGCAGATCTTTTAGGATCAAGTACAGGCATATTTCCCACTAATGCCTGTGCCTTATCTGAAATTGGTGAGGGTAGTTCCCTGTTCATCCCTGCACCGTGTGCATGGCAAAAGGGTGGCGGTACTTGAGCAGAGCAGTGCATGTCCATTACCATTATCATTGCTCTTGTTAGGCATCTCTGCAAATGGTCATATTCCAGATTTTAACTTGGAGAATTAAGTCATGGGAATTAGCCAGTTTCGTTGGCACCTCAGCTGAAACAAGTACCTTACAATCCAATGTAGTTTTTGACGTGCATGAGGAGGTTATGCTTGTATTACGAGGTGGTACTATGCCCCAATTTATATAATAGCATAACTGTAACCTGAAATTTAGTACTGTCCAACACCCAGAGAAAATTATTTCTGTCACACCAGCTTATTGCAGTAGGTTTTTTTCTATGGCAGTAGTGTGCTGAGAGAATGGTTGTTTTTCCAATGGCTATGAAGTAGAACTTGATACAGCTTCTTCTCCTGTTTTTTGTGTGGTACTCTGAATAAAGTGGTGAAAAAATCTAGGAGTTCCAGATTTCTTCCATTCTATTCATCTAAATGGCTTAGGATAGTGTGAGAGAAGTTTCAGCTTGATACTGTTTTTTCATTAAAGCAGTGCATCATTGATGCATCCCCTGGGGTGTATTAAAACACTAGTGCACTTGCAACAGAGGTTTCTTTAGGGTCAGAAACAGCAAAGCTCTCAAGTGCCCTAAGTGCCACCTAGATTTTGGAAAGCAGTTCAGGTGAATCTCACCTGTGCAAATATCTTCTATTTATATATATATTTATATAGAGAGAGCTACATCACTTTAACAGCTGAAAAGTTAATGGTAGTCCGAGAGAGAATCCAATAATTAGTTCCAATTGTGTGAGGAACATGGGGAACACTTCTGTAAAGTACCATTGCTTTAGCAGTGCCTGTCTCTGAAAGCTAATGGCATATATAATAATTAGTTCCAAAATATTAATACATACCTAGAAAATAGTATGTTTTATAAGCAAAGCAATTGACATAATTAATATAGAGCAATATGAGAAAAATATTATTTGTTACTTATTTCAGTGGCTCAACATTCCTGACTAATGTATGTATTAGGACAAACTGTTCTCTGTCTGTTGAGTTTCCTATCAGTAAAAACTTTTTCAACATATTTATCATTGTTCTCTTCATGAGAATTATTACCACAATAAATTACATTAACACAAAAGACATGCACCAAGTCCCTACTAGTTGTAGTGCATCATTTGGAAAGGATGATGAAGTGTAAATTATCAAAGTGCCAAGCCCAGGAAAAATCAAATGCTATCCTATATTCAAAGTATCTCCCATAGAGTTGGAGAATTAATGATCCCTCACCTGGGATGTTGTGTACCATGGGTTACTCATTTTTGACAAATACAAACTGTGATAGGCACAAAGAAAGTCAAAGAGAGGATGGTGCAAGAAATGGAGAGCTGCTCACGTGAGAGAAGGTTAGAGAGATTAGGGGGACAAAAGCTAAAGCAATTATAATTGCTATCTAGAAGTATGGAATTGATATGTAGAAATTTTAAACAATAACATTCAAACTAGAGGATAGTGAATACATGAGACTGAATGGGTGTAACTTGACCCTGAACACTCCTGGCTTGGAAAAGCACATTGTGATTATTATAGTAAAGCCTTGGGAATTTATTTCTTATGATTTATTTTAAATTAAATTTTAAAGATAGAGTTTTCATTGTAAGCACTGAGCATTCGTATATACTTTTAAAGAAAGCAGAATATCATTAATACAGGATTTTGTGTGAGATAGCATTTCAAAAGGAAGTCAGGTAGATGCTTAAGAAAAAGCTGGCGGGAGTGACCATGGGCCTTGAATTTGGTAGAGTGTTCTAGGTGGTTTTAGTTCCTTGTATTTACACTTTGACTCTGTGTGTATTTGACTTAAGTTCTGAATACCAGTATTTTAATTACCAACATGGTAATGAGTGGACGTTACTTCTCTCTGTTCTATTCACTCCACCCGGGGGTGTGAAATATTGTGGGTTTTAGGGCAGTGGAGAAAGTCAGCAAAATGTCTGGCTGGTGCTTCTCTGTGGTTTGGAGATGGATAAGGTGTGGACAGACCACTGCCTCAACCCTCCTGCTGGCCTGGCTGCCACTGTTGTGGTACTACAGCCTTGTAGAGCAAAAAAACCACACCTGAAAGTAAAACTTTTTCCTTGCATCATTCCTGTAAAACTTTTTCCCAGTATTTGGTTAAGTAAAGCAAAAATATATATTTCCTTTCCCAACACCAGATACACGAAGTTGTACAGCTCTGTTTCTTTCTCTTTATAGAAACAGAGATACATTTTAGGCTACAAAAATGGTCTTGAATGAGCAAATGGGGTTTTTTGGACCAAAATTTAAGTATTTTGTGAGGTGCTGTGGGTGTATTGAATTAAGTGAAATTTGTGTGACATTGACAGAATTAGTGGATGGTCCATGTTCCAGACTAAGACATCTGTAGCAATCAGTCTACTGTTCTACAGTTTTCACTAGGATTACAAGTTGGAATCAAATTTAATATGAAAAGAATTGGGAGCAAATGATTAAAAAAAAATTATCACCATTTTCCTGTGTTTTCCAGATATGTTAGTTGTGCAGAATAGAGCAGTTTGCTTATTAATTTTTTCTGTTTACAGATGCAAAAAGACAACTGGTTGGCAATCAGGATGTAAAATACATTATAAATATATGAGAATTGATTTCACTGAACTTAGTAGTATGTGATTGCAGAAAATAATGTCGATAATCAGTGCTGAAGAAAGTCACATTTCTAATCTAGCATTCACTGAGATTGTTTTCATTTCAGTATAATGTCAGTGATCTCTACTTGGAAAGAAAGACAACTTGGAAACATTTACCTAATTGAACGTCAGGTGTTTTTTTACGGGGTGTTTGTCACTTAGTTCCTTTAAATTACTCTTAAAATTTGCTTACATAATGGCTTGCTAATTTAAGCCTTACCAACTTGTTCACGTATGCCATGCAATTCAGATGTGTACTAATGCTGCAACAGAAGTTGGTAATATTGTCAGAACAAAATGTCTGGACTGTTAGGATTGTTTTTACATCCCTTTCATGGAACTCTTAGGTCAAATTGTCCATTAAAAGGCTAATTTATGTACGTTCTGACTAACACAGCTGTAGAACAACAACAAAAAAAAATTCCATCAGGACATGAAATTACATAGCAAATTGCAAATTGATAGCAGATAAATTCTCTCTCTTTCTGTAGCATTCAACATAACTTGCTTCCTGAAAGATACAGGGTTTATATGCATCAGGAAAGAAGCACTGCTTTTCAATAATCCCTTCCTAGAATGGCAGCTTCCAGCAGGATAAAAAAAAAACCAAAAAAACAGCAAGAAACTGAGAAATTCTATTTCAAGTGAGATGTAGAGCATTTTATTCTGCTTTTGGGGATGTTAGGTCACTTTCAAAAAATATGAGTGATTTTTTAAGCAAATCCTTAAAATTAAGTTACTCTTCACCAAGTTTGCTGAAGAGAGATGTTTGTCTTTAACACTTTTATTTCTTATTATTTTCCAGCTAGCAAAAATGATCTGTTAGTTCTTACCCACAAGAAAAGGCAGGCAGGTGATGCTAATGTTCCAAAGTTAACCAGATCAGATCTCCTTCATTTAATGATTGAACTGTAGAAGAGTCACTAGACAGCTGGGGTTTTATTCCACTATCACCTTAAATCATCATTGAATCAGTAATCACTTGGTTAAGCTCCTTGCTTTACCCAGATTTAGTTTACCTGTTTGCCAAACTCTTGAACCATGACTTGTCATGCAATTCTACAGTTGGTGACCAAGAAAATAGATTGCTACTAAAGCCTTCTTTCTTAACCTGTGCTAAAGGGTCTTGGACCCTTCATGTCTGTTCCTCATGTTGGCATGCAAGCTGCGTACCACTGATCTGTGGAGACATGCAGAAAAAGTATTGGGAACTTCATGTAGTATAGTGGGGCCTCAACAAAAAACCTCCCAAACTGTTAATCCACTGCAGTGTTATTTACTGCTTGCTGTGTTATCCTATTTTTAGTTCTGTATTTTCAGTACTTTTGTTTCAATTTAACTTATTCAGGAACATGGGAATAAATTTGAAATGTGTTGTTTTTTGGGTTTTTTTTAGTTAAGAAAATGTCAGCAGTACCTTTGAGTGTAATGATTCCTTCCATTGCAAAAACAAAGGCTATTTAGGCTTTTCAGAAGAAGCTATATTGCACCTCCTCTTGCCTAATGTCGTGTATGTATATATAGTCTATGTATATATAAACATATATTGCACAGATTTTTCATAAGTGAACATATATGCATACTGTATACATGCATGTAGTCTAATGCACAAAGTACAGGGCAAAATAAAGCTTTTAAGAAGCACTTTTTTGACCTTTGAAATCTGTAAGTGGTTCAAGGTATTTAAATCAACTGAGGAAATATTTATGTGCCCATTTATCTTGACAAAAAGAGATGGTCTGCCACAGCAGTCACAGAATCCCAGAATGGCTGAGGTTGGAGGGAGTCTCTGGAGGTCATCTGATCTAAATACCCCTGCTCAAGCAGGGCTACCGAAAGGAACTTGCTCCTTGCATTTTGGCATATCCATGTGCCTTTTGATTTGCATGGCGAATAATGAAAGAGTCAAGGATATTTCATATAATTTTTGTAACTTGCTCACTTATTGTAACTACACAAATTATAAGCTTATACAAAATATCCTTAAGTTCTGCTAGGGAATAATTTTGTTCGGACAAATGAATTTCAGAATTTCATAGAATCTTTCAGAAACAGCCATTAACAAGTATAGTGATTTTTTTTTCAGCTCAGTGTTTAGAGTGAAAGAAAAAACAGGTGAGCTTTCATAGTAAAAGATGCTAGACAATTTAGTTCTGACATGTTAGATCTACTTAAATGCAAGATTTAAAAAGAGTTTAAAAAGTGGGTTTTTTTCCCAGTGAGTGAAGGCTGTGTGAAAATAAAATCACATATGCTGAATACATAAGTAAAAATTTTAACAAACAAACAAACAAAAAAACCCAAAAAAATAACCCCAAAAGACACAAACCTAGCTATTGGCATCTTTCTTGCATTAAACCAAAATGCCACAGATACCTGATCACAGTGGCTGCTCCATGGTGTTGCATGGTAGTTGTTTTAGGATAATGTTCTGTAGGAACTTGTTCTACAATGATAAAAGACTCTCAGTTTCTTCTCATTTTTTAATGTCAGTTTTAGAAGGTGTTTCCATTTAAACAACAGAACACTTTTTTCCCAGGCTGATGGTATTTTCCCCAGCCCCAGTGTGTGACTACATAGTAATAAAGGGTTAAGAATATTCTTAAGTATTAGTTTTAAAGAGTGTCATGCAATAGCATATGCTTCTGGTTTTGAATATTTTCCCTTAAGAATTTTTGATTCCTCATCTTGTGATTAAAATAATTTTAGTAGCTGCTTGATTTTTAAGCTTGCAATTGCTTATGTGTCAGCAGGTGTGAGCCTTTTTATCCTTCTCTTACATTAGTGAGTAGTAAACAGTGCTGACTGGGGTCTTGCATCTGTTGATTCATTAAAATTTGAAACTTATAGGAAAAGATGATACTAGGGATTTGAAAAATAATTCTGGTTTCAGAAAATGAAACAATATAAAAATATTTTTGTTTACTTTTCTGTCAAATCTGTATTATCTATGCCCTAAGTATTTGTAAGTTAAGAAGTGGGATCAGGATTTTGTGTAAAGAAGATATTTTTCGTTGATAAGTTTCAACTGCAGATACATGTTGAAAAGCCAAGTAAATGGAGCAAGTTATAACAATTGAAATCTGAGATTTTTTCATATGCCATGTACCTTAAGAAGAAAGAGAATAATAATGAAAGAAAATACTAGCGGTGCATCACAATATCAAGGAGGGTCTGGTTTCTGTTTGATGTGTTCGTATACCCTAATATAATCAACACGACCCTATAAACTGTAACTTCATATTAGATTCTGATCCTTGTCTATTTAGTACATGCAGTTTTGAAAATGAACAAGTATGACCTTATGGATTTAATATGATAAGGCATGCATGTCTGGTATAAGGTTAAAGAAAAAACAAACAGTTTAAATCAGACACAATTCTTATTCAATCCATGACTAGTCAAATATGGATATAATTTTACAAAATTCGGAGAAAAAAATCAACCAACTAAAAAAACTGCTAAAATGATGTGTTCATATGCATGAAATCAAATTTTCTTTCTACATCTTATCACTTATTAATTCTGATAGATTGGAAATACAGTAATGGTATTTGATGCCCTTTTGCTTGTAATTGTGCTGTCAAAAAGTTTTATATATAGCTGTAATAATAGTGATGCATACAATTAAAATCCTAATTTTAAATGGAGTATTTCTTTTTTAACGAGTCTTCTCGTGTAAGGGGAACCTTTTATTATTAAAAAAAATAATTATTGCTGAATCATTATTAACATTCTCATAAATACTAAAGCTTATAAATGTTTAAGACTTATAGAATAAATATTTCAGGCTTATATCTTTTTCCAGATTTTTTGGAGAGTAGGGTTGGTTGGCTATGTTACTATCAGCAGAAAGCAAACTCAGCTTTAAACTCAGGCAAAATGTGTATATAGCAACTTGCAGTTTCAGCCAAGAGGTCACTATAACTTACTTGGAACTGTTCTTGCATCCTTTCACTGTGTTATACACATTTAATTGTCTTGATTTTCCACAGTGTGCTACTTTTTCTAGTTCATTATATTCATTATAGGAATCGCCTTGAATTTATTGTTACCTCTTGTTAACAAGGCAAATCCAATCTTACTACTGTTTATATCAGACTATTACCCTTATGGTATCTTAAAATCCAAAACTCCTCTGGCATTTTCATTGCTGTATCAAATTTGCCGTTGTTATTTGTGAATTCAGTTTGCCCTATTGCATTTCAAATTGAGCCCCAAATTTTCTTTGTAAGGATTGTGTATTTACTGTGGTTTTGCAATTTTCATTTCTGTAATGCAATAATGTGCTACTTGTCTGCACTGCAGAAATCATAGAATCATTAGAGATCTCTAAACCACTATATACAATATATAATAAATATATTGTTATTTTGGTCCGCTATGGAATACAGAACTAATGAGAAAACACATTATGTTAATAAAAAAGGTATAGAAAAAGCAACTTCATAGTATTAGCTTGAAAATCGAAGATTTAAAAATGTGTTTTCATATAAAATTTAGCTGTCTTAGTTGCACTGCACATTATTTTTTTTTCAGTCTGTAAAGTAGTCATCTTGGAGTATTAAAAACATAAGTTTGGATTAAAGGGGTGTCTAATCCAGAGACTGTGACTGGTAAAGGTAAACTTAATTTGTATG
>JAWWMP010000116.1:85360154-85409688 GCA_035047865.1 Dendrocincla tyrannina | reverse complement strand
ATTAAAAACATAAGTTTGGATTAAAGGGGTGTCTAATCCAGAGACTGTGACTGGTAAAGGTAAACTTAATTTGTATGTGTCTACCTTCTCTGAAATCTGGCTTGCACATATTTATTATATCAACACGTTAGGGAATAAGTTAATTTAATTCGGTAGATTTGCAGCTCTTTTAAATTAGTGATCTACAGCATTGAGTGGAGGACTGTGGGGAAGCCAGCCATCTCAGTCTGCATGAGAGTGAGGTGAGTCCAGATGTAACCCACTTTTCCAATGTGCGTCTGTACAGTGAGGCTGATCACTGGAAATAAATTTGTGTTGTGCAGTGCTTTGAAAACAGAAATTAAGTAGAAGTGCTGTTATTACTGTTGACAAACATGCAATGTGTGTAGTTGCGTAGTGTCAGATGGTTAATGTACTTCCCCAGCATTTGTTCATGTGAGATGTAGCCTATCAATCAAGGAGGCATCTGTCAGACAGAATTTTGGATATTATAATTTTGAGCTCTTTCTTGAATACTTCAGGCAAATGTATCCGAAATTAACACTTGTTTGTGAATGGAAAGTCACATAAAAATGTGCCATCTATTAGGAAACCAAGGGAGGTAATTTTTGTGTCATGTCACTCACAGCTTCAGTTGGGATGCAAAAAAAAGTAAAATAATCTGAAAGTATAAAATTCTGCGGAGGGCTGAAGAGAAGGGATTGCTTTACAGAGATATACCAAGCAGGCCAACATTTTGCTCCATCTAAACTTTCATCTAATTGAAGAGAGGAACCTTGATATCTCTTGATATCTCTTCTGATTGATGTTTTAATGAAAGCCTTGCTTTAGAGATCTGAGACACTTTTGGTCCTTTTCTTTTCCTCCCTCAAAAACATTGAGGGAGAACTGAATAGAAAATGTGCAGGAGATGTCCAGGGATGTCTTTTGGCTCAGAAGGCTTGGAGTGTGTTGCTCTGTGGGATGCCTGAGGGGATATGGCACACCAGCAGGGCAGACTGCTGATGTTCAAGCAAAGCTCAGCCAGAACTAGTTGCCCTGTGGAACTTGTTTTTATCTGAGCAATATATAATAACCTTTAGTTATTCCAGCAGTGTTCCGATTTCTGGGTATACTTGGGTTTTATTGCTATAGGACAGTCGATCTAGCCTGTCACTTAGTCTGAACTGTGCCCAGGTGTAGTATCTGTGAGCACTCCTGTAAAAAGATCTCATAAAGTGGAAAATTTTTCCTACTCATGCATCATCCTTCCTTAAAACACTTTAGATTTTGGCAACTGAACTAACTTGTTCAGTCTCTGCGTGCCTCTGGATATTTCTCTTCCATGTGGTCACAACAAAACCAGTATGCTGCCAGTTCCCATGAGAGTGTTCTCATTTAAGCACAGGCTGATTCGACAGCCCAGAGTGTATCCCTTAACCCCAACCAGTTCTTTACTTGGTCAATTTACTTCTTGGAATTTGTACCTTTCAGCTTGAATCATTGTAGCCCTCATTCATGTAAGATTCTTTTATGTGATTTTTAATGTGATATGTAGGGTTTTGGACTAAATATGACTTCTAATATTTAAAATGTTTATAATTATGTACACTGCTGAGGCACGGTTCTTTGGTTCTAGGAGTAACAAAACAACATGGACACACTAAATAGAACTAAGTTTAGTAAACTGAATTCTGGGACTGTTTTTGCACCCGAAAACCAGAGAGATTTTACTAAAAAAGAGATCTTGCTGCAAAGAGAGATTTGATAAGATTTATGACCTATTAGGCATTATGAGAAATCAACAAGTAGTTGAAAAAATTTCAAGAGAACAAAGTAATTATGTGACATCTATGACTAGATGTAATCTGTGCTCTTGTGCTATTTCTCTTTTTTATCATAAATAAGCTTAATCCTCATCCAGGATTAAAATTCAGTGTATTTTTAGCCATGCAATGTCCTAGATAAAAGACACTTCCATCTATGTTTTTATATCTTTTGCATTCTGGAGCATTTTGTAATTTTACGTAACAGATGGATGCTGCTGTCTCTAGATCTCCAGTGCTGCAATTATTGAGGGCTTAGGATAGTTTGTCATACATATACCTGAGGTACATTATTTTATTAAGCATAATATGAGAGTTTGAGGACAGAACTGTATATGTCAAGCAAACAAATCTATATAAAAAGTTTCTGTAATATTTTGTGAGGTCTTTTTGATTTTGTTAATTTAAGGACCCATTTGCAGATAAGGCTTCCAATGGAGATAAATCAAATGTCTCTTCAAAACTATGATTATAAAGTGGTATAAAGTTTCTGTTACCAGTTGTTTAATGACTGGTAAGAGATTAAGTGAAAATCTGCGCAAAATGTAGTCTGCATTTCCTTAAAGAGCACATAAAACCTAATAATTTCTTTTAATCCACACTGAGATTTCTAAAAAGATGCATGCTATTTAGGCTGAAGTTTAATCATGTACTGTGCAATTGCAGTGTTCCAGCTAAAACCGCCATTAACTAACTTAGATGCAACAAGTTTACAGAATATTTGGAATTAAACCTTATTTTTTCAATAATCTATTATACTTGTCATGAACTTGTCCATAAAAATCAGACTCCTATAGCAAAACCCTTTGTAATGGTGAGTTTTGGGAAAATTATTTGGGATGTCGTATTCTAAAAAGTTGAGTATTACTGAGAAATACAGATTAATCGTAGAGATGAGCAGATGTTGCTGGGACTCTATAAATAGATGAGTGTGTGTATGATGGTTGATGTTGTGGTCATGGCTGGAGGAAATTTGTGTATGTTCCTGGGATATTAATACTCATAGTGTAACTTGTATCTTTGCAACATGTGGTAAGCGATCAAAGCTCTTACCTGTGCATGCATCAGCAAAGTTAATTTTTTTCTCTAATTTTTCCTTCTCTGACAAAATAGCATCTACAAACAGAGAGAGGGCAGTTGAAGGTTCATCCAGAAAACTGTTCTCAAGACCTTTGTCAGCCTGACAGCTTTACCGTTCAGGATTATTTGGGTCAGTCCCTTTAGCTGTAAAGAAACCTGCTTTTCTAGCCTATTTCAGGGACTGATGTCACTGCTTTTGTGTATGGATTAAAGAGACCATAGATACACCTTCTTGCCCATGTAAGTGCAATACAGCAGAAAAAGCAATAAGAGAATTAAATGAAGACTTCATCCACCTTGTTTGTTTTTTTACCCCAAAGCCTTCATCATAGATACAACATTACTCTTGGATATCTGTGAATATCCTATGTTGGAGGTTATATTCCTTTTCTCTTTACACCTTATGTTTTCCTAATCAACAAGCGAGTGTTTAGTAGAGTCTATTGCTCATTTTGGAGGAGCTGCCCTCTTGGCCACTTCTGCAGACTATTAAAGAGGAGACTGGTAAGGTGTCCAAGAGAGATTAATTCAATACGTTTACCTGTCAGACTGAGTAGGAACCCCTACAATATATGTGAGTTGGATTTATGCTTTCATTATACTTACTGGGGGTAGGATCAGTGTGCCTCAGAGTGCTTCAGCTTGTTCTGCATTAGATTAAATGGGCTCTGAATACTTCTAACTGTTGTTCCTGTTTAGGGAAATAGAGCCCCAAGTCACCTAATGTCATATAAGGTACTGCAGAGTTTCACTGTAGCTCCCAGCAGCTACCCCAGTGAGGGTGGCTCTCAGGTAATACCCATGTCATACCTTACAGCTCCACACTCATATTTTGGAGATGTTAGGGTGTTGCAGGTGAAACTGAATGCAAGTGTTGAGGCAGTTGAATCCTACAACAGATTTTCATTAGCTACAGTAGAAAATCAGACAGCAGCGATGGCCTGTAGACACATTTAGGAACCTATATTTAGTCTTATTTCAAATGAAACCCTACACACTCAGTCTGAATCTTCTGTGCAAACCTACGCCTTCTCTACCCTACATGCAACCTGACAATTCATGCACCAGCAGATTTTTTTTTTAGCCTTTTGTCTCCTACATTAATTGACCTCCTTAAAAGAGGGTATCTGGTCTTACGCAGTCTGTGATATGTGGAAAGTTGTGAATATATTCTGCTGTAGAGAGTTCAATTTCTTTCCCCCCCCCCATTAAGGACAGTCACAGACAAGAAAATTGTATTGTGTGTATTGCATATTACTGAAAAATGTCCTAACCAACAGTTTAATTTTCAGTATTTAGGATATACTTACTAGTGTTGGTAAATTCTTTGCCATTTGACTATAATTCACAGACCTTTGAAGGCCAAAATCTGTTTTCAACTCTATGGCCATGCAATGATACAGTCATAAACTCTTGCTGAAAATTTTCTATAAACAATTGTCCAATAGTGAGAATGATATAGGTCAACTGAGTATTCATGTTCATAAAGATCAATGATTAAAAGCCTTCATCTAGAATAGAATGTTTTAGCCTTCCTGAGGCTAAGATGGTGATTAGAGAAAACCCGAGTTGGTCTGGTTGACTTAGCAGAAAGTGCTTCTTTTTGTAAAAACAAACTGACTGGTGGACTTGGGATACAAAAGACAGGTGCAGTTAGCCATGCAGGCTGTTTCTCCCAAGTCAAGGAGTAATCCTAATGCTTCAAGCTACAGAAGTTTCAGACAGGCTTACCAGGCAGTGTCATGCTAATATATTATGTGCTTCCCAGAAACCGCACTCCTTTTGTAATGCCAGAGAGAGAGAGATATTATCAAAAGCCACTGTAGGAAAAGCTTTGTGGGGTCTCAACATCTCTTGAATACTGTTAGGTACAGTCTGCTCCAGACTACCTGCCTGAATTTCCAAGTTATCCTTTCTATTTTAGCCTCAGAAGGACCAGATTTGGGGTTTAACAATTTTAACATTTGCTTTTAAAAGCCACTCTTTTAAATTATAAAGCCACTCTGCTAAACTATGGCAAGAAGAGCTTCCTGATCTACAACACCTTACATTTTTTGTAAGTTAGCTGTTTTCTCAAAACTCGTCTCACCCAGGGTCCCGTGTGCTCTTTCAATTGGTTAAGGCCTTTGGTTTATTTGGTAGCAATTTGCATTTTAGTGTTTTATTTTACAGCTGTTCATTGTCGACTAAGAACTCTATTTTTGTCATATCTGTGTTATAAATCTAACTACTATGATGTTTATAGGCTAAGAAAATCACCTTTTCCTTCTTGCTTCTCTTCTGGGTTTTATTTTTCAGTCCTTTTAAGTGTATAACCTGTCCAGTATATATTTAAACAGTAATTACTATTTCTTAGCAGTTTATTGTACTGAATAGCTAAAAGGTATGCACTTCCTTAATCTTTTTTTCTTCTTAATCTCTAATAGCTTTCTGAATGGCTGACTTCAGATGCCTAGTAGTTTCCTTTTCCAATTTAAACATCACATATTATTGTATTGAATGTAACGAACTTAGATTTCTGTGCTTTAATCAGCAAGGAAAGAGAGCATTGTTCAAGATTAATGAAGTATGCATCAACTCTTAGGCTTCTGTATCATAAGCATTTTTAGATGGCTAAGTATAGCAAATACCATAAACGTTTCAAAAAGAGAAGTTCCTTTGGCTTTCACACCAAGAGACATGGCATAGTCTCAGCAACTCTTTCAAACAAAATGCTTAAATCTCACTACCTAGTAGAGAGGAGGAGAAGTAAACATATGTAGTTTTAGAAACTGAAGAGTCACTTCTTTAATTTGAAAGATAGCCATTACAATCATACAGAAAACTTGGTACTATGGTCTGGCTTATGCAGAGCATGACATTCAATGCAGATCTTAAACCTTTCAGTTTCAGTTCTGTCATACTCTGAAAGCAGCAAATTCTTATTTGGCTACCAATACTCTTATCAACAGTGCTCAGGGGAAAAAAAAAATAAAAGGTCTCTTCTAGTGGTTCAATGTTAAACTCTAGAACAGCTTGTTTCTTTAAAATAGACAGGGAAAGGAGAAAAAAAAAAACACATGAAGGATTTGCAAATAAAAGTCTGCAATGCCACATGATTATTACAAAAGCTGCTGGATGTGCTCTGTTTGCATTTAGAGCTTTAGTGTGTCTCACATTCAATCTGCCACTATTTTCTCCTGTGTACTAAGAGTCCTGGCGAACTCATTTGTCACATGGTTTGTCATAGTACACGTGTGTGTGTAGACTTGGTAGTGCCTTATGCTGATTATGCCTGAAGAGATATAAAGCTCATCTAAAAGCATTTTTCTTAAAATAGAAAGATAACCCCAAATGCCTTCTTTCTTTTCTGAAGAAAAAAACCCAAACCAAGGAAAGGAAGTAGAGATTTTTCTGAAGTAAGTTTTATTTGTCTGTGTGTCTTCTGTGTTCCAAATGCAATAACTTTGATATGTGACAAGAAGACAATCCAGTTTTTTTACACTTCCAGCACGCTAGTTTCCTCATAATTCCTAATATTAGTCCTACTTTCTTCCTATTGTCGCGCTCTAAAATTTTCTCCTCAACTTGTTGTTCCCTCTCTACCTTTTCTCTTCACCCTACATTGAACCTTTCTACCTGTTAGCCCATGTCTTCTTGGACATTTGTTCTTCTTGGCCACCTCATCTCACAAGTCTTCCCTCTTTCCCTGTATTCTTTTGTGTAAAGAACTGAAGTGGTTAAGAGAAAGTTATTAAAGACCACAGGGTCAGAAGAGGCTGACCTTCAGTAAACCAGTCGCATTTAAGCTGGGATAAACTGCTGGTTTTAGTATAATCACCTAAAACTTAGAGACAACCAGAATAAAACAGTACTAACCTTATTAATATGTAGTCTACTGACTTGATTTCAGGGTAGAGTTAAAATTAATTATAAACTAGAGAGAAATACAAAGGAATGATTAAAATCAGAGCCTGGAAATAGAAGATATTACTGAAATAAGATTTTTTAGAAAACCTCTCGTAAACTCATGTATGTCTGGATGAAGGTAGAATTGTCTGATTTTTCTATTATGTCTGTTTTGGATTTAAGTAACTGAGGTTGATTTGTTTGGCTGGGATCATTCTGCTGGCTGCATTACATAACCTGAATTAAAAAAAGCTCCAAGATGGATTCACGACAACATGCAGGGATCAAATTGAAACTGAGAGGAGCAGTACTATGCATAGAATGTTTATCAGACATGTTGGTCAAAATCGGTTTAGAAGATGGTTACAGTCTTTGAACCCAGCAGAGGACTGATGTATCTGAAAGTTATTTTTTCCAGATGAACCATGGTATCAGAAGTACTCCTGCTTCCTGCAAACCCCATGGTTATGTTTAGTGTTCAGCTACTTCTAATGTGGCTGATTCCTGAACAGTGATGCAAGGTAATCCAAGTTTAGGCAACTAAACCACAGACACCCAGCTCTGGAAGCTGTTGCTATGTCAAGGCTACCTTCTACCAAGCAGAGAAAAAGAAAATTCTCTCCTTTGTTGCTGACATGGTTCTCTTTCTTCTAAATAAGGTACAAGTGTCTGGGGAGATAGCACTTAAGAGGGATCTAGCTAGTCATTAAATTTCTTTTAGCTCCTGACACAAAGGGGAACCTGCCACATAAAACCCAGTTACCTGATGAAAAACATTGCTTGCTTCTGTGAGCAGGCAAGTGAACACAAGTATATATATGTGCTCATGACTCCTATATTTGTACCACCATGGAGTATGCATCCCTCTATTTCTGATAATAAAGAGGCAGAATATCCTTAACTCTTGCCTCTTCCCCACACAGCTTTAAGTCATCATTGCACTGTATGCCTTTTATTTGTTTAGGAAATACAAAGCCTCATTAGATATCTGTGAATATACAGGTAAGTGCAGAAGATCAGAATGATTGTCTTATCATCTAGCCGAGTTCTGATCTCAATTTTTTAACCTGTTTTTGTAACAGTAGCTTCATCAAATAATGAAATATCATTACTGTTTCAATTTCCTAACTGTATTGTTCTGCACTGCTTTACATCATCTTACCCAATTGAAACTTCCCTCTTTCCCTGTGTGGTCTGCCAGTAGTATTGCAAATTCAGGATAGTAAATGTCTGATATTAATACTGGGTGTGGTCTGTGAATTGGCTGTCAACAGTGTGCTGTTTAGATCAGTTAAAAAATTTGTAATATTCTTACACTGGCACAAAACTCCTGAGGCATTTCCCTGTCCCATTTTCCTTATCTTTTCAATCTTCTGTGTTCAAAGTCACAGTTGTTTAACCCTTTCTCAGTTGCCCTGTAGTCTTCCCTGAAACTCTACACTTTTCCTTACCAAAAATACATTGTTTTTCCCAGTTGTGTTTTTTTTTTTAATATATCTTAAATATCCACTCAAATTTGTTGTAGAACACTGATATTCTCTCTTCCCCTTCCTCAAATCTTCCATCCCAGATTTACTGAGATTCCTTTGTGCTCGAGCTTGATAGCACAGATAGCACAGACTTAACCAACTTAGCCTCAGACTCTGCACCTGGAGCGAGAGGTGGGAGAAATAAAAGAAAGGACCATGGACATCTCAGAAGGTAGGATCAACAAAGGTGAAATTAAAAAAAAAACCCAAACAAATGACAAAAACCAAAAAAACCTGTGACATCCTTTTGGTAAGGGAGTAACTGCAAATCAGATGTTGAGCCAACTCTTACGCTATGTTGTGGTTCCTCAGGATAGTCTGGTAGCTTTTTCAGAAGAGGAGAGATCTGGTTACTGATCTGTGTAAGGTAGCATGTTGCACAAAGAAAGTGTATGTTTTTAAAAGCAACAGTTTTAAACTTTTGAGGAGTTGCTGTGATGATAGCAAAGTGGGAAGAATCTGCCTTCTGTAAATATAAGCCGTGCATTTACATTCATAAGAAAAATCAAGCTTAAGTATTTCTAATGGTGTGAAGAAAGCTACAAACTTAAGGGTCAGTTTGGGACAGATGGTAAAACACAAATGTAAATAACATGTATAGGGCATAATCCTATTTAGTGCTTTGCCTAAACCCTTACTGGGCAGTACAAATTGTGAAATACTCATTTATAAGTAGGTACCCTATAATTCTTAACATCCCCCAAGCATTAAAAGTTTTGTCCAGCTACGTTTATACCATGGTGCACCATTTCCTGCCCCCGCCCTGCAAACTAAATAGTAAGAAAATAATGTGCAATCAACCATTCATGAATTTTACTCTTTCACTGAGAGCGCTTGCTTTTGCCCACTTAAGAAAAGTTAAAACATGCATGATCAACGTGGTGGAGGTTTGTAATGATTGTATTCATTTAAAATGAATAAATGAAGCTGCACAGCAGAGATCAGTGAGATGGTCCTGAAATATGTTAAAAATATGCTTTTTCTTTTCTAAAACAGAGGATTTTGGGCATTTGTTTGAACTGACAGATCTGAATGTGCTGCACATACTTCCTTGGCAGGTTATTATGTCATCCATAAAAATCTTTGTCCTAACATGATTGTCACTCTGCTGTATATTCAGCTCATTCCCACTAGGAGTAATCCTCAACTGCCAGCTATTCTCTGCTTTCTATCCCTATTTGCACAGCCAGTGATAATTCTCCTCCTCCTCCTTGCAGCCTTTGGATTTTTGCATCATGTCTGCATAGCAGTCTGTTAATCTCAGCTCCATTGTCTCTTCCTATAGGTCCAAGCAGTCTCTGTAAGCTTTGCCTGTTTCTAGTGTTCATTGTTCTTTCCCCTGAATTGCCTCTGCAGACAGGGGTGCCCAGAGAGATCTCCTGGTGACCTCATGCTCCTTGTGTCTGTCAAGGCCTGTTATATTCTTCTGGTTAACTCAGCAGTGATATGCATTTTACAGGTTGGGAACTTCAAATACATATGTTAGTCAGTCTCTCAAAACTAGAGGGGGCACCACTGGCTGTTCACACATTACTTCAACATAGGATAGAGAGTCCTAATATCTGAAATCTCTGAAATACCTGGAACTGCATATATTTATATATATACTCATGTATATATATACTATAAGACAATGTAGTTCTCACTAACTCATATGGGAAGCTTTCAAGCACTCAGTCAAACACCAGCTTTTGGTGGAAGTAATCTTAAGCTCTTGGATAGCTGAGGAAGTAGATGTGTTCATACATCATGGTGCATACTCCGGGAAAAAAAGTGGATCAACATTCCGTGGGCTTTCCATAGTCCCTTGTGTGAGTACAGTGCCTCTCCCCTCAGAACTTTTCAGATTTTATGTACTGTTTGCTTTGGGGCAGAAACCTGTGTAGATAGTGGGCCAAAAATCAGACAGACTTTCTAGGAGTCAAGTACATAATATTGTTGAAGAACAATAGGGCCATTTCTCAGTGCTTTATTCTGTAGAGAATCACAGAGTGCTTGATATTTGAAGTGGCCTCTGGAGATCATCTAGTCCAAATTCTTGCTTAGAGCAGGCCTAAGTAGATTCAGGTTGCCAAGGGCTGTGTCCTGTTGGTTTTTGAATGTCTTCAAACATGGAGAGTTCGTAACACTATTTTTAATACTTTATGTGTGTGTGTTTGAGAAAACAAAATCAGAATTTAGTTCATGCCTATCAACTCCCTTATGATCTGTACCAGTTGGCACACTTTTCTTTCCATGAGCTCTTTTATTTTAAGAATTCAACTCTGCAGTTTTAACTGCTTCCATTTTGATTTTTGTTGTAAATTATTTTCCTTTCTATACTCAAATCTCTCTTGTCTCTCTACTACATCTGTTTTGACATAGTTTGTATTAAAAATACATAAGACTATAAAAATATAAATAATGGCATTGTAGTGCAAGCTCCCACAGATATGATGCACATACTCATCCGCTATTAAAGACAGTATTGTTTGGAACATTTGAATGTTTTTGGTGCAGTTTGTAAATATATTAGTAGGTAAATGGAGTGGGAAACTTCTGGTGAGTTCTCTATTTTTTGAATGACAACTAAAACTTTATGTCACTCCTGAGTGCAAAGCTGTTTTTTGCCATTTACCTTATTTTGTTATATTTCTGCAATTTAAAGAAAAAATATTTCTGTGTTCCATGTATATCTGTAACTGTGGAAACCATGAAGTGATTAAGAGGAGTGCAGTTGATGCTTCTGTGGCTCATCAAGACAGACAAATGTTTAAATAGCTACAGAAAACATTTTAGTATTTTCTTAAGAAGGTTAGAAGAATACAAAAAACTGACCTATGAGACAATGATTTCTAAGGTAGCTTAATGGTCTATGAAAAATGGAGATTGAAGTTACAGAAAATGGGGCTAGCGATTCATGTCTAATATCAGAAGAAACGGAAGGAAATTTAGGCAAGAGAAATAAAGTTGAAAAAGAAACCGATTTGTGAGGAAAGAGTGAGACTAAAGCCATAGTCCTGCTTTAGAAGATCACAGCTTTAAATAGGACAATGCAATTTTTGTAGTATATTTTAGTGGTATGTATTAATTAATTTATTTGTGTAGCAGGATTAGTAAGGAACTTGCAGGGGAAGAATATTTCAAATTACTGTATGTAAATGTGCTGGTGTGAACTTTTGGACAAAACTCCTGCCTTCACCACTAGTGATTTTGCTTTCTTCCTTGAACTCCAAAGGTATTTTCTAAGAAATGCATTTTAATAGTGGCTGGAACCTGGCTGTGTGCTGTTTCAGAGATGATATTTCATATTATTACTTTATAGTTGCCTGAGTGTTTCACTTCCAACACTCAGTTTGCTGCAGGATTATTCTAGATAATGTTTAATTTTGTGGAAGTTGTTGGCAGCTTTCTGAAGGATTGGCAACTGTAGCTGAGAGATTTTGGCAGAAGGGCCTGTGAAGAAAGCCAGTTGTTTTTTGTTTTATTTTTATCTTAGAATGACTACTAGCACTGTTGCTAACAGCAATGTCAACAAAACTAGCATAAAATACCCTCTTGATGTTAATGCCTTGAAACATTACCGTATCACCTCCTTCCATAGGCAGTTTGTAGCTGCGAGTTTAGAAACTTAGGCTGAGAGTAAGACTAGGATCACTGTGTGAACTGCCTGCTCAGTTGCCCAAAAGTAGGCATCTGATGCCATTTTTGATGCCCTGCCGTACATAAGACACATATATATGGCTGGCAGATGTAGCCTAGCTCTTGTGCCAGGCTTATGCCCTCCTAAGTGGTGTGGGACAGCAAGAAGGGCTGTGCTGACTTATTGCCTATATTAGACATAGGATTTCATTCTATTTTGCTGTGTCTACTTGAAAGTGACTGGACTCGTGTTAGCTGGAAACTTAAGTACCTGCCATGACTCTAGCTCTTTCTGTGTAGACAGAAAAAATGTAAGCATCTTACTTGCATCCTTATTTGTATGGAATCTTATTTGAATAGATGACATCTCAGTTAACTGTGAAAGGCAAGCAGAAAAAGACTAGGAAGTGCAGTCTTTAGTGCAAGCGGAAAATTCTATTAAAGGCAGACTTTTAAACATCCCTCAGTCAAACTTGTAAATGGCACCGCAGGCTTTAAGGTGACATGTAGTTCTGTGAACTGTGCAGCCTTGTTTCCTATATGAACATATCTCATCGTTGAATCACTCTGTCGATTCTGTGAAGCCAAAAAAGATTGCACTAATGAAATATTTAAAGAGCTTTTAGACAACTGCCTGTTTCATGTAAATTTTAAGAATATAATCACTTGAAAGATCTCATGCCTGTGCAAAATTTTATTGCATTTGTTCAGCGGGGTAAAACATTATTGCAGAGTGTGGGGAGAAAAAGAGGAAGAGCCCAATCAGCTGTCAGCAAAATCCTCATTTTCTTGGCAAATTAGGGTAAAAATATCAAGCTGAAAACTTAAGTTTTGAAGAAAATCTGCTCTGCAAAAGAATGGAAGAACAGAGAGAACTAAAATGGCTTCAGTGTCACAGTCCTGAAATGACTGAGGCCTATATGTCAGGTGAACACCAGCATGGGCAAAGTGGTCCTCTTCGTACTTGGAGAGGTGGATGGCAGAAAATTGCGTGCTCCTTTTGAAGCCCTCAGTCTAGAGGAGAGGCTTCAGAGAAAGCAGAATCTAGACTCCTAGGCTACTTCTTTAATTAAACCTAATCTGGGACTATTCCTAGAGATTAAACTATCTCTGCAAATAAACTGATATAAAGGTGCTTGGCATGCTCTTGGTTTTCTGCCCTTAGCATTTTCTTATCCTATTTTCCTGGTTGTTTGGGAGTTGTGGTGTTCTGTGGTGCACCTCTAGGAAGCAATTTGCATGCAGCCACCTTGCTGTGAAGTAGAGCAGAGACCCTAGCATAGATGCAGGTTATTTTGTGTCATTTGGCTTCAGTGCTCAAAAATGTTCCTGTGCAAGACTAGTGTGCTAGTACTGGTGTCATTTGAAGACGTAATTTAGCGGGAGACAGCAAGTCAGTGCTGTAGGCAACACATCCCCTTGCTCCCATTTGCCTCTGTTTCTGGCTGCACGGTTTCACTACTCATCATAATCTCCATGAGAAAAATAGATGTGGCAAAAAATGAAGCAAATATAAAAAATACGGATATAGAATACAGACTTCTGCTATGTTTTTAAATGCAAGTGGCTCCTGGGACAACCTGACAGTCAAGGAACAGGATACAGGGGAATATGAGGCATGGGGAACCTGGGAGCGAGAAAGAGAAAGGACAAACCCTGTTAGGGAGGACGAAGAACAAAAGAGGAGGAGCTGGGGAGTAGACCTTCCCTTTTGCTGAGCAGGAACTATTGGATGAACTCAGCTGTCTGTACACATTTGAAAAATACATTTAATGAAAGCTTGGATTTACATGTACACTTTTATTAGAAAGGCAGAGTTGTTTACTTACTAAGATTTTGGACTAATGTAAGTATTCAAGTAGATTTCCAGCTTCATGTATTTATATTTTAATGGAGTGAAGCAATCATGACACTTTAGCTAGGATTTTATTACATTTTGATATAGCAAAAGAGATAAATGCAATGCTGTATACTAATTTCATGGTTTGCTGCATGTTTTTTGTTATCTCAGAAACATTAAGTGATACATAATCTAATTTAATTTTTGTGAATGAATAATTTTGTAAGAGCAAATTGTTAACATTTTCTTCCCTCTGACTTTCAAGAGATGACTTGTAGGGTGGTGGCAGAGCTTTGCTAAACTTAATGGTGCCTCAGGTAGAAAAGAGGGTCTCCCTAATTAGATCATTCTGAAATAACTAGTGTCTTCTAAAATTACACAGAAGGAACATTAACAAAATAAAGAACCTGAAAAAAATATCGTGTGTATACCCTTCAAAAGGGAAATAATTAAGATAGCGTAAAGGTTCAACAAGTAATAGCCTGTGGCCTGCTGTATTAGCAAACTTCTTACCTTATTTGCCCCACAGAGATGAAGCAGGATGCATGTGAGTCAGTCCGACCGAGGGTTTGCAATTTCTAAACTCGTGAAGCATTAGGGAGTGTGCTCCTTAGGGAGCCTCCTCAGAATCTGGGCTTGGGTGAAGGATTTGGGGAACTCGCTCTGACATCAGTCTCAGTTTTTCCTGGCATGTGTCACACAAATTTGGTATGATTTTTGTGCCCTCCACAATGTGACTTGAAGCCTCCCACTGCATGTTTGGAAGTTTCCAAATTTGAATTTGAATAAAAGCCTTTTTTTAAATTTTTTTTTTCCCGCATTCTACAATGCAGGTTTGAAATATGTAGTTATGAACAATTGTTCTTATTTTTGTAACTGAAAATGCTCTTTTTCTGTGTGTGTAGTTGTATATATTATTTACTATGGGCTCTTTCAAGTTGGAATTTCATGTTGTGTTAGTACAGGAATACTGTTCCTCCTCATTGTGGATCACATTCATCAGTACCTGTAAGAGTAAGTTTGAGGAATATTTTTTCTGTGAATGAAATACCCTGTATTCCACATGAAGGCAAGCATGGGATCCTTCTAGCATGTTTTCACGCAGCCTGTAAAGTTTCCACGTGAATCTGTGTGGGAACTGTTGACCCACCTCTGCTGAGTCCTGTGTGTGCCACTGTTTTGGTTTTTTTTTTTTTTTTTTTTTTTGTTATGTAGCAGTAAAGCCCAGAACCCTTTGCTATGCTGTGAAAATGCACATTTTTTCGGAGCCATGCATATGAATCCTTTGAATGAAGAACATCACTTTACCGGTTCTCTTTAATAGCTTCATGTGTGGAATTGCATTGACATGTGCAAGGATGCAATCACCAGAAACGAACCCAACAACAAAACCCAGACTCTGGGTGTCATGAATGACTTACTGTAGCACTGCATCAGAGCTCACTGTCCAGAGGAGAGTAAACAGAAACTATTATTGAAGTGACAGGCCAGAGTAAAATTGTCTAACGCTTTTCATTTTACTGATGCATCGTGTGGAGGTCCAGAAGCCACATTAGAGAACTGTAATCCTTCATCAGAGCATTTGTTTGGTTGCCTAACATCTGTGGATTGTTAAGATAAGTTATTACACAGACCTGCTTTAGTTTAGATTAGTTTGGACCACATCCCAGTATATTCAATCAGGATATAATTCCTGCATGCCGCTAAATTGCTTGCTCCACATACTTCTCTAAAAATGTTTTTCAATATACAGTTTTGTCACTGAAACTCTTCTGTCACCTCAAGGTTTGATATTTTTTTTTCCTCCTAAAGAAAAGCTTTTATTTTTCCTTCTGGACTGAATATATCTCAAGGCAACCATAGCACTTGTTATTTCCTGAAGAGATTCCTAAGCAGGGATGGTAGTATAGCTTCTATGTGAGTATAATACAGATTTCCTACATGTGTAATTTATGGTGATTGGTATGTATTGTGTCCAAACTGAAGAGTTTAAGGACCTCTGTAAGAAAATGGTTTTATATTTACATGTCTAGTATTTCTTCTTTCAGTACTGTGTAATTTTTGGTGTCTATTTGTGCTTTAGCTATTCTTATTTGTTTGCATCTCATAATGTTTTGCATAAAAGTAATTACAGTATCAAAACTGATTGTGTAAATTCACGGTAATTTATTGAAGTTTATTGCATACTTTGTACATATTTTAAATTATTAGATACATTAAATTGTAAATGAAGTATGCTACCATCTTTATGCATTTAAGTGGGCTTGCATACATACACACATGGGTAATTTAGTTAGAATATTTAAATTTTACTTTAGTGTTTCTTTAAACAAACTCTAGTTGATTAATTTTTTTATTAATACTTTTTTCAACTTTTCTTGGAAAACTGATAAAATGCAGGTCATGATATTTTTTGTTATTGCCCTTGGTTATAGCATTGACATAGGTTTTATATACACAGACACAGACATGGGCATATGCATGCTTGCTGTCTAATGAAATAGCAATTGTGTCAGATTCTATAAATGCATTTTAAAATGTGTTTTTTTTTTCTTTTACTCTTGCTGGGATTTTTTAATACCTGTAATAATAATCACACAAACTAACAATCTATTCTATATAGAACAGATAGTTGATAAACTGAATCTCTGGTTTGTGAGGTATACTAGATGGAGGAAATTATATATTTTTGGAATGAAAGCTTTTTTTTTTATTAAAGGACTATCATTTGTTTTTGTCCAAATTGCTGTTCTTGTTATCCTACTGACAGATATCTGTTTTTATCATGATATACCTTTGTGCCCCCGTTGGAACAACTGTGGCTTTTGATTAAGGGTGGTTTTTTCTAATTAATATATTAATAGAGACTTTATTAGCCTTCTAAAATAGAAGAAATATAGCAGCCATCTTTTGATAAAGGTACAATCCCAATAAAGGGAAAAAAGTTAGATGCCTTGTCTGTGTGGTTCGGTCAAACAGTGCAGAAATACATTTGGAAGTTATGACGTAGTTTGCAAACCTAAACAGGTAGTCTGTTCTAGGGTGTTTTAAATAAATCTCAGTGGTTTTAAATATGGAAAATGCCTAGAATTTTCATCATGCACTTCCTCCCCAGGCCAGAGAATAAGAGAACTTGGTACCAGACCTTTTTCCTGTTACAATTTCTTCCATGAAGTGATTCTTTTTTTTATTTTTTAAGTATTGTATAATTTTGTGAATGTTGCATCATTCCTGTGTTTACAAAAAATAATTTAAGCATATTTTTCCTTTCACCTTGTGTCATCCTTCTTACTCTTATTACAATTTTACCCATTCTTTTATTTTTTTCCATATTAAATGAAAAGATTTTCATTACCATCTTCCTTATTAGCATTCGGCTTTTTTTTCCTTTCATCTCTTCCTTTATTTCTGGCAAAAAATCCTCCCTCTTGTATATTCTTCATGCATTTTGCCTTTTTTGTTCTTCTGCCTCAAAACTCTTTTTGTCTTTGTCTCAATTTTTTTCTTACATTTTTAAACACTCTAGAGTCTTTAACCTTTTATTTTTCTCTGGTGATTTATCCTGTACATAACACTGTCTTATACTGTATACAGACTTGAACCATAGAGTCTGCTTTCATGTGCTCCTGTTATCTGTGTATAAGGAATTTAAAAAAAAAAAAAAAACAGGAAAAAAAATCCTAAGTACAACTTTCTTTGTACACAGCTTAATTGTGATTTCTAGGGACACTTTATTATTTACAGCTGTAATTCAAAGAGATGGTAAATGATAATTTCCAAATAGTACAAAATATGGTACTTCTGCATTCTGTTCATTATTGTATTTAGTTTCCTATTGGTAGATTTCTTTAGGTCTTACTTTACACTTCTGGTAAGTAGTTGCTGTAGATGTAGCTAAAACCATGCACAATACATGCTGAATTTATTTGCCAGGTAATGTTGAGTTATATTATGTGAGAAAATTTAATTAAAAGGAAATACTGTGTCAGTTTTCTGTGGCCACAGAAGTTGGGAGTTAGCTGGGCAGGACTCTGCCACCTGGGGGTCCAAGTTCTGTTTACAGTCCGGCAGGCTTGTCTGTCCTGACAGTGATTAACACCAGTGACAACGACCCAACCCATCTCCCAAGATGCATCAACACCAGCAACACCAGCATGTTGTTGGTGTCTATTTAGAAGAGAGATAGGACTGGGCTGAGGGAGGATTGATGCAGGTAGGACTGGTGTATATTGACAACACATTTTGGAGAAGTTTGCATAGCATGTGCCTGTAGGATGCTTGGCTCTAGCCAGTGCAGTCAGTGCTTGGAGAAGCATGTTCTGGGTCCTGTCATGAGCACCAGCCTCACTACTTCAGAGAGTGAGAGACTGTACCTGCTCTGTGATAGTGAGCATGCATTCCAGAGTTGAGAGGTAGTTGCACTGACTCTTCTTGTTGTCTTCAACTAGGTTATGTGGGTATGCAATTTATGTCGAAAGCAACAAGAAATCCTAACGAAATCTGGAGCGTGGTTTTTTGGAAGTGGACCACAGCCCTCACCCAGCCAGGACGGAACTCTGAGTGATACAGCAACTGGTGGAAGCTCGGATGCACCACGAGAAAAGAAAGCAAGACTTCAAGAGCGATCGAGATCACAGACTCCCTTAAGTACAGCAGCTGCCTCATCACAGGAAATCTCTTCTTCCAGCGTGCAGTCTGACCGTAGGAAACGTGCAGAAGTATCGCAGCCAGCTATGGGCCCGGACCAAAAGCAAGCTTCATCAAGGTCTAGGAGTGAACCTCCAAAAGAGAGGTAATGCTTTCTGTCTTGATAGAGCTTCGAAATTATAAATGCTAGTTCAGCCGGGCCTTCCGTATGTTTTGAACTGTGCAAAAACCTAAGAGTAAGTTGATTTACTGACCAGGGAAGGATAAATTTTCACTGGCAAATACATTGTCTGGTTTAGTCCGTGCAACAGAAATGAGGGAAAAAAATGTATTTTAGGGATATTCCCATGTACTTCAATGCATTGGGTGTACACTTTTAATAGAGATTTGCAGGTTACTTCTAAATTTTAAATTTGGCAGGTATTTTAAAGTTATTAAACAAAGAGCAAGTCTAACTTTACTTGAATTTTTAAAACCAACTCTCCTGAAAACTCCACGCTCAAACCAAAAACCAAACCCCATGGAGTTCTGTCAGTTATCCTTATATTTTAATTAATGATTTAATTAATTAATGATAGTCCCAGTTTTGTTATTAAAAACAATACAATTAAAATACCTCATTTACACCTGTGAAGCTAACATTCGTGAAGAGCAACAATAGTATCATCTTGAATTCAGAACAAGTTGTATGCAATAACGCCAACCAGAAGCAAAGTATTATATTTTAAGTGAGTAAATGAGTTGATTCCTGAGCTGCATTCACTGTGGTGAATGGGTTGAGGAGTAGCAAATCAAGAGAGACTAATGTGATGAAGCAGTTGCTGCTCTTTTCGCTGCTGCCTGGCAGATGGCAGAGCAGTTGAGGACGGATCCTGTGACAACTAAACAAGTCTGCCATAGAAGGTTCTCCCTTGGCCAGAATGGTTGATGATTATTTTTTCCTAGCTATTGGAGCTGAAAAGGGATGATGAGCAGTGGCTAGTAACTTACTGTGTGGTTGAGATCTGCTTGGGTTTAACTGTATCAAAATTCAGGTTAGTGTTATGTGTATGTATGATGTAAATAAACACATGGTGCCCTCCTCTAATTCAGCTGAATTTTTTCCCTCCTGATACTGGGAAGACCTCTAGAGCAGCCGTCACTTCTAGGGCAGCAAAACGCTTTCTGTTTCTGCTTTGCTGTCCAAAAGTGAGATGGCTATATTAATTGTAGAAAAAGTAGTGTTCTCTACTTTTCAGTGAGAGTTCCAAATGAAGTCCAAGGGTCCTGACTGAAGAGCATCTATGGTAAGCTCAGGTCCCATTTATTGCTAAAAACTCATGAGGAACAGGAGATGGGAAGAAAAAAAAATGATGTGAGATTAATGTGGATGATGCCCAAATTTGTTCTGTCACATGCTTCTGTGGGGGTCTTGGATATGTAAGATATCTTTGAAAGGTATTAGTTATGGAAGGGAATATTCAGTGCCATAAAGTCCTAGTGACTTTATCCTGGTGTGAGTTCATCTTAAATATACTGTATAGCTGTGTTGATGCTTCTTCAAAATCAGTGAATTCATATGTCAAGTGGTGAACAAAAGGGCAACTGGAATGATGAGAGAAATAAAAATATCCAGGATAAGGGGCTTTTATGATTCTTAGGCTTGTTTATTTTCCCAAAGCAGAATATGAAAGAGGAGAGGAAACAATTTCCATGCAATTTCACTATTCATTGTTTTGTACTTTGTCTGTATAGAGAAATTTTTCATCTTCTTTTTTTACTTGAGAAAGGAATGCCATTAATTTATCTCAAGGAATCAGTTTGCTTTTCTTTATATGCTTATAAAATGGGCACTTCTTTTTAGAGATTTTTAACCTAAAGCAAACTAGGTCAAACTTTGTTTCTGGATATATTATCTTTTTCATTTTTTTATATCCATTTTACTTCTTTCTATAATATTATTGTGGTAGATATTCCATTTGGTGGTATTTGTGTCTGTACTGCCAGGGCCCTTGAATCGTGTAGTTAGTCTGTAACTCATGACTGCTGCTAGAAAAATGGAGAACATACTCCAGTACTCTATCATAGTGCTGCAGTTACTACAAAGACAAGTCTGAGTCTTCCTCTTATGTGGGTAAATTTTCTTTATCTGTATTTATCCCTGTTAATGTCCTTTTTGATTTTACTCATTAATTGGACCATACAGAATTTATGTTTTTGTGGACTCTGAAAGTTGTTTGCTATGAGAAAATAAAAGTAAGATGGAAGGATTAATAGATTTAAATCCTGTTAATGGATCCAGTACTTTTTTGTTTTGCCATAGCTTATCTTGATTGTAATCTGTTTTCCATAACTGTGTATGCAAGTATTTCTGTTTTCCAGTCAATCTTTCATATTACTGTATTTCTTTTCATTGTAGGAAGAAGGCAGTATTGGTTTCAGACCAGAATGGCAAAGGTTTAAAGAGCGAGCGTAAGCGTGTGCCAAAATCCTCACTTCCAAAAGAAGGACCAACAGATGACAGGGAGCGTAAAGAGCGGCATGAAGGCAGAAGGCTGGAGAAAGGCAAGTCACAGGACTACCCAGACTTGCCAGAGAAACTTGAGGAAGGCAAAGAGCCTGATGATGAAAAACAGAGGAAGGAAGATGAATATCATACCCGCTACAGAAGTGACCCCAATCTGGCAAGATATCCCGTAAAACCTCATCCTGAGGAACAGCAGATGCGCATGCATGCAAAAGTTTCTAAAGCACGACACGAGAGAAGACACAGTGATGTAGCTTTGCCACACACAGAAATGGAGGAAGCGGAGGTACCTGAGAATAAATTAGGAAAACGCTCACAATTACAGGGAACTCAGGACAGAAAATCTCTTGTGGAAACTCAGAGGTCGTACTCTATAGACAGAACAGGTGATGTAAGAATTTCTGTTTCTAAACAATTAACTAATCATAGCCCACCAACTCCCAGGCATAGTCCAGTTCCTATAGAACACGTAGAATACAAGAACCACGATTCTTTTATAAAACAGAGCCGCCTTGATCCTAGCTCTGCTATTCTCATGCGAAAAGCAAAGCGGGAGAAAATGGAGACCATGCTAAGGAATGATTCCCTTAGCTCTGACCAGTCGGAATCAGTGCGGCCATCCCCTCCAAAGCCTCATAGAGCAAAAAGAGGCGGAAAGAAAAGGCAGATGTCAGTTAGTAGCTCAGAGGAAGAAGGGGCATCAACACCAGAATATACTAGCTGTGAAGATGTGGAGATAGAAAGTGAAAGTGTCAGTGAAAAAGGTAAGGACTTTTCTGTATATTATGCACATGGCCATGGTTTGGGGAAAAAAAAATCTGTATTTTTCTCTCTCTTTTGCCTCTTTTTTAATCATACACCTTTCTATTTCCCCTTGCCTTTCTTTTTTTCTCCCGGCTGAGAAGCGTCTTATACCTGATTACATTTGCTTGACAATGTTTCCTTCTGCATTCTTAGATGAGGAGGTTACAGCTGATGAGTTTCTTTGTCATTCTCTTCCCTCTTTCACCTATAACTGACAGAACCTAAGGATTCTAGTTTATTCCCTCAATGATATCTGTACTTCTTTGGTCATTGCGTCATTCTTTTGTCTGTATGTAGAATAGTTTTCTGTGGATGAACTGAAATGAAGAGTGAGTTCTTTAACAATCAGAGAAGCATCATAATCTTACTGACACCTCAGTCTTAAGATATGCAAATTTTTACTGCATTCAATAAAATAATCAAAAATTTGCCAGAGTTCATTGTTAAGAAGGACAAGATAGGGGGAAAGGGGTGTTATGTAGGAAAGAAATGAGAATTAGCAAAGTTGTTGTCTAGATGAATTTCCTCCTGAGCTAAGAAGTGTGTTTAAAATCTGTTATTTCAGTTTGTCATCATCTGTTGATGGTACCACTCAGCAGTAAGGAGTAAGCTGCAGTACACTGTGTGCTTTTAAACAAAGCCTATTTTTCTGGATGAAGAAGTTAATCAAATTCATGAACAGTGAACAGATAAAATAAGCATTGTCAGAAAAGTCTGTGATAGAACTTAGCAGATGTCTTATAACCCTACTTTGTCTTTAAGTGGCACCACAGTGAGCTGAAAGGTTTTTGTGTCTTTGGAAGTAGCTTTTAGCTGTCTAGTTTAATTACCTGTGTTTGTAGCTTGTAAGTTTTCTGTTGGTATTCATATTGAAAGTGCCAAAGCCTTGTCTGCATTGCCTTTTAGTTCCTGGCACTGTTTTTTGACATGTCTTTAATTCCCATATGCTAGCCTGTCTGTCTGTCTTTATCTGATGTTGTGGTCTCCTAGTATCCCCTAAAGCTCCAGGTATACATATAAAAGAGACAACATATTTCTCCTATCCCATCTGAATAGCTTGTTTTAACTTTCTAAGCACTCCATTCAAAACATGGAAGCTTGCTTTTCTGTTCATTTTTAAGGAGGGATGATGATGATGCCCTGAAATCTTCTTCCAGATTCCACTAAGATATAAAAAACTACTTTTTTTGACTGTGAGTTTTGTCAAATACTGGAGCATATCACACGGAGATGTTATACAGTCTCCATTGCTGGAGACGCTCAAAACCCAAATGGAGAAGGTGCTCAGTAATCTGCTCTGGTGACAAAACTTTTGAGAAAGGGAGTTTGAACTAGGGACCTATAGAGATCCCTTCCAGTATCAACTATTCTGTTTTTCTAAAAGAACTCTTTGCCTTATTTTGTGGCAATGTTTTATCCTGAAGTTTGGATTTGTGTAATTTTCCCTGACTTCCTCTGTTGGCAGTAACAGTTTGCAATACAGCATTTTCTTCCTATCTTTGTCTTGCTTTCATTATGCTTATCAGTTTGAGGCTACTTATGAAGTAGAAAGGATTTCCCATATTCAGTGTAGGTTGTCATTATAAAGTGAAAGGTGATTGTTGTGAAAATCAAATCCAGGGTGAAAGTTATGATACTGATATCAATATGTTGATATAGTTTGTTTTATAATGGTTCTTTGTAAGTAAAACGTTTCAATAGTTGCTTTCACTATTTTGAATGTTGCTAAAGGCTTAAGTTCTCAATAATTGAATCAAGTTCTTGGTTACCTCTTAGACAGATATTTAGGCTCCCCCTTTTGACAGTGGGGACTTTGTTTTGTATCATATCTGAGTGCTAACTCATTATATTGGAATGAAAATTGTTACTAGGAGTATGTTAGAGACCTGTCTGACCTCTGCTGATTCAATACTTGATTAACATCGTTGAGCATTCCTTGAAACCTTACATCTAATTGTCATTAAGCTAGCACTGTGTTATTAATCTGATTATAAATATATATACATTAAAAATATACATTTGAGGGGGTATCCAATGCATTAATTACAGGGGTATATTTATTAATGTAATATCTGTGAGGTGTAACTGTTAATTTTTTTCCTGATTTTTGGTATGACTTTTCCTATGACAAGGACTGTAAGTGGAAAGCCTTTGAGACAGGGGAGGGCAAAGTACATGAAAAGGAGCTAGCGAATGTGAATACAAATGAGAAAACAGAAGCATTTTTGATAGTAAATTATCAAATTATTTTTACAATTATATTTTCATCAGTACTTGAAATAATCTGCAATATTTCATAAGAATAGAGGGAAAGGCAGGGAATTTTATTCCCTAAGAAAATATTTTAGAAATCCTCCAATTCTCTAAAAGAAAATATGACACAGTAAAAGGATGTAGTGTTAAAAAGGTATATATGTGAATAATTTTTAAAGGCACCTATTGTAACCATGGTCATAATCCCATTCTTTGCAATTTAGCAGTATTGCTGCAAACAGAATTTCACCTACCATTTCTTAGTTCTTTGCTTGTAATCTGGGAGAGGTACTGCACAGGTCCAAAGTTATAGAGCTTTAGTTTATAAGCCCAGGCAGATCTGGAATCCATCCTCTCTTATCTAAATATCAGCTCTGTCAGAAACCTGGTGCCAAAGTAATATAGATGGAGCTAGAAAGATAGAATTATAACGAATAAAATTTTTTCAGCTTTGAATGGCCCCATCAAAAAACCTTGAGATCTTAAAATTAATGTTTGCATTTGGTGAATGCCAGTATAAAGCAATCCTCAACTAGATAATAAAGATGTACTATTTTCAGTTTTATCTTGAACAAATAAAATGGAAGTTGCTATGAAAAACAGATGTTTAAAAGAAAATGATACCCCATAGAAATATAAAGCATAGATAAAGCAGCTAAGATTGTATTGAAACTCAATAGCCAAAAATGTCATATAAAATAGATACTGTGCAAATGTTACTTTTAAACATTTGCATTTCTTAGAAACAGTTTAGTATTGCATTACCTTGTCTTCTGAGAACAAGAAGCCTTAAAAACAAGCAAGCTACTTTAGCTAGTACATCCCCTGCTACTTACTGTAACCATTTAATATGTATTTCTTCAAAATTATTAAAAAAAATTATTCACAAACACTGGGAGATACTTTCTCTCCAAAAAAAATAAATGTCTTTTGCAATCCACCAGTATTTTATTTTGGTGGAGGACTGAAAGGTTTTCATGGAGTTGTTCCACGTTGAAGTAAATCTATAGAAAGAACTATTTGACAGTGTCCAAAAAAGGTCTTATCAAATCTCTTTTTAAAAAAATCTGCACCATTTACAAGACATAACTACTGATTGATGATAATCATTTTCATCCTATTAACAGAGGCTATTGTGAAATCTGTAATAATTGAACAATAGGTGGACTGAGTTTCCAGTGAAGTCCTGGCAAGGCAAAAGGAGCCCTCACAGAAGGCATAAACTGCATTCATACTTCAAAGATGTGCTGGAATAACATAAACCAGGCTATTAAAAATGAAATCCAGAACTCATTTTAAAACTGAGAACATCTTCTGCCTACTGCCATCCAGAGAATAATGCAAATTGTATTTGGAGTAAGTGTGAGGAGAAATATTTTCTTTAAAGTTGAAAACTAAGAATTTATTTAAACCTGGTAGATATGTGTCCTGATGAGGTTGTACAAAACTTCTTTTATCCCATGGTAGATACAATTCTGTCAGGCAGTCTTTGAAACTGAAAGATAAAAGTAATGTTGGAGCAATGCAAAGAGGTACAGAAAACTGCTCCTGTACTTTTATTTAAATAGATGTGCTAATGGTTTTACATTTTGCATACTTATTGTTTGTATTTGCCTAGATGTGTACTTTGTTCACACTGTTTAGGTTTGAAAAATATGACTAACACTTGCATATTGTCAGCAAAATGTTTCGAAGCAAAATAAAATGCACTCTGTATATGTGCTAATAGGTTTATTTGGGAGTGAGGAGAGCATGATAGAGTTGACATCTTGTTTGAAAAATAACCTCCTGGCATTCTGGTTTCTTTCAGGAAAGGTGTGATTGTTTCATTCACAGTGCGCTTCACACGGTATTGTGAGGAACAGGGCGACCCAATTTCACTTCATTTTATTCTTATGATGTTAACTTCTGGTTTGAAAATGCTACGAGCAGGGATCTTGCTGTTTTCTTGAGTTGTGCCCAGGTGTGAGACAGGGGGGCTGTGAGCAGGAGAGGATGTGGAGGTCGGAAGTAGAAAGAGACACTGTGATTTGCAGACAAATGTGTTGGTGCTAGCTCAGCTTCAGGAGAAGAGGATCCGACCCCTTCCTTCATTGTCTTCTGGTGTTCTGACTGTCGCTTCGGGCACATGTGCTTAGGGGTGCTGTCAGAGGAAGGAGAGCATAAATTAAATCTTTGACACAGTGATTTATTCCTAGTTCTGTAAGCACTGTTGGCAAGGAAGGTAGCTTGTGGTCTAAGGGAGGAACCACATGCACTCAGAAGGGCCTATAAAGGGACCAAAAGAAAACATCAGGAAAAGGCTATAGGGAAGAGGAGACTGGCTTAAAACGGTTTTAGTTAAACTTTTTCACTGAGGTATTTTCAATCTATCTGGAGTGTAGGCAAGTCAAGTTGTACTGTAACATCTGCTAGTATATTTTAACATCTGTTTGCATGGAGTTGGGCATGGAGTTTTAAAACTAGTAGTTTGAAAGTGTGGCTGAGCTTCAGTTTAGTGTAAAATAAAATACCTTTGCTAGGAAGCTTGTAAGTCTTATAAATTAGTTCAAATTTATCTTGTAGTCCTTGTACAGTAATTTGGAGCTACATCTGATTCAGATTTTAATATAAATATGAAATAATAAATATAAATGAAAATATAAGCTAAAATGCCTCTAGTTTGAGAATATTAGTCAGAGCTAACAATATGTAATGTTATCATTATTCAGTGCTTTTGAGAAGCTGAAGTTATTTACAAAGCTTATGGAGCTGTAAGTAAGTGCTTGTTAAATTAGTGTTGGGCAGTAAGAAATCTGTTTTGTGTACAGGAAATTATTTAAATGCATGAGTATACAAATGAGAAGCTAAACATGAGTGGGGAAAAAGGTCATACTGTTGCCAAGATATCCAGCACTTCAGTGAGATATATGACTGTATAAATGAGGATTTCATGGAAGATATGTGGCTAAATTTTCCTTCAAAATACTGATAAAGCTCTTTTTATAGTTTACCTTAAGAAGATTGTGAACGAGCTGGAGGAAATTCACAGAAAACAACAAAGTGTCAACACAGTCTCTAAAACATGATATATAAGGAAAGGTGGCCTGGACTGAATAGCCTAGGGAAAAGAGGGGGAAAAAATAAAAGCAGACAGAAAGAAGCTGGAGATGAAGAAGTTGAGTGAGTGCTCCGTTCTTCCCCTGGAGGGTTGAGTTACTGCTAGGAAGGTTGAACCTTGCTGCCAGAAGCCATGTTAACTCACGATCAATAAGCAAAGTTAAAGATAATTGTAATTATAATTTCTAACTCAGTTAACATGGAGGATTCCTGAAAAGAAAAATCAGTTTCTTCATAGCCTGCCCTGAGCTTGCTCTGCGTTAGAAATACTTACTGCTGCTTTTCCTGTGGCAGGCACTGAGCCAAGTTGGGAACATCTGGGGCTAAATCCACAGTACTCCTATCTGTACCTATCCTTTTGTGTTACCCTTTAAGTGACATTTGATCGCCTTTTCCAGTACAAATTTATGTAATAACAATCTGGTTTTTGAAAAGGAAAAAAGAAATGTACATTTTGACTTTTCAAGAGGATGTCACAAACTGTTGAATCTTGATTTCGTTCCTACAACTATTGCAACTGACAAGGCCTTTCATTACTATTAACATGCTCTTGTCTTCTGTGTTGCTTCATTTTTCAAATGTTCATGGTTTTATTAATTGTTTGCTCTTTATCACTTACCTTTCTTCTGCACATCTATTTAATGAAATAGCAAAGAATTTGTCCTAATAGTAATTTTTCCAGTAGTAAGATGATTGTTTTCATTACAAAAGGGCAGATACTAAAGCATGGATGGATTGGAGACCTATGTTCAAACAGACTTATCAAGCAGCGTGCCTTTAATTTCAGGAGCTGTGAGGGTGTTTGGACCTGTAGAGAAATCCATGACTTCTCTACGTTTCCCCAATTGAATGTTTTTCAATTCTCAAAAAACATTCAGCAGTCAGGTTTTTCCCATACAGAAACCATTGGAAGTAACAGGTGTGAGAGATGAGCAGTGTGAGCTCTGGGTCATTGAGCACTTTGCAAGCATCTAACAGAAAGCTGAAAATCCTTTGGAAAAACTTGCCCTAATTTTAGCTGCAGAGCACTTTTCAAAGTACAGGTATGAAGTGAACTGGAGTTAAAACTCAGTTAGCTTGAAACACGGTATGATGTTATAGCCAGAGGATGATTCTTTCCTCCACTCCCCCTATTCAGCATTTTTTATATGCATCTATTTTTTTGTATACCATAGAAGTTATGTGAACTCAGGATTTACTGTTACTCTTTTGATCTGAGACCTTAGTGGAAAAGGTGAACTGTGAAGGATGAACCAAACTGTGTTTGGTAAAGCTGCCTAACTGTGGATGGTCTGGCAGTGTATTGATGGATGAGTTTAGGTCTTGGTACTGAAATACAAACCTTTGCTTTTTTTTCCACCTGTATCAGAAATCTGCCCCACTTTGGGTAAAAAATGAAAGCCTGTGAAACAAAAAGGTACATTAATTCTTGGCTTCTAGAATAATACATACTTTTATTGATTTTAGTTTCAGTTAATTATAGAGTTAACTAGGGACAAGCAAGCATCTGATTCTGTTATTTTCTGAAGATATTTTCTGTGTCCTTTTCTTAGTGTATTCATTCTGATCATCCTATTGAGTCCACACCATGTGGTACTGAGTATTATTGTTAGTGTTTTGTGCTAATATTTCTCTGATACCTTTTGATATATTTTTTTGCTTACAATAATGCACTTAATGACTGTAATACAAACGAACCATTCCAGATTCTTCCTTTAAGCACGATTTTGAGTAGATAGACTGACCTTTTTAGTTTTCTAAAATCAGTATGCTGATGAATGATTTCTAGGAAAAACTTAGTTGTGTCAGAAAGAATAATTATGAGATGTCAGTTTTTCCTTTGACTAAATATGCATAGTTTCATTCTGTTCCTGTCCATTCTGATTGTCCCTCTAAAAACTGTTTTCCCATATTTGTTCACGCGGTTTTGCATTCTTCTGACAGTTTCTTTGTTCCTTTTTTCTCCTCTACAACATATGAGCTTCAAAATTAGGGACTCCCCACCTACACTTTGGAGTCTCTGAAGTTGATTCTTATCTCCATTTCCCCCTGATGCCAAGCACATGTGTTATAGTTTTGAATATGCCCATCTCATACAGACTCAGTGGTGATGTTTACTGTACTAGTAAATAAAATAGCCATTGTTTGACATTTTTGGCCAAGTAATGAGGCATGGCACATTTCCATACGATGAAGCTCTTGCATTCCTCAAGAGAAGGGACACATGGAAGCTGTCTGTTCGAGTTTATTCTTAGTCTGTCTCCTGCCTAGTAGTAAACAGAGAGTGGCAGCTGAACCAGGCTACAAATGTTCTGGGGATTATCTAAGGACAGTGTGAACAACAATCCATTTGACACTGTCTAATACACTGGTACAAGTGTAGTCACCGTTCCTTATCTGTTTGCTGTTTTCTTGCTTTGCATTTAATTTGCAGTTTCAGTGGAGTGCAGAGTTTCTTTTTATGTTTTTATGTTTGTATATTTCCTAATAGACTCCAACTGGCTTTGATGATAATAAAATAGTATGCTTATTTAATGTGTGGACATATTATTACTAAGTGCCTTTTTCTTCCATTTATCATGCTCTTGACTGACTGGAAAAATGTATATGAAGAGCTTTCTAATTGTTAAACAGCCTACAGCAGTATTGTTTTAGACCTTCAGTATTAAATATTTTATTTCAAGCCATGAAGGAACTTCTAATAAAACATTTTATTTGGAACGATTTCTTTTCACATTTGCTTCCTCTCTGTAAACATGACCTTTTCTGTTTTAGAAAAGCAAATATCAGCATTCTTGAGTTTGTAACCTGTGGCTTTGCTGTACCTTATATGCAAGTTGGAGCAAGTCTAACTTGGTCTGTTGAGCAAGTTGAGAAATGTGTGTTCTGTGGTTTATCATCGGATAAACCATGGGATTATCATGGGATTATTTTCCAATTTTAAATGCTGTTCTGCAAAGAACTCAAGGGTATGTTTAAATTCCATTACCTAGAGGTTTTTATTGCATATAAGGTCCTAATTTAATATATCTATGATGTTAGTTGTGGGAACCATGTGTGGTAAAGGAATAAGTAAAATGGTTATAATCATAGAATGGCTTGAATTGGAAGAGACATTAAAGACCATCTAGTTCCAACACCCCTGCCATGGGCAGGGACATTTCCTCCAGGCCATGTTGCTCAGGGCCCCATCTAACCTGGCTTTGAATGCTTCCAGAAATGAGGCATCCATAATTTTTCTGGGCAACCTGTTCCAGTGTCTCACCACTCTCTAAATAAAGAATTTCTTCCCAACATCTAATCTAAATCTCATCTCTTTTAGTTGAAAACCATTCCTCCTCATCCTAGCACTATCCGCCCATGTAAAAAGTTGTTCTCCCTCTATTTTGTATTCCTTGGTTACCTCTCATTCATATGTGTAATTCAAGACAAAAATTTTCAGGCATGTAGCAAGTGCAAATGGGGCACATTGCACATTTCCCTGATTTTAACTTGCATGTGTTTAATTATTTAATCGTATACATTAGTTTCTAGAATTTAAAGTTCCATTTTTTGTAACCAAGTCCTCAGTTTGGTAATTCTTTCCTTTACAGTATGAGCTTCAATTTCAATTAGTTATTATCAAAATTATTTTTGGAAAAAGTGTTCTGTTTAAAGCAACCCCTTTATGTCATTATACTAGTTTTCCAAAGGATCCAAGTTCTTAGTATTTTTTAGAAAAGTCATGGAATAGACTTGGGCAGACTTCAGGGCAGACACTTCTTTTTCCCTCTGAAACTCAGTAGTGCTTTAGATTTGCTTCGGAGTTGTCATTCATAGATTAGAAGTCACTTTCTGAATGAGACATGGACTTTGAAATTTGTCAGTGTATATGTTTTAATATTTGACTTGTTACTCATTTCATTCTTTTAGTGAAAACATAAGATATCTTTTTACTGGAAATGTAAATTCAAATATACGTGTAACTTATTATAAATTCAAAAGAACAATTTCTAAACCTTTCCTGGTCTTAATAAAATGTATTAACTAAAATGACATAAATCAGACATAAATAATCTACGAATACAGAATAAAATTACATTAAAGTTTAATATAGTTAGGTCAGTAAAAGCAGTTAAATATTTTGACATTTTTATGTTATTCTGTGAAAAGATCTAGGTCCTAAGAGTTTATTTTGCCATGTTGCGCAGAGAAAACAAAAACTCCACGTGGCCCTTTTTAACCCATGAGGCCACATGTTCTGCTTAATGAGCCACTAGATGGAGCAGTCAAATATCACTTTTATCTATTGGCCTCTGTGGAAGAGAGTTTCTTAGCACAGAGGGAAACTGGAATTGCAGGCACACTTTGCTACTTAAACCATTAATTTAAAAATTAGGCAGATTTACACTGTCCTGTAGTTTCAGTGTTGCAGACAGTGTATAGGATGTATTCTGGATTTGGAAATTACATTGACAACTATAATTCTATGCAAGCAGTTATTACTTTCATGAGTTGCATCCTATCCTCAGAAAATAATCAACCAACCAACCAACCAACCAAAACACGCAAGGAAAAGGTACTCCTTTGAGGAGCACAAGCCAGATTTTCAAAATTTTAGAAAGTCTAGAGTTACACATTTACAGATGACTCTCTCTTTTATTGTAGTTTCATAACATTATTAGGACAAGATTTTTGTTTTTAGGGGGCATACTTGTGAATATAAATATGGAATTGAATGCATGTGTGCATATGCACATATAAACTCCAATGCCACCAGTTGCAGTTAAATACTTCAGGGGTCATGATGTGTAGTTACAGGGCATTGTCTCAAAGCGGGGTTAGAGGCAGTGGATAGAGCTGTGCGTGAATATAAAATCCTACATATTTTTGTTTTATTCTTTGCCTTTGTCAAATCTTTGAAAGAATGTTCTGCATTAAAGATTATCAGCAGTTGTCACAAGAGAAGAAATGTCGTTCTGAAGCAGCTGGATACAGTCCTTGGAGTGCCTCAACCCTGCTCCCACATCTCAGGTGGGCATTGCAGATCCTGGCACTGGTCTCCTGTCAGTTTTGGGTAGGAGTGACACATGGCTTTGCAGAGCAGGAAGCTCATACTGTGCAAAGCAGCGCTCCCAGCTGACTCACTTTAACACAGGTGCAGTTTGTTCATGCAGTTCTCAGCTGAATTGTGAGATGAGCAAAAACCTTTGCTCTGGCAGTGAATGCTAATCAGTTTAATGAGCTGAGCCCTAGTGAAGAACCATTTGTTTCCAACTCCCCAAACTCCTGAGTCACTCAGAGGTGTAGTGCCAGTTCTTGCCTGTTGTGCTTTGGAGCTCTACTATAGCAGAAGTGTAAGTGTACGTGACAATGTATGGTATACCAGGTAATTTGGTATTCTCTGCAGGCTCAGATTTTACTTACAATAGAGTATAAAAGTGACTTCCACTTACAGGTAAAACTGAACTTCACAAAGGAACTCACAAATACCAATTTAAATAGATATAGACTCTGAAAACTTTCTGTGTTTTACTGTTTCTTCCAATTTTTATGTAACCTACTCAACCTTGTCAGTGTACCCAGGTGATGCCCATGGGACAGGCATTATGGATTTTCCAGTAGTGGAGTTGTCATTGCCTTTAAACAAAGACTGTCTGGGAGAGGGAAAAACAGCCCCCTGAGAATGGGAATTGAACTGAATGCTTAGGAATAAAGCCAGTTGTGCTGCTGCTGGCTCTTTTCCACAGAAAAGTTGCTCTGAAATCAGTTATAAAACAAGTTGGTTAATCTGTTCCTGTTACCAGGATTTAAATCTCACTGCTAACAAAGACTTAGGGAATGACTATTCCTAAAAGCCACTTAAAGGAGACACCTAGGAAGGCATTAATTTTTCCCAGTGAACAGGCTGGGGGTTTTTTAACAAAAAAAAAAAATTACATTTCTACTGCTCATCAAATGTATCTTTAAAATTCTAACCTTCCAACATCGTTTCCTTTAAAATAATAAAAAACAAGCTAAAACAACAAATACAGATTAGGTGCGTTGCCATCATAACATATCCGTGCTATTGTGGACCTAATCTTACTTTGCCCTAGAAAATTATTATAAGGATTAGAAATGAATTTTCTGACAATGTTTAAACAGCATGGTGACCATTAAACCCTGCACTTAGATATGTGGTTTTAGTAATTTTTTTGTTTGTTTGGATGGTATATAACATTTTGAAGTAATAGGAAATGCTACTGAATAGAGGTTCCTTTGGAAATGGTCAGTACATATGTGCTGCTGCTTTAATTTCTGGGTTTAAATCTGACATTTTTGGAATTAAAGGATATGAGAGGACTCTGAATTGTAGACAGATACATAAATTAAACCATGTCCATGCAGACTTTAGTTAGGCAGTAAGGAAAAGAAGAGTGTGAATTAAGTTGTCAAATGTGTCCTGAAATAAAATGAAATAGTGACACACTAATGTCTATCACCCTTAGCTGTATTACTTTGCTATGCTGATGGTTCCCAGTCACCTTCTTGGCCTTCATGTGCTCAGGACTGAATTCCAAAGCATTTGCCCCATAACCCTCCCGAGGTCCTTTTTCTTGCCCGCCTTGGAGAGGTGTGATATTTGGCTTCTGTAGTCACTGTTAATCTCCCACAATAGCCAGGACCTTTTGAATCAGATCAGATAGGGCTACAGTACAAAATGTCACACTGAAAACCTAATATTGTATCTAAGACTCCTGCAGTTGTATTAGATTATCTTCCCTATTGTTACTTGGCTTTGAGGTCTGGAGATTGTAACGTGGATCTTTTTTGTTGTTTCTCTCGTTTCCTAAATTAAATCCCAATTTACAGTGTAAGTGTTTCTTTCTTTGAAATTTCTCTTTCTGTGCTGCTGAATTAAGCTCAGGTCCATTCTTTGGCTTTCTTCATTCCAAAATGTTATTGTAAAACTTTTGGTTTGGAGGCAACTTGCATTTTCACCCAGGCATAAAGCTGAACAGTATGTTTAATACTTTGAATTTGTTCTCTTAAAACTTGAATAATGTGAGATTGTTATGTGAGATTGTTTCAATCTCCTGCATTCCTAATGGTCTTAGAAAGTGTTATAAATGCAAGAATATCATACATGGTTTATGGTCTAGAAAAGCTATTAGCAGGAAAGTTATGAAGAGCTAAAGTATGATGGTCAAGATCTAAGTATCAGATGCATAATTGTAGTGTGCCTCAAAAGATAGTGGCAATAAAATCATTTGCAAGGGTAAACCCTCCTGAGATTACAAAGGAATGCTATCCAAAGCAAAGGTTGAAAGTGTGCTAGAACTTAATGATGTAGTTTTACTATGGCTAGTGGAATGCTATCCAGATTTTCCAGTTAGTTTCCTACTGCTTTGATACTAGTAATGGATGTAAAAGTAAATAAACCAACTATTATTAGCACTTGATTGTTGAGCTGTCAGATAGGCCTTTGAGGCAGCCAGAAGGTGACGGGCTGGGAGAAATGAAATCCCCCATTAGGGATGTGCAATGCACACTGGGGTTGGTGGCACTGTCTTTTTCTGCAAAATTTCCCTCTCTGACCTCAAATATTCTTCTGTGGCTCGTCTCTTCCCTTCCTTTTCAGCAAATACTTACAGGCATTTCTATCATCTGAAGCTGTTAGACTGGGCTACTTAGTTAGCCTTGGGCAGATGTCATGGCTGAGGAGAGCAGTGAGTAAAATGGGCGGTAAGGACTTCCTGCTAGAGGCTGAAGTAGCAGAGGGAGGTTGCCATGTAGAGAGATGGGAGACAGGGAGAGCTTCAACAACACCATGGGGCACAAACAAACTTTCTAAATGCATTTCAGAAAACAATTCATTATTTTTTTCACAGACATATGCATGCCATGGGAATGACAGGAACACACTAAATAAGTCAGAAAGCAAGCCCATATAGTGCAGTCTCATTTACAAAATCTGACATTTTAGCAAGTAAGAATTTTTCATTTGTTGACTTGAATTGTGGTAAAGTCCCCTGCCTTACTTAGTATGTGCTGTAATGTGAGGTGAACATTCAGGATAGAGGTGTAGTATGTTCTGAAAGTGAAGCAAAGCCCTCACTGCCTGCCCTGGCAGAAGAGGAGGTTGCCCTTCAAGGAGCAATGCAGAAGGATCAGTGGATGAGCTGTGGAACCATCAGGCATTTGGCATACTCTGTCTTATATTGCTTTTGCAAGAAATGTTTCTGGCTCAAGGAGAAAGCTGGGTCTATGTTCCTTGGTCAGTAGCAGATAATTGCTGTCTTCCTCCAAAAAAATATCTCCCAACAAGGACACGTCCATGAAAAAAAAAGCAGAGTTAGGCAGTTGTGTTGTCTTCCTGCTAATACAGTGCTGCTGAGGACACTGTGTGCCAGCAGTGATCAGGGATGTCAGCTGTAGATTTTGCTGTTGACTGACATGCAGGAGAGTGTGTGAAAGACCTTGGGTTTGATCCAGGGAAACAACTTGATTCAGTGTATTTTCATCATTACTAATAGGTCTATAGATTGTTAAATATGAAAGAGCTTTAAGCTCTCATTAGCTTAATTATTTATATTTTATCCCTTCTAAGCATCTCTTTGCTTTGCTTTCTTGCGTTTTAGTTTCCAAACAGTAAGGTTTTTGTATTTTGGATGTCCTGCATTGTATTTTGTACATTGTACAATGTACATTGCATTGTATTTTGGAAGTCCTGCAGCATCTAGATATTCTGCAGAGAAATGTCTATTTGTACAGTCTAAGACTCTCTCTGCCAAAGAAATAGTTTTGGGGGTTTTGTTTGTATGGTTTGGATATGATTAAATTAGATGAAATACTTCAGCAAATTCTATTAGCTGTAATCCTCTAATCATCTGACTTTCCTAAATATGCTGGTATATAGGTTTTGCTTTTCTCTTTTTTCATGAATATGTAATTTGGAATGCAAAATGTTATTTCCAGTATTCTTTTTAATATATTTTTCATATATAAAATTATGTTTCCATGCACACATCTATTATATATGAAAAGAATGAAATTATCCTATTAATTTGTTAAAAAAATGGGAAATTCTTTTCAAGGGCCATTGTGTTTTCAGTGTGCTAGAAGTAAATCTACAGCTTGGGATGCTTTACATAAATTAAAAGAACCACATTTGCTTTACACAGTTTCTTCGTCTTTGCAGTTCATTAAACTTGCTCAGCGCACCACTGCTGAATATAAATAATAACTGCAGCAGTGGTATTGATTACTTAGGTACCTGAGCTTGGGTCTACTGTTGGGTTTAAAGCACTAAGAAACTTTTTTTCCTGTTCTGTCCAGAGAGGAAGAAGCTTTTCCCCCCCCCCATCTTGTTTCCTGAGGACTGTTAATTCTGGATTCCTAAAACCATTAACTCCTAGAGACTGAAACTCCTTGTCATTGCAGCAACCGTGTATGAACTAATGCAGTAATCGATGCTTGCACTACGCTGCAGAGATCTGTTTTGATGACAAGAGCTCTCGTTAGCCCTCTTTGGTGTCAGCGGTGTTCGATGTTTGGGCACTGCAGAATAATTTGGCTTAGAATCAGGACGCAAGGACCTTATGACTTCTTCTATATCATCTCCTTCCCACTGAAGTGGATTTTTGCTTGCATTACGGCTTTGCTACAGTTGCAGGCAGGAATTCAGCAACCTACTAGATGCCAGTTGTGCTTTAACCATTCTCTTGCTGATGCTGCTATGTTTGCTGGGCTTCTTCAGTTTCTGCTCCATACGTTTCATTCAGGGACAGGTAAATAAGGAGTTATATAGTGCTGAGGTTTTATTTATATTTTTATATTTCGTATTTTAAAAAGAATGTATCTTTGTATAAACAGACTTATTTAACTGTGCAGTTTGAGTGATGTTGTGTCCTCAGAATGCAAAGTACTAATTGTAGCAAATATTCATCTTAAGCAGGGAATAAAAAAAGCATTTTGCTTTTAAGTCTGTGTTCCACTTATGTTTATATTTCAAAAGTGTGAAATATGATTTGACATTATTGATGCTATGGGAAATGAGCTTTTAAAAATATCTGTATTTTGAAAGTGCACATCAAAATGTGAATGTGTTTCTGAAAAGAAGTAATAATATTCCTATTGCACTATGACTTCTGCATTTTGGAGAAGTCATGGCTAAAGAATTAGAAATCTGCTTCAGGAAGCAAATGAACATTTCTGTGTATTATTTCTCTTTGGCAGAAGACAACTGATGTGTCCTCAGTCTCCTGAATTGTGCTATTGTTAGGTGCTTTAATAAATTCAGAATTGAATGTATTTCTGTTACTTTTTTTTTTGCATATTATTTAGAAGGGGGGAAAACCATGTATATAAAATATGTTTGTTTGACATAATATACAATTATGGTTATAATAATATATGGGTTATAATAAATGTAAATTTCTGGTTATTCTTTACATTATTTCTGCATGATCATATTGATGCATTGCACTTTCTGGTGAGGGAAGGACATCGGCATTTTCCTTTCAGATTTGAAATAAGGTCCTCAGCTAAGTCACTAAAGGATTACAGGGGAAAGGGAGAGGAAGGACTCACCATTGCAAGTTCCTTTGGGATTATGCAGTGTAAGATAAAAGAATACATTGAAGTGAAGATAAAAAATACCTTTAAAATCCTGTATCTAAGTAGTTGATGGCACTTTCTATAAAAGTTGGTTTTGAAAAGTAGTTTTTTCACTAGAAGAATTAATCCTAAAGAGGTATGATAGAAAAAGTAATGAAAAAGGTTTTATTTTCTTGAAAATAGCATATCTGCTAGATAATATATATATTAAGAAATCCATGTGGGAAATTAATTCAGCAGAGTTTAGGGAAGAATTAGGGTTCACTGAAGGCAGAATATGGAGGGATGCATTGGAGAAAATGGGGTTGAATAGCGGTCAAAACAGAGAGGGAACAGCAGCAGGAAGAGAGAATGCTGCTATGGCTGGCAAGAGGCAATGGTCAGCCTTAGCTCTGCATGGAGTTTAAAGGACAAGACTGGAGAAAACCTTTGGCTAAGATCAAAGTCTTACATTCTCTCACACTTAATGAATTGTTTATAGCTACATAAAGAAGGTAATTTCTTGCTTCTTCCTCGAGTTGCTCACTGTCACAGACTGCCTTAAACTGCAGTCCAGAGACTTCTTGCACATCTTGGTAAAAGTAGATGAAGAAGGTGAAGTAGGAGTGGGATTGAGAAATACAGAGGTGTGACACCCTGCATTGTGATGATTCAAGGCTGTGCTGTAGGCAGTGGGCAAAGAGAAGCATGCCTTCAGCCTTTGGAATAGCATGGAATTGTGAGATCTAAAAGGTACTTTAAAATCACACTTAGCCCCACATCCCCTCATCCAGTTTTGGTCTCCCTTGAGAGCATTTGATTCTTTTGTGTAATAGACCATACAGATATAAAGGACTATTAAACCAGGCTATCTGAGCATTAATTAACTTCAACTCATCACTCCCTCATAGCTACACTTCAGTATGCTAAATATTCTGCTCTGAAAACTGAACTCTGTGCTGCAAGGAGAGAACCTGAGAGACTGAGCTGTCATCAAGGTCACTGTCATGTCAGGGTGTTGGTTGGGTGCAAAGGTGCCAAAACCCCCCTCAAAAACCCATGATGCAGAAAAAAGCAAAACAAACAAAAAACCCCAACGACAAAACCTTAGAGTTACTCACCAGTTTGACCTTTCGAGGTATTTGGTGACAAAAGTAGGCAAGGCATCAGAGCCTGGTCTCTAGCCAACCCTGCAAACTCCCGAAGTGCAAGGGTAGTAGTTTTCAAACAGCAGCCAGGATTTATATGCTATCATTTCCTGTTTACTGTCGTGATAGATTATATCCATCTCATCATCTTCTGCACAGCTAATTCTCAACTGCTGGATTTCTCCCTGTCTCTACATTTGTTTATTCTGGTCTGAGTGTGGAACCATTTCCTTATCAACTCTGAACTGAGGCCTCTTTTTAGGTTGTTTTTTTTTTGTTTGTTTGTTTGTTTGGGTTTTTTCCTAGTTTTTTGAAGTCCAGTTCTGGCCTCCTATAAATAACCTTTCCTTTCTGCTTGGGATCAGGTCACTTACAACTCTAAATATGTTTCTATTCCATTGCCTACAGCAGTAGCGTGAGTGTTGACTATTACTAGGGTGATTGGGCACTGGAAGAACAGGCTCCCCAGGGAAGTGTTCACATCACCAAGCCTGACAGAGTTAAAGAAGCATTTGGGTGATACTCTCAGGTACATGGTGTGACTCTTGGGGATGGTCCTGTGCAGGGCTAAGGGTTGCACTTTGATGATCCTGATGGGTCCCTTCCAACTCAGCATATTCTGTGATTCTGTGATACTATATTCCAGACAAAGACCCTGCTTAATGAATGCTTTGAGGGCTTTTTGTTACCAATTTTAGCTGTTAGAATATGATTTTCTAAATATGTTCTCACCTTATGCAAGTTTTATTCAGACATTTTCTTTGGTGTGACTCTTAGAATGAGATATAAAAAAGACTCAACTGCTCAACTGAATGTATTTGACATCTGCTGTTACACAGAATTTGCTGATAGAGCCAAATGGTCGCAGGCTCTTTCCACAGTATTCTAGACTGGCAAATACTTGGTACTAGGTACTAGTACTAGGAACTAAATAGTTGCAGAATAATCTCCATTGTTTTTGCATGCTTTGCTGTTTGCATTAAATTTGGGGGGTTTCTAATTTTGTTTTGAATACCTTCTGGTACTCAATCACTGTAAGTTAGTAACTCATAGGCAACTTTCAATTGATTCTTCAGAAAATGAAACATCTATGACTTAGCTGGTCAGTCTTTGCATTTCTCCTTCTTCTGTATTGGGCTGGTTCTGTTTCTGTGTTGGAATTATTTCTTGAAATGCTTCCATGATTGTTCCTTTTGCTTTCATGGCTGCTTCCTTATTTTATATAAGATTGTGGTGTTTTGGTTTTGGTTTGGTTCAATTTTTTGTTCGTTGGTTTGGGGGTTTTTTTTGAGTTTTGGGGGGTTTGTTACATCTTTTAAGAAATATTTTTTATTTTTCTTCTGCTCAGCTTCCTTCCCCAGTTTATTAATTATCAGATTATTAACTATTTCCTCTCTACTGATGGAAAGCAAAGCTCTAAAGGGCCTTTGCTGGCAGTATTAGTAGTCAGTGATCTCCCACACTGGACTCCAAGGATTTTTCCTGCAGTGTTCCCCTCCAAACTGGAGAAACAAAACCTCTCATTATCTTCTCATGCAGTATAATTGAGGATTCTCATGAATGCTAATTAAAAAAAAACAACAACCAAACAAAAAGCCCCCAACCAAACCAAATCAAACCAAACAAAAAAGTCCTCACCAGGCTCGTCTTAGTGCTCTGGAGTATGTCTCCATCATGGTACTGCTGAAATGCTTTTCTTTTTAAACACACAATTTCTGATGCCCTATTTCCTTCTACAGGCCTGAAGCTCAGAAAAGCTAGTTTGTTTTCCCCTCTTCAGACTTTCCTTTTCATTGGAATATTAATTATCTCCCCTGGTTTTCATGAAAATGAACCCAAAACTTTGATTATGAAACATCATCTTGTTATTTCGCAAGTAGCTTGTTCAGGTTTGCATGATGGACTCTGTGTGTGTATGCTGGCCAATCAATAGAAAGGCCCATTGTCTTTCTCCCTTACCCTGGTCCTGTGGATAAGGAAAAGCCTGGCTTCCAGTTGCTGTTGTTTCTGTCAGCAAGTTTATAAACACTGTGTGTTTTCTTTTGTATCTAAGGAGAAATGTCTTTCTTCTTTCCACACAGTAGTAGAGAATGTATGTTCAAATAAGCCTCTCTGAGCACTGCCTGTTCTGATCACCTTATTTACAGTGTGCTGCCAAGGCACTGATACCTTACTGGGCATTGTTTCTATGGGACTTCTAAGGTGTGGGCTGCTGTTTAAAAGCCTTATATTTTTTTCTGTTTTACTTATCCTTGTTAAAATTTCTAGCTATTGGCAGTATAGAAACACCCTGGGGTTTGAGAGGAATTTATTTTCAACTTTGATTTTGAATTATAATTTGTTAATAAATCAGTCTAACAAATACTAGGCTGAAAAATATGCAACTGAAGATTTTTAAAATGCTCAGGGGAAAAATACTGAAAGAGATGAAAATATTGCTTTTTTTTTTTTCAATTAACACCTACTCAATTCGTTTTACATATACAAAGGAGAGAGAAAAAAACCAAACAAACAACCCACAGGAAAGAAAAATTGTGTTAGGTTCAAGAACAGCATGGGATACTTGAAGCGCTGGGAATTCCTTCAGAAGACCAGAAAAACATTAAGAACTGGTCGGGCTTTTAATGTACAAGGTAGCTATGTATCCTTGTCTCAAAAATGTTGAGACCATGTGATATTTTGATATAACCTGTTATACATTTCTCAAGTTTCATCATATAATATCAAGAAATCATGACAAATCTAAAAGTGTTAGTTATATGAAACAGGAACTCAATAAAACTGTTAATACAAGTTAGTGTCAATATTGAATTGGAATTACATAGCAAAAATAAATTTATTCAGAGAAGCTCTAAATTTCAAAAAGGAAATATCCTTCCATCCATCTACAGAATTAGCTTCCTCTCCAGAGAATAAGCCCAGTCAGCAAAATCAGCACTCAGACCTAGCCCTGAGACAACAAATTTTCCTCAAATCTTTAGATACCGCAGTATCAAAAATCAATTAAAATGTTTGCCTGCTGATCTGAAGTTCCTGGTGCTATCCATTTTTCTGGTATCCTCAAAAAAATATTTGTAATAAACCTTTTAACAGAACTTTTCAGTTTAATGGAAGTTCTTATATCTTGTTTATTGTTTTACATCTCTCAGTCTGTCACACCTTCTGATGACCCTACAGAATATGCCTCTGTGGACCAACCCTTTGTGAATCACATATGTTCTTGGACTCACATGCTTGCAGTAAGACGTATGCATTCTCAAAATAGTAGCTTAGATGGTCTCTGAGATAAAAATAAGTATCTAGCTGGATAGGGTTGATGAATTCTTGAAGACTTAGTGTTTGAGTGAAGAGACCAAGTAATGTTGGCTCAGTGTGTCTCATGAGCAGACTCCCTAGAGATTCAAGAAACTTAGAGCAGTTTCCTTAACTCCAAGGAGTTATGCTCCTTGTGTCCATGTTAAACATTTTAGAAACATTCAAAAATCCTCAGTTTGTTACTTGACTACTAGATAGGTTATGATTTTTGTTTTTAAGCTTTCATTGGCAAGATTAGTAATCCTTGCTTTCAGCAGTTTATAAAGCCTTGCAAACAACACTGAAATAATTCAGGTAGCAAGTCCATCTTACAAAACATACAAATGGGCCCAGTTGTTTTTGTGTTGAAAGGTCTTTTGCAAGTGTATTTTTTGAGAAGCCATAGATGAACATAAGTGTAATACTTTCTTATAAAAAAGTGTATGTCTAAACCTGTACACTCAGTTAAGAGAAAATCACAGTCTATGAAATAAAAAGTCTTTGTTAAGTGAATATCTGGATAACAAACTTATGTTATAATTTAAACAGTCCACAGAAAATTCACTGTGCACCCAGAAAAAGAAAATACATTGAAAGAATTTTTCATAATCAGCAACTGACAAATCATTCCTTTGCAAATTTGAAAATATTTCTGAATTTGCAAACTCTTGTAAAGAAAAAGCTTTGCAATAGTAAGGAAGGGAGAAGTCAAATGGATTTTCCTTTTCACTAGATTTTAGGTTAATAATAGTGCCCTTAACAGTCTCGGTAGTATTTAATAATTTCACTACTTACTTGCCTAATTATTTCTGTATTTCTTGTTTCTTGCAAACATCAATTCAGCATTGCAACCTCTGCTGTGCTCACAATGTAACTACCACTTTAAAAAAGTGTTTTTTTAGACTAAGAGGTTTGTTTCAAAATAAAACTCTGAGTGTTCATTTTGTATGAGGAGTACGAAATGTCCTTATCTTCTAAACACAAAAGAAAGGAATAACCATCTATTTTCAGTTTGTACTGAAGAAGGCCAGGTTGTCAGTTATCTAAACCTGGACGCTTAGTACTTGATAAGGTTCTATAGACTCTTTTTCAATTATATTTTTGTTACTCAAAAATTTAATTAAGATATAGGAAATCAATTTTATATCTCATCATTGCATTAAAATACCTAAATAAATATTGAATTGAGGGAGCAATCTAAAAGGCTGGATCTAGCTTTGGGGGCTATAGGGGTCACAGGCGTGTGTGCCAGTTCTGTGCCTGAAATAGGAGTACTATATATATATAAATTGTCAATTGAGTAGCCTTTATTTTAGCTTTGGAGTCTTACAGTATGTTAATAGTCTATGCTTAGGACATGTACCAGTGGGGAACTAAAATCCAGTGCAATTATGTATTTTCAGTACAAAAGAAAACCTAAATTTCATACCCTTGTGGTGCATTCTTCCTACATACCATATGGGCCAGCCTGTCCTTGAACTGTATAGATGGTAAAACACAGACTTTGTTCTTCAAGGATTTAAGTTCTTAACTGTAGACATCTGAAGTGGGGTAAATAAGCAATCGGTAGCTTTTGAGTTCTCTGCCTGTCACATAAATGCCAGGGCTGTTTGTCAAGCCAGGGTACTCATGTTTTCTCTTTATGTGGCTACTTAGCAGCTTGAACTAGAATGATTTAAGCATATATTTTTTTATAGAATATATTATTTTTCTGGCATGATAAAATGATTCGAATTTTTTTCCCCTGCATATAGAAGTACTTTCTTGATTAACAGTATGACCTATCACATCTGTAACAGCAACCAGATGTTTTTGATGGCAATAATTGTGTGCTGGACATTTACCAATAGCATGCAGAGTGGTTTTGTAACTCATTAAAACTTAGGGTATGAAGAAGAAAGGCAAACAAGTTAATATATGGTGTTTCTGTAGCTTGGCTTCAATTGATTTTTACCTTGGGAAACAATTCATAGTTTCCATGAGCTATTAATCCAGTTCCATGGGAGGTACGAAAGACATAACAGAGGATGTTCCAGGTTGTTGATAAGCTTTATTGCTGTTTAATGCAAGCTATATTTGACTCCAAAAGTTAACAAAAGTAAATACATAAATGACGAGTCTTGGCTGTAGTGATCATTAAATGGGGTAGTTCAAGATCCTTAGGGCAATGAGGAGGCCACACAGCAAGCTTGTTACCCTGGACATCAGGAAAGCAGAATTAAGCCTCTTCTTGAATCTACTTGGTAGAGCACCATGGGATAAAGTCCTGGAAGGAAGATGGCTATTACTCAAGGATCACCTTCTCCAAGCTCAGGAGCCATGCGTCCCAACAAAGAAGAAGTCAGGCAAAAACCCAGGAGGTCTGCATGAATGAACAGAGAAGCTCCTGGATAGACTCAAACACAAAAAGGAAGCCTACAGAGGTTGGAAGGAAGGATGGATAGCCTGGGAGGAATACAGAGAGATTGCCTATGGAGTCAGGGATCGGGTTAGAAAAGCTAAACCCTGATAGAATTAAATCTGGCCAGCGATATAAAGGGCAACAAAGAAAGCTTCTGTAGGTTTGTCAGTGATAAAAAGAAGACTATGGAAAATGTGGGCCCTTTCTGGAAGAAAACAGGAGGCCTGATTACCTGGGATGTGGAAGACTGAGGTACTCAAAGATTTTTTGCCTCAGTCTTCACCTACAAATGCTGCAGTCACACTGTCCAGGTCACAGAAGGCAAAAGCAGGGACTGGGAGAACAAAAAAGTGCCTGCTGGAGGAGATCAGTTTTGAAACAATCTAAGGAACATGAAAGTGTACAAGTCTATGGGGCCTGATGAGACACATCAGCAATTCCTGAGGAAACTGGCAGATGAATTGGCTAAGCCACTATCCATCATATTTATGAAGTTGTGGCAGTCTGTTGAGGTTCCCACCAACTGGAAAAGGGGAAACATAACCTCCATTTTTAAAAAGGGAAAAAAGGAAAATGCTGGGAACTACATGCCAGTAAGTCTGACCTTTCTGCCCAGCAAGATCATGGTGCAGATTCTCCTGGAAACTATGCTGAGGAACATGGAAAATAAGGAGGAGATTGGTGGCAGCCAACATCGCTTCACGAAGGGCAAATAATGCCTGACAAATTTGGTGGCCTTGTACACTGGGGTTACAGCACCGGTGGATAAAGGAAGAGTAACTGACATCAACTACCTGGACTTGTGGAAAGCATTTGACACTGTTCTGCATGACATCCTTGTCTCTAAACTGGAGAGACATGGATTTGATGAACGGACCACTCGGTGATAAAAATTGGCTGGAAGTTCACACTGAAAGAGTTGTGGTCAATGGCTCCATGTCCAAGTGGAGACCCGTGATGAGTGGTATTTCTCAGGGTCTGGTATTGGGACTGGTGCTTTTCAACATCTTTGTAGGGAACATGGACAGTGGGATCAAGTGCACCCTCAGCAGGTTTGCCAATGACACCAAGCTTTGCAGTGTGGTCAACATCTAGAGGGACCTCGACAGGTTTGAGAGGTCAGCCTCTGTGAACCTTATAAAGCTCACAAGACCAAGGGCCTACAGGTGGATCAGGGTAATCCCAAGCACAAATAGAAGATGGACAGAGAATTAATTGAGAGCAGCCCTGAAGAGAAGGACCTGGGGGTGTTGGTGGATAAAAAGTTCAGCATGACCCGGCAATATGAGCTTGTAGCTCAGAAAGCCAAACACACCCTGAACTACATGAAACTGCTCTCTCAACCTGTGTGACCAGCACGTTGAGAGAGGTGATTCTCCCCCTCTACTCCACTGCAGTGACACCCCACTGGGAGTACTGCATCCAGGTCTGGGCTCCCAACATAAGACGGACACAGACCTGGTGGTTCTGGGGAGATCTTTAAGAGCTGTCCACTACCTAAAGGAGGACTACAGAAAAGCTGGAGAGGAACTTTTTACAGGGACATGTAGTGATACAAAGGAGAATGGCTTCAAACTGAAGCAGCGTAGGTTTAGATTAGATGTTAGGAACAAGTTCTTTACTGTGAGAGTGGTGAAGCACTGGAACAGGTTGCCCAGAGAGATTGTGGATGCCTCATCCCTGAAAGTGTTCAAGGCCAGGTTGGCTGGAGCTCTAAGCAACCTGGTCTAGTGGGTGGTATCCCTGCCGAGGTCAGAGGGGACTGGAACTAAATGATCTTTATGGTCCCTTCTGACTCAAGCCATTCTATTTTTGTATGTGTTAATTAAAGAGACCTAGTCTGACTATTCAGAGTAGGTGCAGTCTCTGAAAAATATTTGTTCAAGATTCTTAGTTGCCTTACAGAACTGCTGTATTAATTAGCAGCTGCATTTTAGGGTCAATTAAGTGCCTAAAATGGGCTGACTGTTATCATTTGGCTCTGCTTCTTGTCCTAAGGAACTGCTGCGAGTCTAGTGCATCTGGATTTGAGTAACACACTGGAGCGCATTCTTTGCTGAATATCAGTGGTCTCTGAATACAGTCTGGATGGATTTGGGGAAACATCTCTGGGTATTTTACCTCCAGCATTCAAGATTCTGGAAATCAGCATGACTGGTCATACACAAGAACAGACTCATATTTTGTGTTTGTTTTGGCTTTGTAAGAGAGACAAGGCTGTTGTGTCCAGGACTACTCAGCTTTTCAGGATCTCACTTGAAATCACAGTATTGCAGCATAAGCTTTTATGCATAAGCATAGTGCTGCTAAAGATGAAGTATTTTAGAGAAAATATTTTTCTGGTGGTGTGAACTTTGCTTTCCCTTTATTTTGAAAGCACACATGTTGTAGATCCAAAACCACTGACAATTTATTAAGGGGTTTGAAATTTGATTGAAGACTGCAAAAGACTTCTCGCGGAAAAAAACTTGACACATTTGTATCTTGTAATTTATTATTATATCCCCCTGTGTCCAAGAGTAGAGTAATCGAGCAGCAGCACGTTAATAGGAAAAACACAAATGTGCTTTTAATAATATGCTTTATGTTGAAGTACATTTTTATATGTTTGAGAGATATAGTAGGAATGTAAAAGAATAATGATACAATATATGTATATTTTCACAGAGGCTTATTATTTTTAAGTTGTTCATGTTTTTAAATTTAAAGAATTATTTTAAAAGTGTTTAAAAGCAGTTTAATCTTATAAATCAATTATCTACTCTTTATAAAAGTAGTTTTTTCCTCTCTATAATGTCTTAAATTTTTCTTATTTTACCATTTTACTCATTTTTCATCACTTTTACCAGTGGAGAGAGTTCTCTGTGGACAGTGTTTTTTGTTTTCAGATTCGGTGGGTCTTTTTTTGAGAAAATCTGAAATTTTGAAGCAACACTTTTAGGTCATAAATTTTTGTATGTTATTTACGTATTCCCAGATCTCTGTAATTCTCTTGCAATAAAGTTGTGTGCTGGAGTATGGCAGCTCAAGAATGGCATAATTAGGTATTAATAAAGAAGCAGCAATGACATAGGATAATCAAAGAGAAATGATTTTTAGAGATATAACAGAGTACTGAAATGCAGATGTCCCTAGTGTCAGCATTGCTGGCATAAAACGTTTTTTGGGCTCATTTGGGGAGTTTGTTCATTTATGTCTTAATTTTTGTGTTCTGTTTTATGAGTGTTTATGAATAGATAAACTGATATTTTCCATTATATAAAACTCGTTTTATAGTTGTAAATTCACCCAGCAGTTTCTGTGCCAGTGGTCTGTATCATACAGAATTTTAATGGGAATTTTAAAATTAAGACATTTTTCAAGATTGTGTGCTTTTCCCAATCCATGCATTTTTGCAGCTTTTAAAATATTTACCAAATTGTAGACTTACAGCTTTCAGTGCCTTTCAGTCGAGGTGTTTGATTCGATATCTACCTTTAAAGCTTCTCAGTGTATCATCCAAGTTCCGGCTCAGCAGAGCTGCATTTGCAGTGCAGTTCCTGCTCTCAGCTTCTGAGAGGCAGAGGGTGGAAGACTGGTGTCATGGCCAGCTGCTGTGGATGTAGCTGATGGCTTGAAATTTAGCAAAGCATGGGACAGACAGGAGGGTGAAAGGGATGGATACCTTAAGCCTTAGATGGGGAGAGGAGCACATGGGAATGTAGCTTAGTATGAAAGGGTTTGAGGTTAAGGAGGAATTCAAATACAGAACCTAAAGAAAGGACATCAAAGCCAGGAGACAGAAGATGGATGATAGCAAAAAAAAGGACAGGGAAGAATGACAGCAAAGGGTAGGTAGGTGGTGAGAGTAGGAAAATCAGCAGGTTAGCCAAGACAGGTGTATGAGAGGATCTTGCAGCAGGAACTTGGTGGATGCCAGATGCAGGAACTAAGTAAGGATATACAATATATATACTTGTATATATACACTTGTATATATATATGTATATATTGTATATATATGTATATATACTTGTATAAGGATATACAATAATGAGGAGGAAGATCATCAAGAAAACTAGGAGCAAGAAGCTGAAACTGGGAAGAAAGATAGCAAAAGAAAGCAGAGGATGTGGATGAGCAGAAATGTTTTTCAGCACTTGGTCTGTGTGCTGGAGCTGAGATTTTTTCCCACCTGAACATTATTGCAGAGCAAATAACTGTGCAATGTGGAGACAAAGTGTGTTGTGTTTTGCCTGTGGCAGGCCGGCACACACAGGAGAGAGTTGCTTTTTGGTGTCCAAATTTTGAGTCCATTACTGAAAACTCAGGAGCTCTGTACCGTGGATCAGAGTTTGCTGCCAACGTTTCAGGTGGCAGTCTACTTTGTGGATTTGTTGTTCTTGTTGCAATTTTGAAGTTTATAAGGGTGCAAGGAAAGATGCTTAAAATGAAAACTGATAGAACGGGAAGAACTGCAGTACCTATTGAAACTACAAGCTGCTGCATGTGGTTATGCATATGATCAAAATACGCTGTTTAAAAACAAGCTTGTGCATATGATCGTGTAGATGGTAAACTATTAAAGATTTTATGAATTAGAAAGTGGTGCAACTTGTATTTTACAATCAGCATCTAAATATTTGTAGAAAAAGAGTCTAAAAATAATCTCTTGATGTAAAGGAATCTTTTTTCCTTGCCTGCTGTGTTTGGGCTTCTATTAGATCACCACTCTTACTAGCACACAGGCTATTATAAAGATGTATTATAAAGATGTGTTTTATAAAATAAGATAGTGAAGATGTATTGCCTAAAGTGTACATAAAAAAATGTTTTCTAAAGACATAGAGCGTATCTAAGGGTAGAGAGAATTGGTAATAAATATCTGATTTTTATAATAAATTAGGATTTTCACCTGGTAACTTTTAAATTATTTGCAACGATCTTGTAGGAATTTTGTTAGGGAAGTGTGTGAAGAGTTCTTCCATTAAAAAACCTATATCTGGGACCTAATAATTTAAAGACTTAAAAAAATCACTTGTGCATTTAAAAAGCAGGATTATCAAACTGTCCCACTAAC